>OX578145.1:14436533-15036533 GCA_951213105.1 Amaurobius ferox
AGTACATTTAAATATTCCACTTGCTAGTTACTGGGGAAATATAAAATATTAGTTATTCCGATCAGATTTCGATGTAATAGAAATGTCATTTTGACAGAAAATAAATATATAACTACTGGATATGACATTTTTTAGGGCTGTAATGTACTGTATAAAATAATTAATAGTTTTTGTGAAAATTACAGTAGTTTGAAACCCAAACCACTATGTGTAACGTATCAAAACATGCTTGAAATGCGCCAATAAAGCGATACATTTGTCAATAGATGTAGTAAGCGAGGAGACGGTTCCCCAAAATATGACTGTTGGCGATGAAGAAGGCCAACATATCATTGTTTGGGAATTCTAGACACTGAGGGGTTCTTATAAAAATTAAAAGATTGCATCCTACACTGAAAGCCCTATATATATAAATATATATATATATATATATATATATAATATATATTATATATATATATATATATATATATATATATATATATATATAATATATATATTATATATATATATATAATATATAATATATATTATATATATATATATATATAATATATATTATATATATTATATATATATATATATATATATATATATATATATATATATATATATATATATATATATAGGGTGTCTAGAAATTTCCGGAACGGCGCAATATCTCGAGAAATACAATTCGGATCAAAAACTAAAAAAGTAAGTATTCAATATTTTTAGAAAAGCTATCCAACGATACCAAAATTAACCCCCCTCCCCCGCTAACCGTTCACTTCATCGACAACTGTTGACTTCAGTTTAGAAAACGGTTCAAAACTACTTTTAGCAATACCCAGGAACAACGGTCTGTGTCATTCGTTTTTAATCGGTTACCGGGGTGCTCCCACTTTCCTTGAAAAAAAAATTAAAATAACCCCTACGGGCTTCTTCCCCTGTATACAGTCATGCACACACGGAAAGTATTGCCCCTACTTCCCCATTTTTAAACATTTGTGCCCCACTTCCGTTTTTCTCGATTATAGCGCTGTTTGTGGGAGCAAAATTCAAAAATCGTGGGTCAGATGTATGTAATTTTTTCTGGAGAATCCAAATCTGCAATAGAAAATGAGGGTTCCCACTGAAGAGTTCAAAGTTGCCCCACCCCCTCCCCCCAAGTGCGGGGGAGGGCGTCAATTTTGGTATCATTGGATAGCTTTTCTAAAAATATTGAATACGTATTTTTTATTTTTTGATCCGAAGTGTATTGCTCGAGATATTGCGCCGTTCCTGATCTTTCTGGACACCCTGTATATATATGTATATACATCCGAGGATGATGCATAAAGTGGAGAGACTTTGAAGGAAACGGTCAGGAGATCTGAGGTAGCTTATGAGCAACGTAATAAATCACGGATCTTTTAATCTCAAGTGAGTAAATACATATTGTATCACATTTTAAATGTTGAACACACCTTAGAAGTTCACATCGGAGTGATCATTTCTTTTAAAGTACAAGCACGAGATTCCACACACAGCGTATCGTGTGGAAAAACGCTGACTAAACGGATACCAACATATTTCTTCACTGAAAAACCCCTAATATCTGGAAAAACACCATTCATAACACGAATAATCGACATCTAAGAAACTGAAGTGATACATGAATGTATTTTAATTGACAGTTACAAGAAGCCTGATAACTTCCATAGCGAGACTAGCAGAAAGTCTCGTAAATTAACTTTATTTTCCGGCAAAAACGGAATATGTATGTTTGCAGAGAAAGATTCATATGTCCACGACCATCCTTTTTTCATCACGTTTATTTTCATGCAAAAACAGAATATATAAGTTTGCAGAGAAAGATTCATATGTCCATAAACATCCTTTTTCCATCAAGTTTATTTTAAAACAGGATATGTATGCTTGCAAAGAAAGATTAATATGTCCACAACCAAAGTTTTTCCATCACCACCCTGTGCATTTTCCATGTGAATAAACAATTTCAGATTTTATTTATTTTGTAATAATAATTAAGACTTTTAAAAATAGAATATCTTCACGAATCACTTAATTTCGTATAACTAGCCTGACATCGATCGAAGTACTTGCACATTTAAAAACATCTGAAAATATTTTTTTCTCCCTCTTTTCTTTAAAACATACTATTCCAGTGAAGTGCTGTCGCCGCATTTAATATCGGAAGTGTTAAGGCTTCGTCTGAAGTGGCACTTATTTTAAGTGGAAGGGTGAAGAACTAATTAGGATAAATTTAGATGAGTTCGGTGGGATCATTAATTGGAAGGCACAAATTAAATATTTAGAGAAAATTGCATGAACAAATTCCAATTAAAAATTAAAATTGAGATAACGTACTTTCCCAATTATTTACATTTATTGTTATGTTTACTTTACCGTACTGTTGTACAGAAAAAAAAATTGTATTCGTCAAAATTTTCGAATTCGAGATTTTGAGGGAAAAGTATCTTCTCCTTCTTTGACCCAGACCGATCCGACCTACCCGAGGGTGTAAGGTAACTGTTTAGACTTCCGGGAAGTGTGACTCAATTTAGACCAGAACCCAGTTGGTGTAGCATGCACAAGGATCGTACACTCCTTCCCCTACCACTGACCTCTCGGAAAGATTTCAGGACCCACATATTTAACATACCCGTATTCATACGGGAACAGTTTGGGCAGGACCGGGAGTCGAAATCGGGTCGTCCGAGTAGTGAAATCTCCACGCGCTAACCGCTGGGTTGTCCCTTCCCTATATAGAACCTTCTGAACACATTCCGAACACGTTAGATATATGTTGGTCAGTGTGTGCCTGTGCATGTATGGAAACGTTGATTCAACAATGATTGCATATTCTATGGCAAAATGCTAGGTATAGATACTGTTACAATTATTTTATTTCACTTTTACTAGTTTTAAAGTCACCTAGCTGAAAAACAATGATTTACAGTACTCAATTGTCAATACTGTGAGTGTCGTTTTAGCCTGGCGACAAATTTGACAAACTTTGCGAAAATTTTGTAGAAACGTCCCCAATCTGTCGACTTTGGTGCCAGTTTACTTGATCGATAACTGCCTATCTAGTTTTCACAAGTACAGGCTGCGCATCTTGTGTGTACTGCCGAAGAGGTTTGTTAATTGCCTTCGAAACCAGTCGATACTACTTGTTTTGCGCTACATATTGGTTTGAACGGAGTTATTTTAGTTTTATTAGATGTGCAATAGTTTGCTTTCTTTAACTTTGTATCAAATTATAAAATTTCCATCTCAATTTTTATGAAAATACCAGTAGAGGAAACTAATAAATAAAATAATAATACTGTCTGTTTTCACCCAACTCTGCAATTTAGCCCTACCTTGTGTTGCAACCTGAGAAAAAGTCTACACTCCCCTCTGTAGATTCATCCTGAAACTCTAAAATATGAAAATTACCCATTCACGCACGAGGTGGAGCTGATTCAGTATGTGTTGCCATTATGAAAATAATTTACCGAACATGAAATTCGAAAAAACATTTTGAAAGTATGTATAGAAGATAATAAACAAATTATCGTTCGTTGTCATCTATGGGGGGAAAAGGAAAAAAAATACGTTGCCTTCCGAATTCTTTTTTTTTTCTTTTGAAAAATGAAATTATTTTTTTTTCAAAATCAACAAAAATACCCTCAATATCTTCTCCGCAAACTCGTAGCCCCTCCACGCACTCTCCCCCTCCTGGTGCAGAATCAAAATCGCCCCCCCCCCCCCCATCCTACTAAGAGGAAGTTTAAAAAACAAAATAGTTTCAAGTATACCTGCTATCATTTCATTTAAAAATATAAGTCAGCTAAGTGACTGCATTTAAAGTGATTAAATTCAGAAACTCTGCAGACATATTGACTCATTTAATACTTTAATGACATTCTAAAGCGCTTTAATGACCTATGTGCTTATTTAATAGCTGAGAAACTGATGTAGCATTATTGAACGATAGGAAGGAAGTTTGTTGAAAAATAGTACTTTCCACTAACAGAATGAAACTATTTCAATTTAATGAAAGCCTGCTGAAGAAAGTAATTAGTGATCTTGAAAAGTGCATTTCAAATTCATTTGTAAAAGACAGAAGATTTGTTAAGTAATTGAGCAAATACATTGTTTATTCTTACGCGGAATATTGTGTTTGTTGTTTCTTATCCGTACACAGTGTCATGAAAATTTCTTTCCATAACTATGGAATATATTGCATCAATGTTAAACATTTCATTTTGAGTTTTCTAAAGATTTACATGTTGCGAGCATCCCTAAATTCGTATCGAATGTTTTGGTGATAATATCTGTGTGCATTAAATAATTGCCGCACAATCAATGCAATGTGTTTTTAAATTAGTATTTCGATTGATTCGAAACATTCTAAATACTTCACAGTTTCAAACATTTATTTGAAACAATTATAAAAACTAATAAAAGCCTAAATGTAACCTAAATGTAAGATAAAATGTAACCATAGATATAAGCATTTTCGACTCTGTTATCAAACTATAAGTGTGGGGGGGGACTTGGGGGAAAATTGCAGCAGACGATCATAATGCCGCTTTTGACAAGCGAATATTTATTTTTTTTGAAATTGTGCATTTACATATGTTTCATAATTGTTGTATAACTAGTAAAAACCCGGGTTTTAATGCACTCCTACTTATGAAGTAGGCGTGCTGTGGAAGACTTCAAATGTAAACATTTTCGACAAAAAACATTTTCTAATTTAAGAAACAAATTATGAAATTAGAAACATAAAAAAATAATTTCAATATCTGAAAATCCTAATGCAAAAGAGCATACGAGTTTTTCGAATTTGAATTGTAAGTTAAGCAAATTAAAAATACAGGGTCACAATGGAATCAAAATAACATATTTGAATAATCAGCACTTATTCCCTAGATTTGCCTTTTATTATTATGTGTATCATGAAGGTTAAATGTAACTCTCTAACTCCATGGTATGAATTTTGTTTCACTACGTTCTTCTAGCAGCCGTACAAGAATAACTAGGGTGGTGAAGCTTAATATTGGACTCATTTTTAACTTTGCTTTTAACAATGCTTTTTTACACAGTATTCACAGAACCGTAATGAGCATACACTGTTCAAAAATTGACTTTTCGATTGGTTCATTCTGATCATAGAAATTGTGATTTTGCAAATCTGCGTGCAATTTCACATATGTATGCAATTTCACGTATGTATTTCATCTTCCATTACCGAGAAAAATGGATCACAAAGTTCAGACAAATGTTGATTTCGCTTCATTAGAAATAGAGAATGGACTTCGCTTCGCTCATCCCTAATAATAAAAACAATTAATATATTTAATAAGATATACAACAAAAATCTTAAATAATAGACCACTCGCATGACTTCATTCTTTAGCGTAGTGAAATTGCTTTATAAATGCATGAAACCTTCTTTCTTTTAAAATTTCCTACTTTTTATGAATGAACACTTTCCTCTCAAGAAGTAAAAGAAAACGTTTAAGTGATTCATTGCAATCAGTACATGTGCTCAATTGAATACATATTGAAAGAAATTACTCTTTCTGGTGGGCGGTTTTTTTACTAAATTCTGTGTGAATACATTAGTATTCAGAATACTTATCATTCAAATTAAAATTGAGATAATGCATTTTCTAAATGCACATATTACTCAAAAAGCACATTTATAAAATTAAACAAAAAATAAATAAAAAAATAAAAAATAAATAAAATTTTAAACATTTATCTGATGTGGACAGCACATGACTTTCCATATATAATGCAATGAATTTATCACATTTACAGTAAAATAAAATTAGATTATTCTTATAGTAGATACTTATACTCTTTCCAAGATATTGAATTTTCGTCAATGAGTCGTCATTTTTATCCATTTGGCGTGGTTTTCGTTAATTGGCAACATTTAAAAATGTTGCCAAGTTGGCGACATTCCACCAAATACGTCGCCAAATTCTCACAAAGCATTATGGACTGAGAAATAAGTTATTGTTACAGCAGATAAATGACTATGGATGTTCAAATTCAAAAGTATTACCCAAAGTATATTTTCTCATGAATGGAACGAGCTAGATCCACAAGAATGTCACTAAATTTATCGCATGATATTAAATATGAAAATGAACATGTTTCTCAACAGTTAATATTTTTTTTAAATTATGGGATTTCTTGATAAATGTATTTGAAAAATGTGCAATTTCTCCAGCACGGTTCATGCTAGCATTCTAAAGTTTATGTCAATCGTTTTCTAAGGGAAAATTACATAAGAAATGTCTATTTGCATAACTTTATTAAATGTTTTGATTTTTTGATGATTTTTTCAAAATTTCACTCGAAAATTTGGGGGATTTCTGGACATTCAATTGTGTTTAAAAACAACAGTCTTCCAGGAACACGGATTGTAATTTTTGTACGAAATTTCATTCGAATCGCTCCATTCGTTCGTGAGATATTGTCTTCACACACACACGCACACATACTTTCACACACACACACACACGCACACATACTTTCACACACACACATACTTTCATACACACACCCATACTTTCATGCACACACACATACTTTCATACACACCCACACACAGACATCACCTCCTAAATGTTCTATTCGTGATCAGGAATGCTTAAAACTTGCTCACCCGTCGAAAACACGAATTCGAAATTTCGATCCCGTCACAATACTTCCTTTATACATTATGCTACGTATAAGGAATGTAATATATTGCAGTATTTGCGCTATGACAAAAGATGGATAAGTAAGTCACTTTATAACTTTTGAATGACACAATCCGCCCTTCGTGATGAGAAGTCATGGTTCTTTTCGGATATTGTCATGCATAAAAAAATCTAAATACCTTCTTTCCTGCAAAGTCTGCAGTTTCTCATAGGCCGTAATATTATAAAAAACTGGCTATGTTAAGGCCGTTAAATCATAGGATATCATAGTAAACGAGCTGGGATATTTAAATATATCTAGATCGGACTTCAATGGTCCCTCTCCCATTAGAAAGCTAAAGCTTCAGATAAATTTCCTTGAGATTGCATTGTAAATCTGATTTTTGCAATAATTTCAGATATAAATTTCCTATGAAAACTGAATATTCTTCAAACCACCATCTGAAATTAAATATATCCTTACAAATGCATTGTAGTGATACAGTTAAGATAGTTTCATATCTTAGAATAGATTTAAATAATAAATGAATGACAAATCATTAGATTTTAAACGTCATTTTATTAAAACGTCCATCAGATGTACATATAATTTAAAAGCCAGAGAACTTATATGTACGACTATCAACAGAATTTGTGGTGCTGCACATTTTTAAGTGCTATTTCCACATCAAAATATATCAAGTGCGAGCCATTTTTATGTTCTACTGCAACAAGGCGATATGTTATGGCGACAAGGCGATGCCTAATTTTATAATTTGAAATTTGTGAGTAATTTATTTGTACCATTTATTTGTGAGTAATAAATGAAGCATGGAAGCTTGAGAGATACTATGATGGACGAAAACGAGCCCGTGGGACATCACAAAATAACCAATGAAAGTCAATGTAGACCACACCCAGATGACTGGAGCAAAATTACATACAGAAACAGTGGAACCAATGAGAGCTAAGGGGAAAATCAAAGTTACCCCTGGGCGTCGAGAAGGTCAATCAGATTCGATATTTTTGCTATTGCAGTAGAACATAAAAATGGCTCGCACTTGATATATTTTGATGTGGAAATAGCACTTAAAAATGTGCAGCACCACAAATTCTGTTGATAGTCGTACATATAAGTTCTCTGGCTTTTAAATTATATGTACATCTGATGGACGTTTTAATAAAATGACGTTTAAAATCTAATGATTTGTCATTCATTTATTATTTAAATCTATTCAAAGATGACCTACGGTACGCCAAAAATCAAAAAGGTAACATTTTCATATTAAATTTGAGGAAGTTTGTTGCCCGACGAGAAGTCGGAAAGAAAAGGGAACTATATCACTACCGGTTCAGTAAGTCAAAGGAACTATAATTTTGTACAGGATAGTAATTTGTCAAGATAATTATTGAATTGAAGTTAAGATACGCTAAAATGTAATATTAACTATAATAATAAAGTTTGGTTTGAGCAATTTAATGTATGTTTATTGGTTAAGTGAAATTAGTTTTATAATATTAATCAATTTGCCTTTCAGAAGAAACACCAGGCAACCTAATAAATTAATTTGGTGAGTTTTGCGGCCACATGTACTATTCACTACTATATAAGAAACACGAAAGTTAACTATGGTGGGTTATTACTTTGGCAATGTGCAGAGATTTACGATTATCTGCCAATTATAATCTTATAATTAAGCCCAGTAAAAAATTATATTTTTATACGCCACATTTGGTGCTCATGACGTTTGAAATACTTCACTGCACATGGCTATGAAGTCAAGTCACCAGGCATATGCATATAGTGTTAGACCGGAGCTATTTCTCTTTCAGAGCACAATGAGCCCTGTCTCTTTTTACATTACTCTGTCCTTTTTTACATTACTTTAATCCTTCAGTCTGAATCTTGCCACCAAAAGGATCATAAAATGCGAAGAGCTCATTTTCCTAATGGACAAATTATTCCCAGAGTTGTGAGGCAACATAACTAAATATAAATTAATATAGAATGCAGCTTTGAGGATATGTTAAATCCCATTATCAGTGCTAGGCAGATCAATTAACAATAAGCCAAAAATACGAAATTAACCCATTTCATCTTATTGATTTCAGGTTTAGTGGTCTGTCTAGAACTAAGAAGGGGATCTCAACGTATTATCGAAACAGCTACATTTGCATCGTATATAGCTTAATTATGTTAAATTTTCGCTGTGTCTAAAGTCTTTTCTAGAAGGCCCTTCGTGACCACTTTATAGGCAAATAAAACCAGGTCTTTTAGAATTGTGGTGGGGGAGAGGTTGAGCTACAGATCGTTGAAAATCGGGTTTTGCTACGTCACGAATAACAATGTCAACAAAAACACTTTGTAAGTAATTGTGAAGTATACTGGTCAACAAAAAGACTTGTCAGCTACGAATTCGGACATGGTGGCTTGAATTCTGATAGGAACGCTGCTGTGATCCCTAAACCTTGACCTTCATCAATTATGCAAAATAAAAATGAGTGATTCAGAAAGTAAAAACTAAATAATGAATATTAACGTATTGGAGAATTCATGTAAAATTCCTATCCCTCCTTGGGAGACAATTACATAAATAAAAAAAATGTCGAACACAGGCTTTTATTAAGATTTTTACTGTGTCACATTATGCGTTGAATATTATCTTTATTCTATACTGCGAATGCAAATTTAACTAGAATTACTATTGTTCATTCTAATTTATTTCCTCGTTTCTAGGAAAATTAATTTATGAATACACCGAACTCTTTATTTTAAACATTCCCATACAATAATGGATTGCGCATTCTTTCTAACTTTACATTAACGAGACTGACCGCAGAAGAGAAAAAGCCGCGAAATAATTCATTTTTTGATCTGTACAAGTGCATAATGGGATAAAATGATGTCTAATGAAAGACATGATGCTTCGGGGAAAGAGTAATTGTAAAGTATAATGGTCTTTAAATAAGTTTACGTTCTACGATAGTCAGCTTTCTGGTAATTACAGCGCCCATACGATATCATGAATAAATACTCCGGCGTCGTAGTCGAGCAATAATACTGTTACGAACGTATAATATTTTCTCACCGGAGTCTTTTCTTTTGAGAACCAGAAGGAAAAATACCCGTACATGCTTTTCCATACTTAATGTATAGCTACATGAATTCCGCAGTTTGAAGAAATGATACCAGATTTGGCGTTTGTCGCCAAGTGGACGACATTTGACGACTTTCCAAACTTTCAAGAAGAACCTAAAAAAAATCTGATGTGGGCAACACATGACTTTCCTTACATAATACAATGGATTTACTACTTTTACAGTAAAAAAATAGGTTTTTCTTATAGTAGATACTAATATTCTTTCCACACACACACAAGATATTGTATTTTCGACAATTAGTCGTCATTTTCAGTGATTTAGCATAATTTTTATCCATTTGGCGAGATTTTTGTTAATTTGGCAACATTTCAAAAAGTCCCCAAGTTGGCGACATTCCGCCAAATTCGTCGCCAAAATCTCGCCAAGCGTTATGCACTAAGAAATAAGTTATTCTTACAGCAGATAAATGACTATTGACGTTCAAATACAAAAGTATCAAAGTATATTTTTTCATGAATGGAACGAGCTAGATCCACAAGAATGATGTCCCACAATTTATCACGTGGTATTACATATAAAAAGTGAACATGTTTCTCAATAGGAAATATTTTTTTTTTATTTTATATGACTTTTTGATAATTTTTTTGAAAAATGTACAATATCTCGAGAACGGTTCATGTTAGCGTTCTAAAATTTATGTCAATCATTTTCTAATGAAAAATTACATAAGAAATGTCTATTTGCGTAACTTTATTAGTGGTTTTGATTTTTTGACGATTTTTTTAAAATTTCCTTCGAAAATTTATAGGGGTTCTGAACATTTGATTGCGTATAAACACAATAGGCTTCCAGTGCTTACGGATTGTGATTTTTGTACCAAATTTGGTTTGAATCGGTTTATTAGTTCGTCAGTTATCGTCTCCACAGACTCACTGACACACACACACACAGACATCACTTCAAAAATGTTTGATTCGTGATCAGGGATGCTTGAAACGTGCTCTCCCGTCGAAAACTTGAATTCGTATTTTCGATCCCGTCACAATACTTTCCTTATACATTATGGATATAAGGAAAGTAATAACGGTTATACTACGTGATATGAGATTTCCAGATGTTGCTATGGCGAGTCTCTTAGAGGAATCATCACTCAGTCTGAGAGCAATTAGCGAGATACGAGTTACATTGAATTGTGATTTTCGTCAACGTTTTGAAAATATTAGCGGCAGTTTTGTGAAATGCTTTTTGTTAACGTTCTGAGAATAATATCTGTTATTTTGTGAAATGAGTGGAGCATTTAACTGTTATTTCACTGTATATTGTTTCTGTTTACACTGTGTTATCCAGAAATCTGGACTCATTTTTGTATCCTGCGCGCACACCCACGAATCCAGAGAATACGTCGTTGCAATACAGATTTCTACCATTTTTTACAAAAATTTAAATTCTATTATATACAGATTGTTATAATATAGTTACGGCAGACGACTGATTCCTGCTGAGTTGAATATGGATTCTCAAACAGTATAAGGATTGAAACTTGTCATACATAATTTTACCAACTGCATTAATTGCTTACTAAGTCTCGAGGTCAAAGTTCAGGTGCTACGTCTGCAAATATTGGATATTAATCTTTTATACTTACAAAAAGAGTACTTCATAAAGAGCAATTTTATGAGAAACATTCTTTCATTTTTTAATCCTTCATATGCACTGTATGAATTACATTATCATATTTCATTTATGTTAAAAATTGTATATGATCGTCTTTCCTCATAGGAGATATAAGAATTTTCAGTGTGGAATCGTCACTTATTTACAACTAAAGTAGTAAATACTAAATATTCCATAAATGTGTCGAATATTGGATTATCTCTATTAAGGGTGTTATTCGAAAGGATTGTGGCAATAGTATGTCGTGAAAATTTGGTTTCCAAGTACTTAAAATATAGCTAAGTTTTCAAAACTCAGATATAATGTACATAAAAGAAGGATAAATTATATGTGTGAAGAACTTGGCTAGATATTTGTAATTATGTCAGAAATCTAGATTTTGCGACAAAATTGAATTCTGCACAAATGTTCAAATAACAAAATAACTATCCACTATTATCACTATCGGTTTCTAGATCTCATTGAAGATGATTTTGTGCTTGAGTTTGAAAAAATTAGAATTGTATAAATTGTTTTCTTCTATTTTTAAAGCAAATTTTTCAATATTATTCAAAATTTTCATATTTTTTTTAGATTTGTTATTTCTGTTTTTCGAAATCAGGTGTCACTGCTAATCATTTTTGAACATTTTAAAGCAGGGGGTGGTTTCAAAGGCTGCTTCTTTTCTGATTGACAGTTGTTAATCACAGAGTTCTTTCTTTCCAGGGAGAAGGGTGTTCCGTGTTCTTTCTGTCCAGGGGAGGGGCTCAGTGTCAGTATGTCAGACAACCCAATGCAACCTTGAGGGCTCAAAAATTCATGTATACTGATTCGACCCTACTGATTCCAAATCTAAATTTCATTTTCCAACTTAATCCTTGGATCACAAGAAATAGCCAATCAAATGCTGGCTTTATTGCTATTCTTGTGTTTAATATCTCAAACCCAGGCGTTATCATAACATGGCACAATTCTATGGTCATGAGACTAAAAAGAAAACGGCATTCAGTTTATGGAGTTAGAGATGAGGCAATCTGAATAATGTAACTGCTACTTTTCTACGCCTTTTGTTCGATAGAAAACACCAAATCTGAAAATACTGGTCTCACAATCCGAATCTAAAACTTCAGAACTACTGAGTTTGAGAGACTTGCTTTTTCCTTTATCTTCAAATTCATGTTTTACACAATGCGATTAATGTTCGATTCACCTGAATTATATGACCCACGGAATTGAAAGGAGGTAGTCCATTGGCATAACCAGACATTTAAAACTTGAAATAAAAAGCGTTAGGTATTAAACATGACATGTTCGTTTGTTAGAGGGTCTAAGGGGGCGTAAATTAATTATGTTATGTTAGAAGATAGAGTCATATACACATTTTGATAGAAAGTCGTATAAGAAATAGTCATATTGAAAGAGAGGACTGTATGTCTTGCATGTATCTGGATATTAGAGATATAATGGCGTTAATAAATATGTTGCATAATATTGCATGTGGAAAGTGAACCTATTGGATGACACTTAACTAGTTTTCATCATTTTACGAAATGTTTTAATACATTTATTTGGACAACGTGTAATCTCTCGAGAACGATCCTGGGTAGGGTTAAAATTGTTTCATTCGTTTTCTAATGATAAATTACTTCCGAAACAATTATTTATTTATCGTTATTGAAGGGTTTATTATTTTGTGTTTTTTTTTTTCAAAAATGCATTAAAAAAGTGTAAGAAGCTGATTCAAAACATTAATTCATTGTAATAATCATACCAGAATATTTTCGAAACGCTTCACTCATATGTCAGATATCGTGTCCACAGTCTCACAGACGCACACGCGCGCGCGCACACACACACGCGCGCATACACACACACACGCGCATACACACACATACACGAGCATACACACACACGCGCTCGTATACACACACACACTAATATACATGCACATACAAACACCATTCCAAGAACGTTTGATTTAAATTCAAGGATGTTTAAAATGTACCCTTCCATCGAAAATTCAAATTCAAATTTTCAACCACGCCACAATTCTATCCTTATATATTATACTGTGTATATAGTATATAGGGAAAGCAAAATGTATACGAATTCATTATGATTTATTTCGGAAAATAGTCCGTGGCATATATTAAAAACATATTTTTAGAAATGCTTTCGTTATTCAAAGAATGAAATGATTCTGCAATGGTTAAACAATTCTTACTAAACACTTATATTTCTCTAATTGGATTCGACTTTTTGAATCGTCCACTTTTTGAATCGGCCCAAATTTAACAGCGAAGGGCCCCTTATTCTTCGAGCCGTTTGAACTTAATGAGTGCTATAATTTTAATCAGAAATTTGTATAATGACCCCTTATTCTTCGTACCGTTTAACATTTTGCTTACGGGTAGGAAAGCGACCATCTCAAACGAAGACTTGCGGACATTGGCGTCCTTAGACGCCAATGTCTGCAAGGGGGGATCGAACTGTTTGGGATAGGGTATGTCAAATACCTGTCTTTTTGAGAGGTTCTTCGTTTGGGATGGAAGCTGTCCCACCCGTAAGCAAAAGGTTAAACTTAAAGACTGCTGTAATCTTAATCAGAAATTTGCATAATGTCCCCTTATTCTTCGAACAGTTTGAACTTGATAGTATAATGGGGGACTGATTCAATCTAAAACTAATTGGGTAATAAGACTGCTGTAATTTTAATCGGAAATGTGCATCTTAAATCCCGGGAAACGGCGGGAACATTTTTTAATATGGTATATTTAAATAGATTGAAAGAATTAGTGCTAAAATTACATATCTGAGTAGATGTATTCGTTTTGAATATACCTTAATACGCAACAGCTAATTTTCAATGATAGACTGTCTGTAAGTTAGGCATATCACAAACAAATTCAAGAAACAGGAAAAAATTGGCACGAAATTATCAATTGATGTACGTTGGTGGCCTACTGATTTTGGGAGTTTCAAGACCTTGTGAAAAACTATAAATGTTTTTAATATAATTTCTACAAATCGGTAAAAAAAAATAATAATTAAGTAAAAGTATTTTCTAAATTAGCAACATTTTATGCAATGTTTTAGTTGAAAGCTATGTGCCTATAAACATACATTTCAGCATCAAAACTGATACTTGCAATACTTCGAACTGTTGTTAAGCTAGGTAGTAGGTGACTGGGCCAAAATGTAACTGTCGGAAAACCTCGCATGTAATATTTTCGATTTGAAGTCATATTTTCTTATTCTGTAGTAATTTTTTCATAAATGCATAGTTAGAACCTCAATTCTAAAAAAATGGATAAAATGTATATTTTTAGCAAATTAAGATATTTGTCTATAAATATGAATCCATTTGTTTATATACCTTTTATTTGCATCAGATTTTTTCAAACCAAGGTTAACCCAGACTTGTTTACTCTTGACAACTCGTATTGTTCCCTCGTCAATAAAAAGTTCTAATCAAATTGTATCAGATTTATTTCTTTCAAATATTTCATATTTTGTGAACCATCAGTTGTTTAAATTTGTAGTTAAGTTTTTTATATTGTTACATAAAGCCTCATAGGACAGCAAATAAGAATCTAAATTTAAAAGAAAATCTTATTTGCTCTAAAATAAAACCTTTTCAATCTGTAATCTTATTTACATATAAAAAAAAACGTTTACAAACGTATTTTTATATTTGAAAGTAACTTAAATAATTCACATAATATTATAATTCGATATTAATATTCTTAAATACACATATCTTTGTGCCAATTTAAAAGTAATTTGTATTCATAAATGTAATTTTAAAACTTATTAGCATTCTCATAACGTTTGACACTGTGGCTCTTTTATGTATCAGTAATTTTAATATTTAATATTCATAATGTAATTTATTTAACAAAATGAAATAATCGTATGCAAAATAATTTTCTTATTTTACGAATGCATTGCTGAATTAGGTCAATGAAATTCTGTTTTCTTATAAGTTGTTTATTCCATCTGACATTTTGGTCATACTCTTAATTAAATATTAAGTTTTATTTATAGTTTAATTTTACAAAATGTAGTTCATAGTTGCGTGGTTTTCTGGTACATAACTGTGTCGTGATCAAAGGCAGCTACATTTATATTTATAAATGGTTTCTTTTTAATGCAGCAACTAAAATATTTATCCCATTCGAATGTTTACAAGAGATTTCGAGACATTAAAATGAAAAAAAAGGTTCAAATGAATCTATTTCATGCAATGGAACAGATTATTTTTATTACTTTTTTTTAAAAAAATATATTAAAAACAATTATAGTATTAATTTCAAATTTAGCATAAATGTAACTGTTACAATAAAACATTTGGACAGGTTGTTTCAAACAGATTGCACAACTAAAAATATCTTGAACGATCCATTGTAGAGAACTCCTAGTTTCAATTTAAGAAACACATTAATTAAGGCATCGTATGTAAATTATATATTTTCATAAAACTTTACAAAATGTAACTTTTTACACGGCCCCAAGAAAAAAGAGTTAATTAAAAAATATTTCCCATAACCCATATTAATCGAATAAATATTAATTATATTAATTATTAACCTTTTGCTTACGGATGGGACAAGGTCCATCACAAATGAAGAACCTCTCACAAAGGCAGGTATTTGATATACCCTATCCCAAACAGTTCGATTCACCTTTGCAGCCATTGGCGGGACGCCAATCTGCAAAGGCGTATCGAACTGTTTGGGACAGAGTATGCTAAATACCTGCCTTTTTGAAAGGTTCTTCATTTGTGATGGACGCTGTCCCACCCGTAAGCAAAAGGTTAATAATTATTAATCGAATGCATGTTATTATTAAACATTAAATAATTATTTTCCATATTATTCGAATAACAAAACTCTTTGTCATACGATCAAAATTACCTGATATGTCATTCATTAAAGTTTTCGGTGGATAATTAAAACTTTATAAAACTTTTGTCACAGATTGGTACATATATAAGTTTTCGAATGATAATTTTGTCTCATGAAGTTGAATTTTTGTATAACACTGAAATCTGTATTTTCGTCCGAAATCTGTATTTTCGCTGTGGCAATTTACTCACGGACAATTTTGTGAAGCCTGTCTTTATTCTTTTTCCTCTTCAAGAAAACCGAATGTCCCTATCCCCTCTTCAAATTGGTTCTAATTCTATATCAGTTATCAGTTATCATAAAAACTTTAGCTATTGCCAAGATTTAGATGTTTCAAGAGAAATGAAAATTTTAACCGGAATTGGAAAAAAATTCCGAAAGTAGAAATCGTAATACTCCCTGATACCTTTGGAATTAGATGTCGAATCTATATTATTGTTTATCTAGCTTCTATATATATCCAAGCCGGATAACTAGATGTTTTACGAAAAATTTTTGAATCGGAAACAGAAAAAAAAAGTAGTAGTGGAAATGTTTAATGATTCCTCTACACCCTCTGAATTTTGATGTTCAATTCATATCAGTTGCCATTTAAGATATTTCTGCAGCTGACCCCAAAAAAGTTGATGTTGCATGAAAATATAAATTTTTTAATCGAAAGTAATCTTTAGAACCGGAGGTGGAAATCTTTAGAAAGCAGTCCATCATTTAACGGTGAATCTATATTAGTCATTGTATAACCTCTTTATAACCAATCTTAGATGGCTATAAAATGGATGGATGTTTCAAGAACATTTTTAGAAGCGGTAGTGGAAAAGAAACTTGAAACTTTTGACGGGAAATTCAAACTGAGAAAACTATCAGTTCAACTGAAAATGAACGGAAAAACGAACTAACTGTTATCAACTGATAAACCTATCTCCTCCAGAATATAATGCTGAATTTATATCATTTATCTTATATATTTTATAACCAATCCTAAAAAATAGATGTTTCAAGGAAAATGAATATTTTGAACTGGAAATGGGAAAAAGCGTAATGGGAAATCCTTAGAGAACCTCCCACTTATTTCGAAATTCGATACAGAAACAATATTTGTCGCCATCTAAGCTGTAGCAATAGCAAAACCTAATATGGATAAATAATAGCTATAGATAAATAGATGCTTCAAAATATTTTTGTTAGAAACATAGATAGCAAATTTGACTGCAGCTAATAATTCAGCAAACTCACTGTCTAATATTTCGTATTCCGTATTTGACAAAAGATGTATTTCATCCTATGGTGTAAATCAAATATTTTGAAATACCTGGGAAATAATACTTAACTCAAAGTAAATATAACAAAACTCCCCGAAGGTAAAAAAATAAATTAAATAAAATGAATCTAAAGAAACCAATGCAAATATCCCGTATCAAATGACAAAATATTTGCTCAACTTTCAAAAAGCTGTCACTACATTAAAATGAAAACTTTAACGCGAATTTTTAATTTCTTTCAGTTGTGTTTGAATAGCGCAACAGCTTCAAAAGAGAGTTCAAAGCGGAAAAATTCGTGTCAATTCAAATTAAATTCAAACAGGAATGAAAATATTCTAATCTAAAATCTCAGAGAGTTCATAAAAATATTCATTATTTGTTTTCCCAAAGTCTGAATGTCAAAATAAGCATTTTTAAATTAAAACTGCAATTAGAGGAATGATTCTATTCTATTATTATTTTATTTTTAAATCCTCATCTTAAAAATCATGTTAGCATATAGATTGTTTATAAAATTTTCGGTCAATATGAGAACACCGTTTCACAACAGTGAAGAATGTAGAATGATAATTACTTGAACTGGATGTATTTAGATTTTGAAGCTTTTGCTTTAAAATATGAATGTGATAAAGAGTTCTATATTATTGTAAAGGTGTCGGAATGAACAAGCAGGCATCTTCTGATAAAAACAACAACTTTATTCTTAAGCTATAGAAGTCTTAATAACTTGATTAACGTAATTTATAAATAATAAAGTAGAATGTACATGGTTTACCCTTTCTCATTGGCTGCAGTCATACACGCCATGTTGTACGTCATACTAACCCGTATCATCTCTCACCATCTCTCATCATCTTGCGCTTCCCACCTTACCTCTTTATAACCTGGTTGCCAGCTCTACCTTCCGTTCGCAATTTGCGCGGCTGCTATTTAAAATTAGACTCTTCTTTCTCCGGAGAAAACACTGCTTGAAAAATAAGAATAGAGAATATAAATAGTTAATTCTTACAATATATGTTTATAATTTTCACCCCTGAAGACATACTGTATTTCGTTTTGATAGCATGCCTCTTTGCCATTCATTTTTAGTTGTTTGCTGTGAGCTCTGAAAGGAACAATACCAATGGTCTTATCAGGGAGTATGGGTGCAACTTTTGGAACGTTACTTGTACTGAGATGTCAAATTGTTATTCAAATTCGAAATATTTTGGGAAAACAATGCTTTATGTAAATTAGTGATGCTTAACTCATCGATTGCGATCTGCCAGTTAATCGACTTGTGAAGTGGATCTTGAGCTGATTTTATGGAAAAGAGGAGTTTTGCATTGCATTTTACGAGAATGAAAATGAAATTTTACCTTGAATCTCACATTAAGGAAACGAGGGATTTTAAATATATATATTTATACTAGAAAATGAACCCAACGTTGCCTGGAAATTAAAGCAAGAATAAATTGTAATTAAATCTAAAAAAAATAACAAAAAGTAATAAATTTCATTTATATAAATAAAAGTGAAAATTTCTTACATTCCATGTACCCCGGAGCAACGATACAACCCCTCATGAAAACGCGAAAAAAATAACTTATATCGTAGGAGATAAATTTTTTGATAGAAAGACTTAAAGATGGTTCAGTTTTAGAGAGGAATTTATATCATTAAATAAATTTATTTCATTTAAAGAAAGTGGTGGACATTTAAATCAGAATTTTAAATTTTCTTTGAAATTCCACACACTAACAGTGGATGTCTTCGAATGAGTCGGACGGTCTGGGTCTTCAACACTAACAGTGTAATATTACAAGTTAAAAAAACGCTCTCTTTATCTTTATCTCTCTCTATATATATGTGATACACAGAAAAAACATTAACATTTAAAATATAAAATGCAAAGCGCATTTTTATCTTTATTATTTATGACCGTGCCGCTTTAAAACCCACCATTAAGTGTTTAGCACAAGTTCTTAATAAAATATGTTAACATAAGCCTACACAATTAACCTTATCCATTTTAACTTTATAAGGTACTTAATAAATATGTATTTTAATCAGAATTATATTACAACAATTATACTTATATATTTACGGAGAAGACTGGATAGTGGACATGTGAGACCAGGCATACATAAATTTCTAAACTGACTATGACCTTTTATGTAAGTTATTAAACACATACATTCTTGTTGTCGTTAGACGTTTATGGATAATTGGTTGTTGAACCATCGCATCATCACTGCACTGTATGAGTAACTTGTTGCAAAATAGTCTAAGGCTCTGACTGCTCCATGTGAACCTCGATACATGCCTTTATGCACCTGAGCCGACTTTAATGCATATCTGCATCCCAATTCTAACTGCACTTTCTAACTATCCTTTGTCTGGCTTGCTAGATATCATAAAGAATCATATAAACCTGTCTACGTGTTTCTGGTCTCACACTATCTATGTATTTAAATTATCTCTCTATATTTATTTATGTTTTTAAATTACGAGATATTAGTGTCATATTTTGAATATGATTTTGGTAGTTTTCTTGCGAATACTTTCGTCTGAAATAACTAGAAACGAAAATTTGCAATTTTATTGGGAACCTCAGTGAAATTTTTCAATTCGGAGAAGGGGATCGCGTCCTCATTCTACTTATGTACGCTTTTGATGCTGTGTTATGTTAGCTACATAAAATTCGACTTTTAGCCGAATTCCATAACATAGGTGAATCTTGACACCCTAAAAGTTGGGCCCCACAGCTTTGAACAATAGTATGAAAACTCCAATGGATCCGACATAATATCGTATGCATAACTAACCCAACTACCTATCGTATGAATAACTAACTCACCCAAGCCGACCAGCTCACCTAGAGGATTCAGAACAGTTACATCAGACAAGCGTAAAAAAACACAGAAATAACAATCGAATTACAATCTAAAGTAAACACATTAAAACATTTAACAAAAATTTAGAACTATTTAAGGAACGGTAAGTCAAATAATTATATAAAAACATTATGAAGTCTTGTAAAATAAAGCTCACTAATACAATAATAAAAAACTTAATAACTAACTCACTTGTAACATAAAATTCACCTTAATTCCATATAAATGCCCTTGTAAGACTCTCAAAGGATTATTTAGTACTCGCTTGTTGTCTATAGCAAATTAAAATATCGAGATTAGAAATATATTTTCAAGATAGTTCAAAATATTAAAATATCTAATCTATAACCACTATCTTTTAAAAATTAAGAACCCAATTCTAAATCATGTGTATGCATTATATGTCCTTGTAAGGCTTTTTAATTGCTAAAAATTAGTCACGTACTGTTTATGACTAATATTGTTCGTTTTCGAGAGATATGATTTTGAGAGTATTATAAACTTTAAAAACAAAATATTTCAATCGTTTTCCGCTTAACAAGACAATTGTTGAAAAAATATTTTTTGAAAATAAATTATTGATTTAGAAATTGAATTTTCTAATGAACATTTTTGTTGCTTATTATATGTATCTATATTTTTATGCTTATTGTATGTATTGCTGCTTATTGTATGTATCTATATATATGTAGAAGGCATTTCGAGTGAAAGTAAGCACAAATCTTTTGGACAATTTTTTTTTCGAAATAAATAGTTCACATTATTAAAATATTGAAAATATTTCAATATGTTAATAAATTATACTTCATTTCGGACGAAACAAATAACTATTGTTTGCATTTTTTTATAGTAGAGATACAAGCGACTGAAATATTTAAATTATTCGCAACACTGCGGTTTCAGGCTGAAGATAGACGTTATTTATATCTAAAGTAAAAATCTTGAGATTAATATTAAGTGCATGTGAATGCAATTATAGTATGGATAATTTTTAAGAAAACAATACATTAAATAATAATAGTATAAAAAAGTGAAATATTGAGATCAATTGTCAGAATATGTAAAGACAATATAGGATATGATAAGCTCATGGTCTTCTCTAAGCAATTTGATGGAACGCTAAGCAAAATACGTAATTATCTTCATAATATCCTGCATAAATATTTAAAATGAATAAACGTTTGATGTAAAAATCTTTTTTCTATACAATGCAGTACCAGACGAATAAAGTATATTTTTTATGTATTCGGTATTTTATGAAAACAATTTTTTGAATCTTAGCTGAATTTTAAGTGCTTCTGTTAATTCATTGTAAAGACTTCTTTGAATTGGAAACGCCACACGTAAATGCTATGTTTTGTAAAAAGAATTTAAACATTAGGGTAAATCAAGAAAATGTGAGAAGTTTCAAAGAACTCATTCTAAAAGTTAAAAGTTCTACATTGCTAGGAAACAAACAGCATATTCAGAATCTTTTTTAAATTGTTTGCGAGTTATGAATTTTAATTGTGAACTTCTTACACCTTAATGGAACTTTGGTACTTTCACTTTAAAACTAATTAATTTTGTAAAGTGCACCTCTTATGCATTGTTTTTTTTCCTGATAACACCTCATCTTAACAATTATTTAGAAGAGTGAGCACATTAGGAAATCATATTTATTCCGAACAAAGTTTCATTAAGAACACTTTAATTGTTTTCAAGAGATATTATATCAAAGTAAAATTAAAATATTCTCCTGAAAATAAATATAAGTGAGACCATCAGGATGTTAAGAAAAGTCACGGACTAGGACAATAACTCAAGTATTTAATTTACATATTTATGGAGATGTGTCGAATCAATAATAAGACACCTCGGAGTAACATTCCAATGAGACAAAACGATGCAAATTTAGGGACTTTTTTAGGGGCATATGATGGTGGTTATCCGGTTAAGGCAATAAGTCAAGAAGTATTAGGTTTATCGTATTTATGGAAGTGCATAGAATCCATAATAAGACAACTCAAAATAACACTGCAATGTGACAAAACTGTAGGATGACTTTAAGGGGGTAGGGGGAGGTCAGTGGCATACAGGGGCAATCCAGGTTCTTATTAGAGATATAGGAATAATTCAATTAAATTGTTGAACGTTGCAAAATTATTACTAAGCACTATTACTTTTATTACTAAGCACTATTACTTATTACTTTTCTTCCGAAAAAGATGGAAGGAACCCTGGAAATCGGTATATACCATCTCCCCCCCCCCCTTAAAATCGAATATTTATACAATGCGTCAGAATAAAACTGTATAATAATTGACACAAAATACACAATGTTCTCCTTCAGCAGTAATGCATTATTTACCCATGTAATCAAATACTTTTATGTGTTTTTCATTGTATTCACGCTTACAGTATTCCAAGCAGATTGTCTCTTTGAAAATCATTATTTAGAGAGTTAATTTTCAGATTTCCCTATGGGGCAAAATGCTTTGCATAATTTTTTTAGCTCTCTACAAATTTATAATTTACTTTTAACCCTATCTCTTACAGAAAGCAAGTTATCCCCATACCACTGGAAGTTTCTTATTTAGCTGCATAAAAGTAGACGATAACTCGAACACTTCTCGATTTATTGATCTGCTCCGTGACTTTCCTTTACATCCTCTATATACCTTACTTAAATGAAGGAGAGTAAAATATAGATGTGCCGCGATCATGGGTTTTAACCATGTTTCTTCAACTGGCCAGACGGAACTCGATATTGATTGAGCTACTGCGATAATACTCTTATCTTCAAACGGTGGTGATGAAACTTATGTTCTTCTCAACGAATTGCGATAATACTCTTATCTTCAAAAGGTGGTGATGAAACTTATGTTCTCCTCATCCATATTTCTGTTATTCTTAAAATAATGCGCGTTATTTAAATAAAAAAATGCCCTCAACTAATGCTATGAACTGGACAAATACTAACAGTATCCTTACATATGTTCATATTTAATACATATTTTTACAAAAAAAATTCTGGTTATTAGGCTGTGTGTTTACTCGTTATTTGTTCGAGTTGTGGAATGCTAGAAAGGGCACGAAATCTAATTATTGACCCACAACCATTAAAAGTGGATGTGCTATTTGTGCTATGTGCCATTATACTCAACAATGAACATGCACAGCAAAAACTACAATGCTGGCGTCAGTCTGAATATATAAAGTGACACTATATCATGTTAATATTTATGACAGAATAAGAGTCACATGGGACTACTACCCAGATGGCAAAGCATCCGGATAGCACGTTACGAAATGTTCTGACGTATCAACCGGTGTTAGGAAGCGGGATTTTAATTCTCAGCTCTTATCCTACAGTAAATGAACTAAGCTGATGATACTCGCTTTGAAAATTCAGAAGGTATGAAGAAGAGATGAAACAAAAGAGATATGCAAAGTAGAGTGAGTAAGAAGGTTCAGAAACGGAGTGCCCGTAAAAAATGATAGATTAAGTTTAATATCCTAGTAAAAATGGCAGATTAGTAACAGCATCGGACCTGAGAATTTGAATAAACAATGGTCCCCCTATAATGTGCAAGAATGATAGCGGCAGTAACAATGTGGGGCAATGTACTTAATAAATATGTATTGATGCGAAGAGATAAATTTGGGTCAGTAATGAAATGTGAAAATAACTGGGATGTGGCATCACATATTTCCAAATCTCTTAAGAGTGTTTGACTATGCATGTATAATATTAGGAACCTTAAGTGTAAATAATATGTAGATTATATAAAATTATAAGTAAATACTGATCTCCTCGCTCATGAAATAAATTCCTTTACAATTGGAGCTATCTATACATGCTGTAGCATATAAGCACCATCAGAAAATAGGACCTTTAACTGTTTAACACAGTGAAAGTAAAGATGCCTATTTTTTCGGCATATAATTTGAAAATTAATAAATTATTTACAAATTAGAATTAATTCAACTAATTAATCAATGCAATACTGGCACTATAATTTTCACACTTATTTTATACAGAAATGTACTCATACACTTCGTATCAGGGATTTAGACTGAAAGGACAGTAAAATTCTTTTGTAGATTATCATAAATTCTTTTACAGATCATCACCTCTGAGAATTGATATACAATCGGTAAGAAACTCATTTTAAGAAGCCTTGTTTGTCTCAACGGGGTACTAACCACCATCTGCCTGAAGAAAAAATGTTCTATTATTTGAGCTACTAAGATGGTTGTCTTTCATTTTATATTTAAAATTTATGTCTTAAAATCTTTAAAACGTGAAAGAAAATCTCGATATTTAGTGGCGATATAATGCATTTTAATATAATTTTATGCATAAAGATGGTCAGTAACTTCGCATTACATCTAGTGTACATTTAAGGGGAAATTGTGCTTTTTAACCTTCTAAAAGTCGAAATTTTCAAATTTAATGTAAAACATGCATTTCATTTGTAAGTTTAATTTAAAACATATCACATTAGGGAGCAAATTAAGCAACCAGTGCGAAAAAAATGTACTTGTATATATATATATATATATATATATATATATATACATTTCAATTTTCCACAGTTTGACGTCTCTTTAGATCATATTTTCCCAGTTTCTAATTTTTGCGTTTGTCCGCATGATGACAAAAAATATTATTATTTTATTTGCTTAGAAATTAATATACATGTTAAACCAATAAGCAATCTTATTATCTTAATTGCTTAGATATTAATATATATGTTAAATCAATAAGCATTCTTATTATCTTATTTGTTTAGATATTAATATACAAGTTAAACCAATAAGCATGCATGCTCTAAATCTGAAATTTTCAGATTTTGAAAAAAAAAAGCATAAATAAAATAAAAATATGTTTGTCTAATGTAAAAATGAAAATCTGAAAATTTAGCATTCATGTACAAATTTTCAGAAATAATTTATTGTTAAATGTTTTCAAATGTTTGAGCTTTCGTGCATAAAACACAAAACATCTTCAATTTAATGAAAGCAAATTATTTCTTGTGACTGTATTTAAAAAAATAATCTTGTGAACATCGCACTAACTGTACTATTTAAATTTTGATTAAGGACACGTCTTGTAAATCCTGTGTTTAAGAATCTATCAAGATACGTATTAGTAAAATAAATAAATAACAATAAAAAATATATGTAAAATAAATAAATAACAATAATATGTTCATAATAACATACTAATATTGAAGGTCAAAAATTTTTATTTGAAAATATATAAACCCCACCCATTTATTCAAATTCAAAGTTATAGCAAAATACATGTAATTTATACCCTTAAAAACTATTATATCTCGAAAATACATTTCATTTAGAATACGAATAAATGTTTTTTATGGAGACATATCTTCCCATTATATAAATAAATTAATATACAGAATATATAATTAATATAATTAATATATAGAATATAAGTATAGAATAAATATATATTGACCCTTTTCCAAAAGTTGCTATATTGGTGGACTCTAGAGCAGCCGTGCAAACTGAATCAAAAATTAATCTTATCGATGCACAGACTATAACTGAAATAAATCAAATTCTTAATTTTCTTATATGTAGAAACACATATATTGTGTTTCCGTAGATACCATCACGTGGCGGAATCGACGGTAATAAATCAGCTGACGTCATTCCAAAAATGGGTACTCTAGTTTATCTTGCCGGAAAACCTGTTACCAGCAAAATTATGGAGAATTGTAAAATAAACCCGGAAATTAAATCAAGAGGCAAAGTTTGAGAAAATATCGAAGAAAACTAGAAGGTGTTTAGCAACCAACATCGCAGGTGGGCAGTTGTAAATTTTAGATTGAAAACGGCTCATTATTGCCTGTCAGAAGGACCCTTAATAAGATAGGGATTCTCACAACGAATGCGTGCCCCATTTATAGTGCTGATCTTATGAACTCAAGTCAACTTCCAGTGTGACCAGGTTTAGATAAAGATTCCCAGCAGAAAGGTGATGCTCGTAGACTGTATTAAGTAGCTAGAACTTATTAAAACTATCCCTGAGGTTGTTTAGACCTATTCTTATTGAGCTTTGCGGTTATCTAATTTATAACATTATTGTTTTGTGTTGAGTTATCTTATTTAATCTACCTTTGTATCATTGTGAGATGCCAGTTACGTAACGGATTGATTTCCAATAAAGTAACAACATAAATAAATACATGAAATACATTTTTGTTTCTGATTTATATAAACGATTTTATATTTAAAAAAATCTCTAGATTAAAAGTATTTTCATTTTTAGAAAATTGCTTCACCACAACAATGTTATTAGTGTTTTTCATTACAGCATGTTAATAAAAGTTTCAAAAATAATTATCTTATTAAAAAGTCGTTTTTAATCATCGTTAAATATGTAATTAGCGAAGCATATTGCTATTTAAAAGGATTTTTTTCATTTACGCAGGACTTTTTAATAATCAAATATAACTGAAAGGAAGAAGAGTTAAGTAAAATATTTAAAAAAGAAGATAGTTTCCTTCGAAATGAGAAAAATATTACATACGAAATTCATTTTTTTTTTCTATTTTATGAAGCTTTTATGCGTGTCACTTCAGCTCTATGATATCTTGTTAAAATATACTTTTATTCTTAGAGTCTAGAAAAGGTTTTAAAGAACAGAGGTAAGCTTATTAATATTTAGTTCTTGTTTGAACAGATTAAAAATGGATAATTGAGAGGAGATTTTATTTTCCATTACACATCCCTTTCAGACATAAATTGTATTTACAAATGAAGCTCAAATGACGAACAGCACTCTAAAAACAAAGTATATAATAAAAAATCATGATAAAATAAATACTCTCCGCCAAGTATAAAAGCAAAAAAACACTTCCAAAAATGTTATGGAATCCCAAAATGGTTTGTGCCAAACTTCAGCAGAACGGAAGCTGTATTTTCAGATTTAGGTACCCTTCTATAAGATCCTAACTCTCCTTCAAATCATACGTAGCCCATTTTAGTGGTATTGCATTAAAAATAACTGATGGTGACTCATTGCGGGTCATTGCGCTTCATTACTGCAATAATTTAGATCATTGTAGAAGTCCCATTAAAATATGAATAATAATAATTGTCATTGTAAGTTTTATTAATAACTAGCCGCCTTCGGCGACCAGCCTGTTCGCTACCCTTGAAAATTCTGACCGTGGCAAACTCACTGGCGCCATAACCCCGTAGACTTGTTGTTAAGACCCAGACCATCCGACCTACCAGAAAGGTGTCGAAAGCCCAGACCATCCGTCTCGTCCGAGGACTTAGAGAGACCATTTGGATGGCCGGTACCAGAAAGGTGTAAAATAACTATTTGGACTGCCAGGAAGTGCCACCCAATTTGACCGGAACCCAGTGGGGGAAGCATCCACAGGGATCGTATCCTCCTTCCCCTATCACCAACCTCTCGGAAGGACGTACGGACCCACATGTTTAACGTGATCGTACTTCGCGTTAACCCGGCGGCAGTTTTAGTAGTGGCGGGAATCGAACCCGGGCCTACCGAGTGCAATTCCCGCATGTTAACCACTGGGCTACCGCGTCTTCAACCCCGTGGATTTAACAATGTTTGGTATAGTTTAATGACGTTAAAACTAATAATGAAATTTTAAGGCACCGTGACAATCTCCATAACTTTCTTTATATTTATTTTTTATTTCCTCAGTGTCTAAGTTTTTTCATTGTGGTCCCAATCACGACCCGATGTAAACTATGCATCGCCATAATTCAATCCAGCATAATGAACCAAAAACCTTATAAAAAACAAACACTAATTCGGTTTTCAATTGTCTCTAGGCCAAAAACCGTATAAAAAGTAAGCACTTATTCGGTTTTTAATTGTCCCTAGGCCAAAAGTCGTATAAAAAGCAATCACGGATGGCATTTACCCCATGCGAATATCCTCAAATATACCACCAAACATCTGTCAGGCCAAAAACCTTTTCCATGGCAACACCTTACGTCTACGCTCGCATGTGGATGAAAAATCGAACTGCTTACTCCTTTTCGCCTAAAAATTGAAAATCATGACTTCATTAAAATCCGGATCGGGAGGCTACTTTATCATATTTCTTTACCAGATTGAGCTTGTAAGAATGCCTGATGTTTGAGCTTTCTAATCATGTAAATTATTAATCAAAATTGTCTGTACTTTTCCCGATGAGAGGATTTAAAAACGAAAGTTCGTTTTTTTGAGTCGAAAGTGACTTTTGTTTTAAAATCTTTAAAAAATATTGGGTTTTGTCCCTGAGATTTGAAATTGATATATTTTTATTCGCAATTGTCTGCTCTTTCAGGTCGTGTGATTTGTTTTTTACTCCAATGTCTGGATGGTGGAGAAAAAAGGGTTAAAAATGGTCGAAATCGCATAAAACATTAAGTAACAAAAAATAATTCAAATTTTAAAAATCGGATTTTACATGTCACCTCCCCCCCCCCCCTCCGGGTCTCCGATTGCCGAATTTCGTAGCTCTGCGACGCGCGGTCGCTGAGCCTATAGTGTATAAGACAGACACACAGAAATTGCCTTTTATTATATATACTGGCTGCCTTCGGCGACCAGCCTGTCCGCTACCCTTGAAAATTCTGACCGTGGCAAACTCGCTGGCGCCATAACCCCGTGGAGTTAACAAAGTTTGTTTTAGTTCCTCTATTTTTTGTTTTACATCAGTGGAATTGTATCCGTTGGTCTGTTTTAGTATTGCATCGCAAATGACATGAAAGTATTTTTGAGACTGATGATGTTGAATGTGAATTTAGTATTTAAGAAAAAACGATGCTGCTCAGCGAAAAAAGTTTTTTTTAAAGATTGCCTCCACCTCCACCCGATACATAAATGCACGGCGACAATCTCCATAACTTTCTTTTTATTTATTTTTTTATTTCTTCAGTGTTTAAGTTTTTTCACTGTGGTCCCAACCACCATCCGATGTAACCAATAAATACATCGTCACAATTCAATCCAGCATAATGAGCCAAAAACCTTATAAAAAGCAAACATTAATTCGGTTTTTAATTGTCCCTAGTCCAAAAACCGTACAAAACGCAAACACTTTTTCGGTTTTTAATTATCCTTAGGCCAAAAACCGTACAAAAAGCAATCACTGATGACATTTGCTAATATAATTTAATATCCATGCGAATATCCTCATCAGGATATTCGCATGTGTATCAAGAGCATGGCCCAAATATATCAGCCAGATACCACCAAATACTAATTCGGTTTTTAATTGTCCCTAGGCCAAAAATCGTTTAAAAAGCAAACACTTATTCGGTTTTTAATTGTTCCTAGGCCAAAAACCGTATAAAAAGTAATCACTGATAACATTTGCAAATATAATAAATATAATAATTTCATATGAATGTAATAATTTAACTCTGTATACTGTTACCACCACCCGAAGTATACAATATATCACCACAATTCAATCCACCATAATTCAATCATTTAAATTTTATAATGACTATATGCTAAGCTCTTAATTCTATCATTTAAAATATAACTTAACTTTCTAACCCGATGCATAAATGCACCCAGACAATCTCCATAACTTTCTCTTTATTCATTTTTTTCTCCATAGAAACACCGTGCGTCTGCGCGAGCATGTGGACGTGCATGTGCGTGTGGGCTTTCGCGGTATAGCAGAGAAATTGAAAATCATGACTTCTTTAAATCAGGATCCTGCGGCTACTTTTTCTTATTTCTTGACCAGATTGGTCTTTTAAGAAAGTCTCATCTTTGAGATTTCTGAAAATGTAAGTTATTAGTCGAAATTGTCGGTACTTTTCCCAAGGCGAGGATTTAAAAACGAAAGTTCGTTTATTTGAGCCGAAAGTGACATTTGTTTTAAAATCTTTAGAAAGTATCAGAATTTATCCCTGAGATTTGAAATTGATATATTTTTACTTGCAATTGTCTGCTCTTTCCGGTCGTGTGATTTGTTTTTTTCTACGACGTCTGGATGGTGGAGTAAAAAGGATAAAAATTGAAAAAAAAACGGTCTAAATAGTATAAAACATTAAAGAACAAAAAAAAAAATAATTCAAATTTCAAATATTGGTTTTCACGTGTCACCTTCCCACCCCATAGGGTCTCCGATTGCCAAATTTCGTAGCTCTGCGATGCGCGGTTGCTGAGCTTATAGTGTATAAGACAGACAGATATTGTATTTCATTATATAGAAGAGCCAAAGATAAAATTAACATTCAAATAAACGAGATTAAAATTACGAAATGTAATATTTCTTTATAGTCTGTCTGTTTTTATACCATCAATAATAATTTCTTATTCCAGCTTTAGTTTTTTCAGTACTATTTTAGTTTAGAATTGATATCAGCAAGCAGAATAAACTAAATATTTTCTACGTTCATACACATCGCAATAAATATATAATTTTAACTGTGAACTATCTTTAAAAGCTTATGAGATATTTCCAGTTAATGTAAGCAAAATAAAGCGAAAACTCGTTTAAAAAAAACTTTTAAGTTTTCGAGAAAATAGTTCCAAAATATTAAAATATTGAAATTCTTTTCATGTATTCATAACTGGTAAGCTAATTCTAACAATACAAGTATAAATTATTTGTATTTTTATCTGTTAGGTTTAAAATGAAATTCTTTTCATGTATTCATAACTGGTAAGCTAATTCTAACAATGTAAGTATAAATTATTTGTATTTTTATCTGTTAGGTTTAGCGATATAAGCGTCCACAGTATTTATATTTTCCATAACGCACCAAATTCAGTCTGATACCCAGATGCAACTGTAGATGTTATATACGTAAAAACATGTCAATCACTTTAAATAAACAATCATGCATTATATAATTTTATAAGAAATGTTATTAAAATAATTTAGGATGCTAACGTTCACCTTTATCTTGATACTAACAGTATCTCCGTTTTTCGTATGGAATATATAACATAAAACAAAACCACAAAATTCAGAAATATGTATAATTTTCTATAGTATTCTAAATTACTTTGTTACTTAAAACATTATATTAAAATATTTAATGTAATTCTCTTAACAAGAAATATAAAAATATCTGAAAAAATCTAGACAAAATTATTTTCACAGGCATATCTGGTCTGAAGAAAATAAAACATCCTGGTCGCGTTTGTAAACAAATTGACAAAAAATATGAAATTGCACCGATATATACCAAAATGAAAGCGCTATGGAAATGGGTCAACCTATGCCAAAATGAAAGCGCTAAAATCGTATTTTAAGACATACCCGTACCATTTCTATTCTGTTTCAACAATTGGCTAAGCTCAATATATGAATTTGAAAAATCTTTGACAAAATAAAACAAATTACTTAAGAAATTGAAAATATCCATAATCCCTGTAGCCATTTAACTCAAAAGCCAATCGATATAATCCAATCAAAATGTAATTCCGATAAAATTTATTTTTATTTACATTCCTTAATTAATTCAATTGGAGAAGATTTAATGATAGTCGTCTGCTGTATAAATTAGTTGGGTTTAATTCCGTTGTTGAACAACACAATATAATTTCTCTTTCAAATAAATTTGCTTTATAAACTCATTGGGTTTAACTCAGTTGCTTAGTAACATACAATTTTTTTTTAAATAAATTTGCGGATAAAATATCGTTTGCATAAAGCTGTATATTTCATGAGGTTAGGTGCAAACCCTATAGCAGATTTTTCATTTTGTTTATATAGACTGCACTTTACCAATGTTATTAACAAAAAAATTCCATACAAATTTATATCCGTCATTGCTTATAATTTAAAATATATGCAATGCATAACATAATATTTATCACCATATTGTTCAATAAGCTTTTCATTTAAATATTTAAATCAATCTTCCTATGAAAAAGAAAGAGTTTAATAATATCTATTTTCTCTGAAAAAAAACCGAGAAGCAAATTTAAATATTTAAAAAAATCCATAGTATTTGTTGCTAATCGTTAAATGATAATATGTATCCAAAGAAACGCATTTTGAATTTAAATATGTATTTTTGGATGTTTATGGGTTTTACAAATGTATTTGATGTATATAGAGGATGTTTACAGGAATTACAGATGTTTGTCGTAAAATGTAACAAATCATAAAAGTATATTATAACAAATTTACAAATAATTTATTTTCCATTTGTTCTTAAATGAAAGTTATCCGATTTTTAAATTTAAGCAAATGTCATTTTCTATTTACGGAGAAATAACCCTTTCGTCAAATATCATATCTGTACTATTTTTCGTTTGTGTTTAGTATCTATATTGATTGTTTGATTGACTGAAAATTTTAAAACAAAATTTGATAGGACTTCTTTAATGCTAGCAAATACAATTCTAAATGCTTAGCAAAAGTGGTCGCAATTCTTCTTTGTTCAAAATCAGAGAAAGTAATCGATTATAAATACTCAGTTTATTCGTGCGTTCCTCTGGGCAAACATAGTTACATATCGAGAATTATGGCCTTTCCTAAATCCGGTTATGTTCGTCCAATACCCACACAGCCGCGGGTAGTTTTCGATCAAAACAGATAAATTTTAAAAAGAATAAAATCCAATGACGTAGATTCTGCTTTTCGCAGGTAAATGTTATCTATCGCGGTTTTGTATTAGAGACATAAATTGAAATTTAGTATTCAAGTTAGCGGCATTTTAAGAATTATTTTTCTGCTTGAAAGATATTTTAAGGAAGCATACAAAAGAAGAATAGTTTTACAATTGATTGTTTCATTTCAATTCTTGAATAGAACATAATTATGCAAATTGTTCAGTAGCACATAGCTGTTACATTATTTGTTATGTATCTTATTAAATAGTTTTATATTTTCTAGATATAATGATATGTGATAGTTTACCAAGAAATTGTCTAGTTGTCGGTAATTTTATTTGTCATGGGATACCTCTGTAATATCGTGACGGGCCTCCTTAAGCTCGAAGTACGGCAATTCGACGTGGTATGGACTCAACTAGTCGGCGGAAGTCTCCAGGAGAAATTTTCAGCATGGAACATCCTAACGTTATTGCGGTACTTGGAAGTCCATAAATGGCTGCAAATGGTCACCAAGCAGCATAACATAGCGATTTCATGTCAATAACCGATTCCATTTGACCAGAGGACCCAATCCATGCTAAGTAAACACTTCCCACACCATTATGGAACTACCTTCAACTTGCACAGTGCCTTGTTGACAAGTTGGATCCATAACCTCATGGGGTTTGCGCCACACTCGAGTCAGTCTTCTGCTGCCATATCCCATCAACTTCAATTTTCGCTATACTGACTTCACAGATGAGCTTCTGATACACCCTTCGTTGAATGTAGTAGTCAGTTAACGCAGTGTCGTTCGTCTGTTATCACGGACGCTTCTGCTCAGACGTCACTGGTCTCGATCATTCAGCACACGTGGTCACCCAGTCCGCTGTCCCTTGTTGGAGGTAATACCTTCCATGAGGTACTCTCGATACGCCCTTGACACTGTCGAACGAGAGACCTTCAAAGTTTCAACAACTCCGAAATGCCCGACGCCCCATGGGTCGAACTCCAACTACATTCCACGTTCAATCTCGGTTAATTCCCGTCCGGTAGCCATTATCACGTTATTTACCGTTTCACAAGACATTAAGGAGTCCAACAGACAACATTGATAACCATCTGACTCTTCATACCCTTTTAACGTGATGTGAGCACCACTTGTAAATTTGCATACTGCTATGCCATGAATTTTGGCATGTGAGTGTAGTCAATACGTATACCGACAACTGTAGGGAAGATTCAGGCAGCCACGGAAACCGAAGTCTTTTATGTGATTTGTTAAAATTTATTTGTATTTTAAGTACTACATACTAAAAAAATAAAAAGTATTACTATTTTTAACTATTAAATGAAAAAAAGAGTATTTACTGAAAATATGTTTGGAGTTTATAGTGTTATAGGTATAAGTAAGCGGATAGCCCCGGACACATAAAACTTGGGATATATGTGGTTTAATAACTTTATTTAATTATCTTTGCATAAATCACAGATATCACAAAGTATCCTCTCTGTTACATACGTACATAGTCTAAGAGTACACATGACGTAACTACTACACTACGTCCAGTCTTCATTAAAATATTCATGACAAGTGATGTATTCAATCTTCATTTCTACCACCAAAGCTGTATTTATGCTATATCCCTTTTCTTTGCTTTTTGTTTTTCCCACTCTGCATATCGTGTTCTTATTTTTCATATCAGCTCCAGCCCTTTTAAGCGGTTTTTGTTCTAGCATGGATTTATAAGATAATTCTGCAAGGATTTGTGTTTTATTTGTGTCTTCATTTGTCTCGATGGTCTCCTGTTTCATGATGCGTCGGTCATAGGATATATAGTGTTGATTAAGTCGCTAACATTTTGTAGAAATAGTGTCATTTGAGAGATGAGAAAAACATTTATCTTTTCCAGCATTCTGTAGATTTTTTTAGGTTAAAAGTATTGCTTCAACGTTTTAAATTTGTTTCTTGTTAACAGATTTTTCCTACTTAACATGTCCTCCGGAACATCAATCATATATACTGCAAGGAAATTCAAAGCTGTACATTTATTTTCGCTATTATGTCATTAAACCTGTATTTATGCTGTCCGGGGCTATCCGGCGTATCGATGTCTGGCTTTTCCCGCATTATATCATTCAAATAATTGCATCTACGAGCCATCGTTAGTCAAATATCATAAAATGGTCCATGGCCGAATAAATGTGTTAAACACACATATGGCACAAAATATCATTAAGCTTATTTTAATTAGTACAACATTGCTCTAAAATGTACGTACAATACTTCGCTCTGTCTTTGCAAAACAACGACTTTAGAATGAAGAATTGCACATTTTCTTCAAATTGTGAATATCAGTACAAAGAGTTTCAAGCTTTTTTTTATCTATGTTTTATTGTTCTCGTTTGATTAATAATGTAAACTTTGTACATTTAGTTACAATTAGCATAAATATATGTTTTTTATTCAACCCTTAACAAAGTACTAACTTCCATAACGAAAATATGAGCAACGTATATAAGCACAAGTAACACAATCGTGCTGCTGTTTTCTCAATAGATAGTTTATGCATATTTGAAATACCTAACTTGCATATTTAAAATTTCAATAACTTATTTTCTTGTAAATCATCACATATATTACATATAAGCCTAGGTATTTCGTTAATAATTTAGTTTCGATTTTCATTCGCAAAGAGCGTAAAATTAGTTATACTAACATTATTTGTTTAATAAATCCTCATGCATTTTTCATTTATTTATACCTACATAATTTGTAATTAATTTTTACTATTTTATAATATTTTGTCGTGCAAATATATAAAAACGTATATTTAGCAAACCTTTTTAAATGTATTTTTGCAAAAAAAAAAAAAACCTGTCCTAATATGATTTTTTCACATTTCAAGGACTTACGTTTCGTGTCATATGTATAAGAAGCTTAGGCAGTGGAAAAAATTAGAGTAAATTCTTCTTTATATTTTTAATCCTATAGTGTTTCATCTTCAAATTAAAGCATGGGATTAGTTTATTTTAAACATTTTTTCATCTACTTGTTTGGATGAAAATTTCATTACTTTTCTAGCTATGGGACATAGAACAAAAACTATAATACTAAAGCAGAACAACGTTCATCAAAATTTGTAAAGCTATATGTTTTAAATGATTACTAAATGTTAATAAATAGGTTAATCATTTCTTTACTCAAACAATTGTAGTTGTTAAAGACAATAAAGGTGGTTTGAGGGCAACGTTTATTGGATTGCAATATACCTCTGACCTGTGTGAATTACAACTCAACAACAGGTATATCTTATTGGTGGTTTGGGATAGTAATATATATATATATATATATATATATATATATATATATATATATAACGCTTTGTTCTTGCATTAAAAGTATAGTTTTTTGCTATCTCGGTTGCATAAGCTATTTCAAAGAACAATTCGGTCTTAGAATCTGAATTGGAAGAGAGTTGGCTAACCAGTACGAAGACACGCGTTTCTAGTTGTGGTTGGGACAATAGAATGTTTATAGTGGAGGCAGTAAGGTTTTTCACAATGGTGCCTGAACAAATTCACCCTGTATGTCACTGGCGAACGGCCGTACCGTGCTGATAACACCGGTTCTCGTTAGATCACAGAAGTCTAGCAGCATCGGGCGTGGTTAGTACTTGAGTGGGTGACCACCTGAGAACACCGCGCGCTGTTGGCACATTTCGGGCGCGGTAGCCCGGTGGTTTGCGCGCTGGATTTGCACGCTGCCACAACTGCCGCCGTGTTCATGCGGAGCACGATCACGTTAAACATGTGGGTCCGTAAGTCCTTCCGAGAGTTTGGTAGTAGGGGAAGGAAGATACGATCCCTGTGAATGCCTCTCCTACTGGGTTCCGGTCTAAATTGGGTAGCACTTCCCGGCCGTCCAAACAGTTACCTTACACCTTTCTGGTAGGTCGGACGGTCTGGGTCTCAACAACAACAACCCTGTATGTCACCGTAATGATATCGGAGGTCTAAAGGTAATATTACAACTCATACGGGTTCATTAAACTCTGGGATATTGGACTCTGACTTAACATTGAAAAAAACATTTTCCGTTATTTGGGACATTGAACTGTAGGATATTGAACACCGATTCTAAATTTGAAGATCAAATACAAATATTGGAACCTCACATGTAGGATAAAAAGCATCAGAAGGCTAACCTGGGGTAAAAATAACAAGAGATGGTCAGTCAGATTGCCAAACTGCACGTGAATCTTTCATCAGCCATAAAAAAGTGGTTTCCTGCTACTCAAATGAAATACAAATATTAATTACGTATATTGAGTACACACAATGTTGCAATTTAAAAAAAAATCAAATCAATATGTTTTCAGAAAATTTAAAATTAATTCACATTTCGATTTGGAGATTTTTATAGGAAAGAAGTCCTATTTTATTTCATTTCAATATATTCGTTCTTCTTTATTGTATTTTGATTTTCATGTTCTATAAAACGCTACAGACTATAGAAACTACACAGTACTATGTTCTGAATTCATGCGGGATACTTTGTTCAAATTATGCGTTGCATTTTGCTCGTTAATATTTTAAAATTCGAAATTTCAACGAACTATTTGCGAGTAAAAATATTAATAAATATCATCATGTTATGCATAAAAAGTGTGAATTGTTAAAAAAAAATACGTAATGTATTTGTTATACGGATTTTTCGAGACAATCTATATCTCAATCTAGCAGTTTGTTAAACAAATTTTTAAGCACTATTTTTTAGTGACTGCTATTAAAAACAATAAAGTTCACTTGCCATGTTTTCAGAGTTGAGCACTGTTTTAAGCAGAACTTCATCCATCGTGCTTTTGCTAGACCAGCATCACTTAAACGATCTTTATGACATCGAGTAATTATAATTTGAAAAATATTTCCTAAAAAACAGTTGTGCAATGAAATATGTGTAGAGCAAAACAGCCTTAAACAGAAAAATCTAAAGCCGGTTTCCATAATACTCGGATTTAATAGTATACCAAACAAGAAATTTGCGAATAAGAACCTATAAAGTGTCCATGGGAAGGAAAGGAAAAGGTAGCCAATATAATAGAAAAGTAACCAATATATTAGAAATTTAACCAATATCTGTTTAAAATGCGAATAATTCATTATTTACTGCAATTTAGAAGCAAATAGTAGATTATTTGTCATATTTTAAGATGTGTACATTCTACTGAGACAGGTTTCATTTCTCTTAACGGTTTGAAATGAGGAACTCAAAGAGTCTTTTTACAATGTTTTTCTATGGGAGAGTCGCTTATCTAAAGTGTCGAATCGTTTAGCAATTGAAGTTGTAGAAGTAGTAGAGGAAGGTTGTAGAAGGATATTGAACAATAGTTTGCAATCATCAAAATACGGCAAGTGATTAAGTATAGTGGTAATTCCAGGTTCACGCTCTGTGCTTGGGGATTTACACAAAACATGGACCCGAACGAAACAACAATAATTAAATTGAAGAACAAAATAGTTAATTATTAATGTGGGGGAGGTAGAGTAACTACACATGAGAGTTTTGTCGGAGATATATTTTTATTTATTTATTTCACACAAGTATTAAAGGGTGAAATTAACAGATACATAAAACAGAACATATTCAAAATATCTCTCTGATATTTGCAGAGGAAAATTATACCGTTTCAAAATCATCAAATACATACCAAACAGTAATTGGAGCTTGAGAGTTTATATTTCTGTTTGACATTATAGTTACTTGAAAATATTTTTAGAAGATCTTGAAAATAAGCTGCATCAAATAAGGTTCGACAAAAAGGTACTTACAGGAATTTCCGACTTTAATAACATCTTAAACATAAGTTTTTTTTTCTACAGATTATACCGATGTGTAGAACTATTCTATTCAAACTACAGGACTTCTCCAAGCAGAGGAGATATTTTGACCTAACTTCTTGTCTGGATCCACCAAAGGGCACTCATTTCCATGATATTAATGACCTTCAGGCACAAGCTAGGACATTTGAAGTATAAGTTGTTAAAACATTTAAATATCTGCCGAAATTATTCTCCAAGTGTCAAAAATTCCCAGAGGTCCATCGCGTTTTAGTTATTGGGAAAACTGTCCCTGAACCAGCAAAACCCCCCTAACACCATTCAAAATTAACTAATCAATTCTATCACGTCGCACGCCGACCATTAGCTTCCAAAACAGTCTTGAATAATCCACAGACAGTGCCCTTCTATACGCCTGTCTGCAATCTAGAAGAGAAACCAGAAGACGCTCGACTCCTGGAGCAGCAAAAACAATACAGATAGCAATAAAATAGTCAGCTGATCAAAGAGCGGAAGAAATCGTCTGCGCCCCCAGATTATAATTGAAATTAGCAGAAGGGATGGATTTTGAAGTCGAAATTATGCACTTATTAAATAACTGGCCACCTTCGGCGACCAGCCTGTTCGCCACCCTTGAAAATTCTGACCGTGGCAAACTCGCTGGCGCGATCTACCAGAAAGGTGTAAGGTAACTATTTGTATACCGTTCCATCATTTAAAATATAAATATAATAATTTCATATAAATATAATAATTTCACTCTGTATACTGTTACCACCACCCGATGTATATAATACATCACCACAATTCAATCCATCATAATTCAATCATTTAAATTTTATAGTGACCATATCTAATAAATATAAGAATTTCATATAAATATAATAATTTCACTCTGTATACTGTTGACGTTAAAACCATAATTCAACCATATGCTAAGCTCTTAATTCCATCCTTTAAAATATAACGTAATTTTCTAATGAATACTTTTGTGTAACGATCTCCCTTAAGTAAAATATTTGAACCACCACCCGATGTATACAATGTATCAAAAAATACAAAAACAATACAAAATATCACGTAATTTTCTAACTCGATGCACAATCTTCATGGAAACACCGTACGTCTCCACTCGCAGTGAGCCTGCGTGGACATGGGAGAACAAAATATTTTGCGGCTTGCCGCCGAGAAATTGAAATTTGGAAATTCGTTAAATCCAGATCTTGCAGCTAATTTTTCATTTTTCTTGACCAGATTGGACTTGTAAGAATGCCTGATGTTTGAGCTTTCTAAAAATGTAAATTATTAGCCGAAATTATTGGTACTTTTCCCGACGCGAGGATTTAAAAACGAAAGTTCGTTTTTTTTAGCCGAAAATGGCTTTTGTTTTAAAATTTTTAAAAAATATTAGAATTGATCCCTGAGATTTGAAAGTGATATATTTTTACTCGAAACTGTCTGCTCTTTCCGGTCGTGTGATTTGTTTTTTTTCTACGACGTCTGGATGATGGAGAAAAATGGGGGAAAAAACGGTCGAAATCGCATAAAACATTAAATAACAACAACAAAAAAAATCAAATTTTAAATATCGGTTTTCACGTGTCACCTTTCCCACCACCGGGTCTCCGATTGCCAAATTTCGTAGCTCTGTGACGCGCGGTCGCTGAGCCTATAGTGTATAAGGCAGACAGACAGACACACAGACATTGCCTTTAATTATATAGAATAAGCCAGAAGAACAATAGGGGGAAAACCGTTACCACAAAAGCAATCTTTGATGACGAATCGCAATTGTGTCCGCCTACTACATACTATAGGCACTCTAGTTTTGTGTTCAAAGCTGTATTATGCTTAGCGCCACCTATCATCGAATGCAAAATACTTTCACAATTGCTATACTATGCAACAACTACTATGAATTATTATACAATATCAATAACTGTACAAATACAACATGATGTTGTATGCATCTTGTTGATGTCTCAGCTACATGACGTTGTATGCGCGTAACACCCTGCATATGCATGGGCATGTGTAACTCCGATGCTCAGAAAAACTATTAATACAAAATTTTATAATTTTTGTTGAGCATACCTGAGGGAAATAAGTGAACACCATTGTTTTAGGAGCTTTATAGATCTTTTTCATCAGGTTAGAAACAGTATGTTCTAGTGAAAGTTTGAATGGCGTTTTCGTACATCGTTTTCGCACTGCTACTGGCCTGTTAAAGAGACTTTATAAGTCACTTTGAAACAATTGTAGTCACCTAATTCAATTTATGGCTTCTTCAGGGAACTTTAAGAATGTGTATTCTCACAAACATCAGTAGTAATCATTCTATATAACATTTTCAGTTTATATAATCTTAATAATCTTTTAAAGTTTTAGCCGCTTTATAATCTTAATCGGACTCCGAATTCACACTAAAAGCGCAGATCAATGTTTAAAGTTGTACTTAATTCAAGTGTTGTTCAACACAATAACACAATAGTAATCAACACATGCAATTAATTCACGGGAGTAAGATACTTAAAATGACATTAAGTAGTAGGAGATAGAAAATATTGAAAATGTGTTAATGATAAATTGCTTCATCTGATATTTGTTGACATTCCTCCATTGTTGGAATTAGAATATACATTTGAGTTCTCTATTAACTAATTGTATAATACTCTGTCCTCAAGAAAGTATTTGACAGTTTCATTCTTACAAGGAGGGAATTCATTTATTGTTATAAAAGTTAGATTTTTTGTATATTTTAGTACCTGATAACTGCCAATTCAGATTCCGTCTAAACTTTACCATCCAAAAGCAAAACTGTTATAATATATCCCTGGCACCTGACAATACAACCCGTGGATATATCTCAAAAATAAATGTTCCACAGAGATACCTATAAAAATCCTTATAGAAAAATTACAAAAATAAATCAATTTGATATGTAATAACCAGAAAAAAAATAAAGAAAATAAATATAATTGATGTTGGAGTAACTAATTTCTCTATGGGCTTAAATTAACTTTCGCTTTCTTTCTCTCATAATTCATCTAATTGCACGAAACAATCCAGATATTTACTTGAAATTCACTGTATAGATTTAAATTATTTTATTTCATATGACGACTTTTAACGAAACGTCACCAACTTGCAGTATTTCGGAAATAATTGGCCCTAAAGACTTTGAGAAAAAGCCCTAAAAAAAAGGGGTTGCTCTTATTCCCTTTGTCTACAAAAAATAAATATATAATCACCATTTAATTAACGGTACATTTAAGAATATTTTTTCTTTTATTTCGGATATGGACGTATTTTGCGGGCCATTTCACAGCCGGTCTACACTCAGGCCGTGGCGCCAGAATCATGACGTGATCCTAGAAGGGAAACTCTCGCTAACTCGGGAAAACTTGCAAATTGAGAGTTAAAAATTATTTCAAAATAATTACACTTTTACTCATTTCTATGTCCAAATTTTAGCACAATTAATTTCATAAAGATTATCTAAACTTAGATGGGGAGGGGTATATTTTTTACTGGAGCTCCTACAAAGCAAGAACTACTCTGTCTAAATGATTACAAAATTATATATAGTCTAGATCCTTTTATAGTTACAAACCCAGTGTTAATGAATATTAAGTAGCTTTCATTTTTTTACAACTGTAAACAATGCAATTAATATGACATTAAAATTTCTACAACCACATGCATAATAGCAAAAAAATATTGTGTGACAATTCTATTTTTACATATAATTTGAAATATTTTCACATTGCTGATGAGAAAAATCACTTCAATTGATTTTAATAAATATTTTAGGTTCTTTGGGATTTAACGAAGCAAAATTTATTGCCAAACTTACTTTAAAATACAATCGCAGATGTAATGGACAATTTTACAACATATTATAGTATAATATGTGGTATAATATATATACAATAATTCTATAAAATGCATCAGTATCTCCACTGTTTCTATCTTAGGTATGGTGATATCAATATGAAAATTTCTAAAAAATAAAAGAAATTATAATAGTGTGCTGAAACCAAGAACTGGTAAGTAAATGCATTGCAGATAATGCATTGAAACTCCTTTTAAGAAAATTGATGAAATAACGTATGAATATGACATATTACTATATATATATATATATATATATATATATATATATATATATATATATATATATATATATATATATATATATATATATATATATATAATGCATAAAAAAGGAATAGATAAAATGTGAAAAAAGGAAGGAAGGCTTAGCAAAAAGCTTACTTGATGGCGGTAAGGGGTTGTGACCTCACGCCCCAGTTTTCAACGAGCTCGTCATAAATGCCGCGGCACTGCACTCCTGGTCGCCAGCTTTGGCTCAAGCCCACCTCCGGAGTGACAATAAAAATTGTCACAAGACCTACAAAAAGGAATGAACCGAGGACGAGAGTAAATTCACTACCGTACAAGCGATCTGTATTGCTGACCTCGGTGAAATGAATACAGCATCTTATGATCGTGCTGCGGTCCTGTCATATGCATGATGCGATCCTTCATTCTCTAAATGAATATAATAAAGACTTGAGCTTTACAACATACGTTAAATTGTTTCGGTATAAATTATCTATATTTTTAAGCATAAAAGAACTGGATATTTTTGAATATATGCTTGCTTTAAAAATACTTGATCAAAATCAATACGTAAATTTTCTTCTTTAATAGTTCTTTTAATTCTGACCAATCCTCCCAAGAATACATTACGAAATATATTCAAGTGTAGGTTGGAGTGCCAATGTATTATTCCATTTATAAGTATTTTAAAATGGTTTCTTTTGTCATAGATGGTAAATATGATTGGGATTTGTCTAAAGTTGATACTCAAATCCAAAAACTCAACCACGTTGTTATTTTTAACTGGATTTTCTTTCAATATGAGGTTGGGTGGGTAGAAATCAAAGTTCATACAATAGTTTTCATTTTCATATCCAATAATCACGTCATCTACATAACGCAGGTAAACGATTTCGTTGTTAATATGAGACTGGCTTTCATAAAAACTAAGGTAGAGATCGGCTAGTATGGAAGAACATCCCCCCCATGGGGATGCCTTTAATTTGTTGATATGCAAAGATTCCATTGAAAAGATAATTTTCTTTGATGACTATTCTAATTATAGTCTTGAATTTATTGAATTCTATATTTCTTTTTAATTCAAGACTATAATTAGAATAGTCATCAAAGAAAATTATCTTTCCAATGGAATCTTTGCATATCAACAAATTAAAGGCATCCCCATGGGGGGGGATGTTCTTCCATACTAGCCGATCTCTACCTTAGTTTTTATGAAAGCCAGTCTCATATTAACAACGAAATCGTTTACCTGCGTTATGTAGATGACGTGATTATTGGATATGAAAATGAAAACTATTGTATGAACTTTGATTTCTACCCACCCAACCTCATATTGAAAGAAAATCCAGTTAAAAATAACAACGTGGTTGAGTTTTTGGATTTGAGTATCAACTTTAGACAAATCCCAATCATATTTACCATCTATGACAAAAGAAACCATTTTAAAATACTTATAAATGGAATAATACATTGGCACTCCAACCTACACTTGAATATATTTCGTAATGTATTCTTGGGAGGATTGGTCAGAATTAAAAGAACTATTAAAGAAGAAAATTTACGTATTGATTTTGATCAAGTATTTTTAAAGCAAGCATATATTCAAAAATATCCAGTTCTTTTATGCTTAAAAATATAGATAATTTATACCGAAACAATTTAACGTATGTTGTAAAGCTCAAGTCTTTATTATATTCATTTAGAGAATGAAGGATCGCATCATGCATATGACAGGACCGCAGCACGATCATAAGATGCTGTATTCATTTCACCGAGGTCAGCAATACAGATCGCTTGTACGGTAGTGAATTTACTCTCGTCCTCGGTTCATTCCTTTTTGTAGGTCTTGTGACAATTTTTATTGTCACTCCGGAGGTGGGCTTGAGCCAAAGCTGGCGACCAGGAGTGCAGTGCCGCGGCATTTATGACGAGCTCGTTGAAAACTGGGGCGTGAGGTCACAACCCCTTACCGCCATCAAGTAAGCTTTTTGCTAAGCCTTCCTTCCTTTTTTCACTTTTTATCCATTCCTTTTTTATGCATTATATGGTGTATAGTACCTCTTGCTGCTTTGCGCATAATTACTATAACACATATATTTCTGATAATCCACTTTCTTTATATTATATATTATATATATATATATATATGCGTTTCAGTTACTTAAAAACAGAAATAATACTTTAGGAAGCACATTTTTTAAATTTCCTTTCATCTTTTTTTTGTATTTTTTCCATCCTCATTTTTATTTTTAACATAATTATTCAATAAAATTTTAGCTATGGTAGTAATGACTTTTTTTCGATTACCTTTGAAGGTTCATGAACAATGCAAGTCCAACATGATTCCATTTCTTGATTTGTATCTAAATATCTCAAAGTTAAGTTTAATATGACATGCAACTGTTGTTTACATTTTATAAAACGCCCCTTATTCTCCCCAGAAACTAATTTTTCAAAAATTCGAAAACAAACAAATGCTATATACACACAAGCAGTAGTTGGCCTTTTCAAGACACCTCTATCTACAATATCAATAAGTCGCAAATGATCTGAAAATTCGCATGTCATAATTTCATCATTACACAAAAATGATCTACAGTCGTTGCAACTAATATGCCAACAAATTTTATGTGCAGTGTAACCAACTATATACAATAAAACAGGGCCCACGTCATGTGGAATGTAATTGGAAACAGCGTCCAAGTTTAAAAACTGCAAATCGTCAAAAACAATTATATCATCAAATTTTATACTTTCATCAAAATTATCAGTCAAATTTGTGACAGTTATATCTCCTTTCAGAGAGGACTTGATGTGCAACAAATTTTTAATTCGAATTTTTTTCTCGTTTTCTAAAAGTTGCTGTATAGAGATATGGTAATTATCCCCAGAAAGTTGCCTGCAAAGGCTAAACCTTTCTTCAAGAGGATGTCTTTGCAATTTGCCCATATGAAAATATTGGGGTTTCAAATGGGAGAAAGCATACTCTACAATTTTGCAGGTAATAAGTGTCGTCTGTTTTAGAGCATGAAACGTTCTTGATGTAAGAGCACTATATGTTTTGCAACGACACAATGAAGACCAATTGTCTACCCATGTGTGAAAATGAATGAAACATTTTAGAGATGTTTAAATGAAATTGCATTGAAGTTGGAAAGTGTTTCATAATCAATGCTTTAAGCATGATTGATCTTTCTTGTTATAATAGTAAAGAGCTATCGTTATACTAATTATCCTTCCTTATGCAATATTATGTTAACGTAATTTCTATGGATATAGTGCGTTCCATTCAAGAAAAAATACAGTTTTACCAACAGTTTTGTGTTTTATCAGCACTTCATTCCCCAAATCTCCCTCACTATGAGTAATATTAATTAAATCGTTTGAAGCGCTGAATTCTGTAGTAGAAATTTTATAACACAGGTATAAAAGAAGATTAAATTAATAATTAAAATATTGCACTACAGTGCATGGAAAAAGTCACGTGTTGCACACAGCACTTATTTTACTCATATATTTAGTAAAAGAAAACTGTTTGGACTGTTGGAAATAAAATTGTTCATAAAGAAGATTGTTTTAAGATTACTGTAATACCGTTTGACATTTAGACGTATTTGTAAGGCTAGACAAATTCTTTTTCACTGTTACGTATGCTATTTTCTAAGCATTGGCGCCTAAAAATATTTTTGCAAAATTGGATTATTTCTTTCTTCGAAGCGGGTAGGATATATTTTCTTTTTAACTCCGTTTTATTTCGCTTGTACGGACATGTTTATCATATTTCATTTGGCATTGTTTTCGAATTATACGTTTAAATGAATGCATTATTTCTGTTTTTGCCAAATTATACAATACTTATTTAACGGATAAAACTAGAATGCATGAAATAAAATCAATATTGTTATAGTTTTGGATAAATTATCTTATATATAATAAAAATTCATTTTTCAGCCTTCTCTATCCAATTAAAACAACGTTAACCCGTGCATATTTTCCCTCCAATCAGAGCGCCAATACCTGGCGTGTATCAGTCTAGCCTTTAGTTTAAGCTACGTACAGTTACAATATTTGATAAAATATACTTCTAAACTGATTCAGAGACACCTCACTTTGATTTACAATTTCAGTAATTTAATATTTAAGCAGAATTTTGAGAGATGTTAACAATGTTCATTACAATCCATTCGGAACGATCGGAAAAATGATCGGCGAGTTTTAATCTTAACACCATCGTAAAGTACAATAAACTATTTTTAACTATTACTGCAATAACTATTTTAAACTGAATAGAATCTGTAATAAAAGTTGCCAATTTGAAATATATTTATAAAGAAATAAAGAGTGTGGATTTCGACTTTTGAAGACATTATTATTTTTTAAATTCTGACGTCGAGAAAACCAACCACCATCCGATCTTCAAATATTTACATTATTATAACTAAATTTTTTACAAAAGTGTGCGTAATTAGTAGGGGAAGTTAGTTTGGAGTATTATGAAGAAATTTAGTTTTGAGGGGTTAAGCACGGGTTCTTGCGAAGGGTGATTCGGGAATGGCGTTAGCCCCATTTTATTTTAATGGATTCTTGGGACAAGACTTCCAAGAGATTTATTTTGGGAGAGAACCACCACCTGGGTTTTGCGTACCGGTATGTGAACCATAACGCGCTAAGAACGCCGTCAGCAGGGACCTACGAAGACCTATTAGTGACATTTCAAAGATTTAAAAATAAAAACTACCTGAGTAATCGCTGAAGTTGTCTGTTGTTTTAATAAATGGTTACATTATAAACTCTAAATGAAATATTTTTCAAATTTTTTTAATTATTTACAATAAAAAAGAGACTTAAATGTTTTGGGTTTGTTCGGAATACCATTAGTAACATGAATACAGGTTTTACTTTGTCATTTTTAACACTTTACAACATAGTTGAAAAGTGTTTATGACTTTGTTCATTCTGTCTGTCTGTCCGTTAGCACGATAACTGTCGTGAAAATGACTTTATCAAAATGAAATTGTAGTAGGTTGTTCAGACGGTCTGTGGGACCTATGGGAATATAAATGAATAATATCACCCAATTAGTTTTGAATTGAACCCGGGTTGAAAAAACGAAATACATTGAGCCCTATGCGACCTAATTTTTCAAACATTTTTAAGCAAATTTAAAATTTACAAATTGCTTCGAAAGTTTTAGGAAATATTCCAATTATCACATAAAATATATAAAAAAAATTCAGTAAAATATATTCAGTAGTTTTTAAACAAAATTTAAAATAATAATTACACCCTTTATATGGAGAGATCACGTGACCCACTTCAAAATAAAATATGGCATCTCTCTTGTGTCAAAATCATGATTTTAAAGTTCTTTTTAATTCATATTTAGTGTTGTATCCGTCCTAAAACCGCTTTACTTTTACTTAAACTGATATGAATGAAACGTTCATTGATTTTACACAGAGAAGAAGACGATTTTTTCAATGAAGTTTTAAGCATAGAGTTAAATTACTTGTACGTCCATGGTTTTAGGTTTTTAAATAAAATAAATTATTACAGTATTATTATGAATGAAATAAATGAAAAAAAGTTTATGAATGAAATGAATGGAAAACTGTTTATGAATGAAATGCCGTTGTTATAGAGAGAGCCAGGCGATTTATATTTCGATGACGTCATTTGAATAAAGTTCATTTGTTTTCGATGAAGTTTTCAAATATAACAAAGTATTGTAGTATTATGATAATTTTAAAAATATTACCGGGGAATGTATCGCATTTTAGAGATGTTTAAACCAGGTAATTTATATTTCAATACCGTTATTTGAATGAAGTTCATTTTTTTTTCGATGAAGTTTTACGTTTTCAAATATAATAAATTAATGTAGTACTCTGATAATTTTAAAAATATTACCGCTGAATGTATCGCATTTTAGAGATGTTTAAATGAAATTGCATTGAAGTTGGAAAGTGTTTCATAATTTATGATTTATGCATGATTGATCTTTCTTGTGAACTATCACGTGATGTATGCATTTAATAGGGAAGAAATACATTCCAACAAATTTAATATTTCAGGAAATGATCATTCCGCTACTATCATTGGTCAAGTTGCAATTTATTATTTTTAAATTTATCGCAAAAGAGTTTAATCGCTTCTGTAACTGCGACTGTTTGACTAGTTGAGAAAAAATCTGATGTGGATAACACATAACTTTCTTTATATAATGCAATAAATTTACTCTTTTTACAGTCAAAAAATAATGTATAAGATCCTCGGTACTGTGTTTTTAACATAAAATTTAACATTGGGCGATTTTCCGGATGACAACATGTAATACTATTTCAAAGTACCCAAATAACTTATATTTCACACAACTCTAAATTAACAATTATTAATATTAATAGCATCCTTAATAAGCGATAGAGTCAATATATTAAAATATTTTATCCGGAAAATTTTATCCTAAAATCCGGATGATCAAATAAATTGGCGATAAAAATATCATCTGCATAATGTTATCTCTATGAGAGGTTTGCTAATGCAGAACGTATAATATTTAATATATGCAGAATGTAAACAAATCAAGCTTTAAGATGAGTTGCATAAGAATTGCTGAGTTCTTTTAACGCCAAATTATTTAGCCCTGGAGTCTGGAATATAGGTGATATGAATGAAATATTCATTGCTTTTACATAGAGAAGCAGACGATTTTATAGCATTACCTTTTTCGATAAAGTTTTAATTACTGAGTTAGAAAATACATTTATAATACATATTCAAATACATATAAAAATACATATTCAAATTGTTCCATAAAATATATAAAAAAAAATTCAGCGAAATATATTCAGTAGTTTTTTAAATAAAAAGTAAAATATTAATAACACCTCTTATATAAAGCGATCACGTGACCATGATATGAAAAGATCACATGACGCACTTCAAAGTGATGTATGGCATCCATCTTGTCTCAAAATTGTGATTTTTAAAGTTCGTTTTAATTCATATTGAGTGTTGTATCCGTCCTAAAACTACTATATTTTTGCTTAAATTCTGTGCATCTACATACAGAAACAACTCAATTACAGTATATTTGAGTTTAAATTCTCATCCAAATTTGATTATTTCTACAACGAAGCCTATTTTTCACCTATGTAAAATGTAAACAGCAAAATATGCAGAATGAGTTGTATTAGAATTGCTGTATTTCTTAACCACAAATTCACTTAGTTCATGAAGTCTGCATAGCTGATATGAATGAAAAATTCACTGATTTTACAAAGGGATGGACGATTTTTTTCGATGAAGTTTCAAGCATAGAGTTTAATTACTTGTAGCTTCATGGTCTTTATTTTTGAATAAAATAAATTATTATAGTATTGTGATGAATGACATGAATGGGAAATTATTTATGAATGAAATGTTGCTTTTATAGAGAGAGTCAGGCGTGTTATTTTTTCTATGCCGTCATTTGAATGAATTTCAGTTGTTTTCGATGAAGTTTTCAAATATAATAAATTATCGTAGTATTATGATAATTCTAAAATTATTACCGAGGAATGTGTCACATTTTAGATATATTTAAACCAGGCAATTCATATTTCAATGCCGTCATTTGAATAAAATAAATTTTTAAATATAATAAATTAATGTAGTAAAAATTATAAATATTAAAATATTACTGAGGAATGTATTGCATTTTAGAGATGTTTAAATAAAATTGCATTGAAGTTGGAAAGTGTTTCATAATCAATGTTTTAAACATGATTGATCTTTCTTGTTAACACTTTACAACAAAGTTGAAAAGTGTTTATGACTTTGTTCATTCTGTCTGTCTGTCTGTCCGTTAGCACGATAACTGCCGTAAAAATGACTTAATCAAAATGAAATTTTAGTATGTTGTTCAGACGGTCTGTAGGACCTATGGGAATATAAATGAATAATATCACACAATTAGTTTTGGATTGAACCCGGGTTGAAAAAATGAAATACATTGAGTCCTATGGGACCTAATTTTTCTAACATTTTTTAAGCGGATTTAAAATTCACAAATTGCTTCGAAAATTTTAGGTAATAGCCAAATTGTTCCATAAAATATATAAAAAAAAATTCAGCTAAATATATTCAGTTGTTTTTTAAATAAAAATTAAAATAATAATTACACCTCTTATATGAAACGATCACGTGACCATGATATGAAACGATCACATGACCCACTTCAAAATGATATATGTCATCCATCTTGTTTATATACAATTCAATTTATCAATGTATATGCTGTATTTCATATGCGCTTATGTAAACGGACTCACAGTATATATTAATGGCATATACAAATGGAAGGTATTGCGAAGGGGATGGAAATTTGATTCGCCACATTTTAATGGATCAGAAAATGTTAATGATCCAAATTTTAAAGGATTAGAAATTTTTGTGATCTTAAATCAACCGATTTTGATTGATACAGAGGCCTGGAGATCACTGTATCTGCATGAGTATTTGTTGACAAGATAAGTACTTATATTTTGCTAAACATAGAGTAAAACCATTTTGGAGTTATTATGCGTCATGGTATTAAAATGGTGTAAAAATAATATATATCTTTGGTAATTTTACACCGGCAGCTGCTGCAAGTTACTTAATGATATGTTAAAACTTTTTATAAAAGAATGACGCAAAAACAAAATGTAGGATTTTTATTAAAAAGTGAAAATACAATAATTAGTGTCAAAACTAACAACATTTATGGATTTACAATGGGTACATATAGCACGCAATAAACTTTTAATATTTTATAAAAATGCTTCATACAAAAGTTAATTTTTACAGGCATCTTATTTCTTATTGTAATGTGCTGTGAGACTTTTAATTAAATTTCTCTAAACTTCAGGAGAAAATGTGAGTTTGGAATTAAAAACAAGAAAGTTTAATTTAAAATGGGAAAATGAATCTTGAGTTTTTCGGCTCTTTCTAGCTCATTATTAAAAACTCGATAAAGTGGAAATATCACAAAGACTTGCAAAATGTCCAGGAATATCCAGAAAGAGCATACATTTGATAACACAAAACTGAGAGCCAAATGAAACAGAATGATTATAACTGGCGATGTAATATATTGTTTTTGCAGTAGTTCACTTAACCGCACGTTACCATTCAATTAAAAAATATGATGTGGGCAACACATGACTTTCCTTATATAATGCAATGAATTTACTACTTTTACAGTTAAAAAAAAACGTTATTCTTATAGTAGATACTTATATTCTTTCCAAGATATTGAATTTTCGACAATTAGTCGTCATTTTCATTGATTTAGCGTCATTTTTATCAATTTTGTGAGATGTTTGTTAATTTGGCAATAGTAAAAAATGTCGCCAAGTTGGCGACATTCCGCAAAATTCGTCGTCAAAATCTCACCAAGCGGTATGGACGGAGAAATAAGTTATTCTTACAGCAGATAAATGACTATTGGCGTTCAAATACAAAAGTATGCATCAAAGTATCTTTTTTCATGAATGGAACAAGCTAGATCCACGAGAATGATGTCACCCAATTTATCGCAGGGTATTACATATGAAAAGTGAACATGTTTCTCAATAGGAATTTTTTTTTTTATTTTATATAACTTTTTGATATTTTTTTTGAAAATTGAGCAATATCTCGAGAACGGTTCATGTTAGCGTTCTAAAATTTATGTCAATCTTTTTGTAATGAAAAACTACATAAGACATGTCTATTTGCGTAACTTTATTAGCGGTTTTGATTTTTTGACGATTTTTTCAAAATTTCACTCGAAAATTTAGAGGGGAACATTCGATTGCGTATAAAAACAATAGGCTTCCAGTGTTTACAGATTGTGATTTTTGAACCAAATTTCGTTTGAATCGGTCCATTTGTTCATCAGTTATCGTCTCCAGAGTCTCACTGACACACACACCCACACACACACGTACTTTCACACACACACAGACATCACTTCAAAAATGTTTGGTTCGTGATCAGGGATGCTTGAAACGTGCTCTCCCGTCGAAAACTCGAATTCGAATTTTCGACCCCGTCACAATACTTTCCTTATACATTATGTATATAAGGAAAGTAAAAAAATCATTTGCTTTTTAAGCAATGACTTTTGTCTTATAATAGGGCGTTGCACATAAAACACAATGTGCTCAACTGATCCTTCATCACCAACTGTAGACTACGGGTAGATTAGAGGAGGGTCAACCACCCCAAACATTTGGGAGTCTACTGGAAACCTTGTATGCTTTTTGGAGAAAAAGAAGTCAGAAAAATGTAGTAGACAGCTGAATGGATCCATTATACATTCCAGGAACCGCTTCAGAATAGAACATCGGCACGAGCGTAAATGAGCAACCTACGTAGTGGAACACGTAGAAACGTAAAAGCAAAAGGGGCATTACTTTTACAAAAGCGTGTAACGGTAAACTGACGTTGATGGCAAATAAAAATTGGCACTAAACCCATTAAACGTCGAATGGATCTTTGTGGAAATAATCGAATTGCGGATTTAATCGAAATGGATCTTTGTGATGAAAATAAGTTATTTAGAATACTTGAGTAATGTCGCACGACATGTTGACATTTCAATTACAGATGCCAATCAACAACAATGTCAATACAGATGCTAATAAGTACTTTAAATGCAGCCACGAAAACCAATTGGAACTAACACACAAGTAAACAGCGTGTATCCCCTTCATCACCAACAACAAATCAGAAGAGCTGGTATGACAGCGCAAGGGGAAAAGCAAAAAAGTAGTTCCAGAGTTTTCGAAAAGTTGCGAGAGATGCAATGTTCGACAGCGTCCTAGACGCACGTAAATTTAATAATAAAAAAAATCTCCTACGTGGATCATCAATGTGATAAAATGTTTATAGTGAATGCAAGTGACGTAGCTAGTATATGCAGGCATCCAGCAAAATGTATTCTCTAATGTCACTAAGTATCAAAGTGCAAACAAATATGGGGTATTTATACAATTTCATCTATTAAATGATTACGGAAGGCACATAATACATATCGAATATTTAACAATACTGGAGTAAGAACTCCAATCATAGTAACGAACTCTTGTGTTTAAAATAAAAGAACTACACATAATTCCGGTATATAGTAATAATGTGTTATAAATATATGTGTCACTTAAATAATTTGTTATAAATATAGGTGTCACTTAAATAATTTGTTATAAATATATGTGTTACTTAAATATTGTTATAGATATATGTGTAATTAAAATGGATTTATGAGTAACTTTAAGAATAATCAAGAGATTTATATATATATATATGAAATTAAAAGAATTGATCAATTTAAATAATAGTGATTATTTTATATCTTGAATGTTATCCTCTTCTGCTCGTGAACCGGAGTTTCCATACTCCACCCTTAGTGAAGGCGTCAAAGGTAAGCCCTAGTAGAGTAAATTTTGGGTAAAGACAATTTACCTTATGACAAGTAACAGCATATGTGTAAAGATTCCATTTACTAAAGTACACTAAGTGAGTTTGAGTAAATTTACACTACTACTCATTTTTACCGTAGTCACTAACTAGCATTTTAAAGATGTATACATTTACTGGCAAATTCTGCAATGTATATGCAAGAGAGAAGAGAAAGGTACATAACGATTTTTTTCCTTAAAAAGAAACTCATGTATGCATTTTAATGGAAGTGAATATTTCATTTTCCGGCTAATTAAAAATATCCATCAAAGGAAATACATTTAGCTATATCCTACTAAAAGTAGAGGTTAAATGATTGTAAGTTTTTGAAGTTACGTTTTTAATATAGAGATAATGACAATTTCTATACTGCTAAGCAAACAAGTATTACTTTCTTTATATACATAATGTATAAGGAAAGTATTGTGACGAGGTCGAAAATTCGAATTCGAATTTTCGACGGGAGAGCACGTTTCAAGCATCACTAATCACGAATCAAACATTTTTGAAGTGATGTCTGTGTGTGTGTGTCAGTGACTCTGTGGAGACGATAACTGGCGAACGAATGGACCGATTCGAACGAAATTTGGTACAAAAATCACAATCTGTAAACACTGGAAGCCTATTGTTTTTATATGCAATCGAATGTTCAACCCCCCTAAATTTTCGAGTGAAATTTTGAAAAAATCGTCAAAAAATCAAAACCGCTAATAAAGTTACGCAAATAGACATTTCTTATGTAATTTATCATTAGAAAAAGTCATATAAAATAAAAAAAAAATATTTCCTATTGAGAAACATGTTCACTTTTCATATGTAATACCATGCAATAAATTGGGCGACATCATTATCGTGGATCTAGCTCGTTCCATTCATGAAAAATTATATTTTGCGTAATACTGTTGTATTTGAACGTCAATAGTCATTTATCTGCTGTAAGAATAACTTATTTCTTCGTCCATAACGCTTGGCGAGATTTTGGCGACGAATTTGGTGGAATTTCGTCAACTTGACGACTTTTTTAAATGTTGCTAAATTAACGGAAAACTCGCCAAATGGATAAAAATGACGATGATTCAGTGACGACTCATTGATGATGACGACATGGGAAATGACGACTCATTGACGAAAATTTAATATCTTGGAAAGAATATAAATAACTACTCTAAAAATAATCTATTTTTTTTACTGTAAACGTAGTAAATTCATTACATTATATAAGGAAAGTCATGTGCTGCCCACATCAGATTTTTTTTGTTTTGGAAACGTAAGAGCAAAATGGTCCGTGTGACGTCACGCGCGCATGCGCTATAACGAGGGGAAATAATTTCATGGCAGCAGCAGCAGGAGGAAAATTCACAGGAACAATTTACTCCGGTGTATTTCCCCTCTTCTGATGAATGTGCATTATATTATAGAATAGTATTTGAAGAGTAAAACTCTCCTTCATATTTTGTAATATTTCCATCTTTATATATCTCAACACTATGTGTACATCCATATTCTGTGTACTTTTCCTGAAACTATATATTTTTTCCAAAAACATTAACATATAAAAATGTGAAATTTGATACACTTGAAAAGTGATATTGCGGAATACACACTGAAATAAAACGTTTTTCGGTCCAGTTTTAGAGATATTTAAAGCAAAGTTAAAGGACGAGTATTTAAGCTGCGTGTTTGCATACTAGACATATTATCAATATCAAGAGCATATATATAGCATGCTATATATAGCTATATATAGCATGTACCTATATTAGAATTAATAATGTGGTAATGGAAATCAGCCTTGTTTTCGCATTTTGAATAACTGCAGCCCATAAGACATTTAAAACTTCAAACAACAAGTATCAGAAGATGACATGACAATACACTTTAAGCCTAAAACAATGGATCCAGTCAGATGGTCACAAATAAATTTATGCGGGGACAGTAAAAAATTTCCACACACACATTGAAAGGTCACATGATCGTTAGGGCCTCAAGTAGTTACGGCCAGTTTATATCCGGTCAGTGACTATTCTTTTGGCCTGAAGAAGGGGCTTATAACACCCTCGAAACAATTGCTGCCACCTAACAGACATGTGCCTGCTTTCTTCAACGACGTTTTGTAAGTATGTCTCTTTAATATACCTACACAGTTAGTTTTTTGTAGAACGAAGTCCCCTTTTTTATACCACGATCTATCTGTGTCTCCTATTTTAAACAGCCACAATTAAAAAACACAACTTTCTACATTCAAAATTAGCATATTAAATTGATATACATACAAACTGGTTCGTATGTTTTTTAATAATGTAGATGTATATTAATAAACATATTACACAGAATTACTTTGCAATTTTTGCTATGAATGTAAAGTATCAAATCCTAATCAGAGAAATATTTTTTAGAATAAAAATTAAGTATGAATGTTGATTGTTTGTACAGCCGTCGCTGACAAAAGCCTTTACAAAATGCATGTCAAGACTTGGGTTGGTCCAGTGGCATTAAATTATTTGCACGATAATTAAGTTTAAAATGCTGTGAGATGTGTGCTTTAATCTTAGTCTGTATTTTAATCTTTGTCTAAATACTTTAATCTTAGCAGATTCTAATAAACTCTATTTCGCAATTGTATGTTTAAAAGGGGCTTTGCAATAGAGTTTAACCAATCTCTTTTTTAACTCGCCCGATTGCAGAACCGAAGGAACTGTAGGTCTCGACGAAAAGCTAGGAGGATGGACTATCTATGACTGCATTCCATTTTTCTAGAAGAAAAGCAGATGTTTTGCCTGCCACATGAAATGAAGCTGATCTGAAGTAGGTCATATGACTAATTGAAAGGTTTATACTTGGAGACATGGAGACAGCAGTGCGGAGCTGGCCTACCTCTCGGTTTGCAGGTTTAGTTCCGCACCCCTGAGAACTTACGGATCCACATGTTTAGCGTGATCGTACTCCGCGTGAACACGGCGGCAGTTTTTTCTTTTTCCAGCGGAGGGAATCGAACCCAGGTCTACCGAGTGCAAGTCCTGCGCCGAAAGGTTTATTCTTGTATTTTCTCCTTCTTGCCCTAGGGGCTTGTTGTTGTTGTTGTTACTGATGACCTCCTGTTTCGGCCGATTCAGGACCAGTGACGCAGGAAACAGAAAAGAACGAAAAAAGACACAAGACGAGAGAACAAAGTTTATTACAAGAACGCATCACTGACGAAGGTCGGAGGGGGGTGCAACTTCACCTTTAGACGAGGACCCAGAAGGCGGAAGACTGACTTTATCCTCGAGAAATATCCATGCCTTATTCGGGATTCGAACCAGAGCCCACAAGACAGCAGTCGAAGACGTTATCCACTTCACCGCCTGGGCCGCTGTCCTAGGGGGTTGTTTATGGTAACTAGAATGTTTGCATACAACATAATATGTATGGATTTTCAGCAAGTGACGACTTTCCTTTTAAATTGCGTTCATCGTAGTAAGGGATTGATTTTTTATTTTTAAGGTCATGGGGGTTAACCCCGCATTTTTACATCTGTTTTTTGAGCTATCTTAGTCACTGTTGGTCCGATAGATACATAATTTTTATTACTATTTAGAGCATTCCACGCCTGTTGCGCGGATCTTCAAGGATTGCACAACTGAACTGATTGGCCTATGTGCTCGCCAAGCTGTCAGTTATTAACAATATATTTCTGGTTATTTAGAGGGGGTCTTGAGAATGTACTCCTGGTAGTAAGTAACAGGCAGAAAACAGGACTCTGGGCCCCTAACTGATGTAATACGTGTGCATAGCAAGCGGCATGCAAAATCTCTCACAGCGAGCTGAGAAATTGCTAGCAAATAAGGGTGAAGACTCTTGCTTCCGCAACCAGAAATCGAACCAAGAATCTTCGTACTGCCCATCCGACGCTCTACCGTTTAGCTACTGCTATGGAATCGCAAGCTCTTATCGTCGAAGTGGACTATGTATTCTCCATATTTTAATGTTATATTGACGTGTAACTGACCATCTTCTGCTATTGTTACCCCCAGATTGGCCTCTTGCTGCTATATTTATCCCCCAGGTGAGTTTTCTGCACGGTCGTTGTCCTCCCGATTTGATATCGACGCTCAATATAGAGTTCACTGAATCCGTGCTAGTCGTACTATACTCATTTTCAGATCTCAAACATCTTTGCACTAATCGACAGGGTTGATTTGTTCCAAAAGTGAGTTGCGGGGGTTGGCGATCGTCGGAGAGCAGATTCAATGTGTTTATATCTTTTGACATTAAGCTAAAACTAGTGTATCTCTTTTCGTCAAAGTTACTCAAAAGAATCGAACGAGAACATTCTTTTACACATTCATGCAATTATTTGTACCTTTTTCTAATCTTATTGCCAGCAGATGGTGAAGAACGAACCTAGTTCAAATGTGGATATATAAATAGTTTCAGATAGTCAACATAACAATTACTGTCGTGGTGTAAAGGATTAAGCTTGCAGAATTGAAGAAACAAGAAATTTCCATACCGTAGAAAAAAAGCACACCGGAGGCGGAGCTTTGCAGGCAGTCTTTGAAATTAAAACAACTAAATATATTCCATTTTATTCTGAAATCGCACTTTTTTCTGGAGGCAATTCTTTTTGTAATAGGAAAATAAGTATGACATTGTCTTATCGAAACTAAAAAATATATTGAATTCTGAAATGAGATTTACTCCTACGCAGTTCAGTCATGATTTGAAGAAGGCATAATAAGATTCTTTCCGACTTATTTCAAAGAAAATGATTCTATTCCATAGAACTATTCTATTCAGTAATTAAATTTTAAACTTATCCGTTATTGAGGTCTTTTATTGATCCACAGTTTGGGTCTTTTATTAATCTGCATTGTTTACTGAATAATTAACGACGTTCTGTGAGATAAATTTCAGATAAAGGACAATAGATATTCACATTTCCATCTTTTCTAATCACTTTTTTCTTCCTTTTTCTAATTTCGTTTCGTGCGTAACTAAGATGCTAATCTTAGTTACATACAAAACAAAACGATTTGTTCATAATGTTAATAAGACATAGTTAACTATGTGCTTAATTTGATTGGATATCCCCATGAAGATAATTAACAAAAGAAATCTATTTCAGAAAATAATGTAAAACTGTATAAATAGGCAGTAAGACTGGTAATATGAAAAGGATTGATTAATACAGGGGTATCATCATCCGTAATCAAATTAGTCCATAAAGTTTAGTGTGATTTTATTTCTCAATTTATTTTCATATTATTGTGGTTATACTGCTGCTATGAATATCCACTTAAATATATGACAAAAGCTTACTTAGATGCACATGAAATATAGACGGAATAATAATTATCTGAGTAACTCATTTACAGATGATTTGTCCGACATGTTGATGTCGGTTAATCGAATTCATGCGAGACATCTATAATTGTTAATAGCGTTTCATCAAATTATCTCATCATATTAGATGCAGCAGATGACTGGGAATTTAATAACACCGGAATTTGAACTCTAGTATCCTATTGTTGCGAAAACAAATATATATTATTTAAAGATTGGCCATGATTTTACAATGGCGTTGCCGACATAACCTACCATAATTCATTTTTGGTTTTCTTATATAGTAGTGATTAGTACATGTGACCGCAAAAACCCACTATATTAATTTGATATGTTGCCCTGTTTCTTCTGAAAAGCAATTTGATTAATAACATAAAATCAATTTCACTTATCAATAAACAGACATTAACATGCTCAAATGAAACTTTATTATTTGTTATATTTAATATTAAATTTTAGAATAGCTTCTTTAAATCAATAGTTATATTTACAATTTACTATATTGTACAAAAATATAGTTTCTTTGACTCAACTTATTTGGTAGTGATACAGTTTGAATTCTCTCACCGAATTCTCGTCGGGTTGCACAATTCCTTATAGTTAATATGAAAAGTTTACCTTTTTGCTCTTTGGAGTGCGGTAAGTCATCTTCAAACATCCCTGGAGCACATTTTTGCGTGCTAATATCACAGTAAATCTATCTAGAGTGTTAGAGCACATTTTACCTGCTTGTTCCACAACAGATTTATCGATAGCATTAGAGTATATTTTAAGTGCTTACTTCACAGCAAATGAAACGAATGTGTTAGGAGCACATTTTTAAGTGCTACTTACACAGCAAACATATGGAATCTCTCAGGAGCACATTTTTCACGTGCTATTTCAACAGCAAAATACATCAAGTACCAGGGGCACATTTTTAAGTACTAGTTGTAGAGCAAACATATCGAATCTCTTGGACCTTTCTTGATGGACAAAGGTAACTTTGATTTCCCTCTTGGCTCTGATTGGCTCTACTGTATCTGTGTGACAATTCACTCCAGTCATCTGGGTGTGGTGTACATTGGCTTTCATTGGTTACTTTGTGACACCCACGGGCTCGCTTACGTCCATTGTTGTATGTCTCAAGCTGCCATGCTTCATTTATTACTCGCAAACAAATTGTCTAAATTGTTAGCCTATTATAAAATGTGGCATCGTCTTGTCGCCAAGTCATATCTGGAATATGAAACATATTTCATAAAACTGTATCACTACACCTGTGATTTACAGCAGCGGTAATTTCAATTCAGGTAGGGAGAATTACAATCAACGGGATGCTGTCCCTTATTTTGAATTAAGAAGTGGAGTAAATAAGAGGTTACACTGTTCAACCAATCCACTTTGATTTCATATTTGAAGAAAGAGAAAGTATGGTTTACTATCAACTAGCGAAGGGCGAATGAAGGTGCCCGGCAGAGCACCAAAGAAGTTCTGTTCAAAAATTAAACGTGCAGTGTTAATGGGGATCGTTGCATATAAATTTGAAACTTAACGTCAAAAAATTGATTTTATCATTCCTAATTTCAAACCTGTTTATTCTTAAAACTCACTTCAGAAACTTCTAGATTTCTATCTTAAGCCAAATTTCTCTTTAAAAGTTATTTTATAAATTGTTATTTCGTAATGCTCTTAATGAAAACTTTATTTGCCTTTTTTGTTAGAAAGCAAATTTCAGATTTATTATTTACTGCTAAGGTTTTTTCAATTTACAATAACCATAAACATTTTGGTATATTTATAATATTCAGAACATGCAATATAAAAGTATGTATGATTTTTTTAATTGTAATATAATTTTGAAAAATATTAATATATCTAGAAAAAACGTATTTTTCGATAAACATTTTATGGGTAAAATATAAATTCTATGTACATTTTTTTGGAGAACAATATAAATACTCGGAATGCATTTTAAAAACACAGCATTTTAAAGGTAATATTTTTAATTTCTTAAAATTTCACAAATTTAGTAAATATATATATATATGTATAATATATATATATATATATATATATATATATATATATATATATATATAATATGAAAGATTTTAATTGTAAATTATGCATAAACTACAGAATGTACAAAAAGTCCCATCTCTAGCATATCTGTTACAAATGAGTAACTATAGACCAAGACTAAGGATAAAGATAGAAGGTAACATATCACTACAATGGAAAGGGGGATGAGAAGATTATAAGGATACAAAATTCACAATTAAAAGTATATAAATATAAATAAAAATATAAATAAAAAGAAAAAAGAAAACACGGCAAAAATGAGAAAAGGCAATAATAATTATCTCAAGATAAAAGATTAAGACATAGAGAACAATCAATTGAAACTAAACAAAAAATGGCGGTTAGTTCGAAATTGCATTCTCATCAGGACAGCCATACAATTCGAATTAAAACCGATAGAATAGCCAGTTTCTGACAATGGCGATAGTATTTAACTATAGACACCATTGGAACTGTCTACTGGCTAGTGGAAGGAGAAAAATAAGTCAATTGAATTACAAATCAGAAAATTAACACCTCCTCGAACAGAAATATGAACTCACAAGCATTGTTACCACGTGTAAGTGGAAGAAGCGACTGAGCATTTCACCTCACTTCGTCAATGCGAGTGGGCACCGGAATGAATACATTTGAACGATACATAAAATGTATGAAGACTTTCAAAAATAATAATCAGTATAGGACTCAGGACAAGTGGAAAATAGTCATTCGAAAATAGTAAACAGTATTAGACTCAGGCCAAGTGGTAAGTGAGGTGATAAGAATGGGTGAATTCTCAAAATTGAGTTATCCAATCAAAGATAATGCATGTGTAAAATTATTACGTGGTATATTTGAAATTATTAATAATATTATTTACAAATACTTCCGGATATTGGTAATTTTGACAAATGCATTTGAGATTATTGATGTGGAGAAAGTGAAACCGAGGATCAGAAAGTCGATGTATTCGAAAGAGCTGGTGTAAAAAGATGTTTCTAAACAATTATATATATATATATATATATATATATATATATATATATATATATATATATATATATATATATTGTTCTTTAGTGTGTCTTACAACAAGGTACGTTGTAAATAACAAGAATACTATTTCATCTGTATAATGTTTTAAGAAAAAAATAGAATTTTGTGAATTGATGCCCCTTAATAACCCACTTGATATATATGGAGGGAAGTATATGGGGATATATGATACATGTTGAGTTCCTCCCCATATGTCACATATTAAAAGGAGTATAACGTTGATTTTTAAATTTTCTGAAAGACGTTAGGAGACACAAGACGCTGTTAATCTGGTTAATTTAACCGCAGCCCTTTTTGTGACACTGAGTCAAATATAGTACATTTTCGTTTTCTATAAAACTTTTACTTCCGTACCTAAACTCTAAAGCCGACTAATAAAGTTAGAGATTTTATATTGAAGAATAAATAGAATAAATTAATGCTAGGAATTAATCGTGAGAGAAAAGTATAGAGAGGAAAATTTATTGGATGTAATTCATTATAAACTTTGTCAACTCTGTTTCTTTGATTCTAAGCAGTGTCTTGCTGAAATGAAATTTGATGAATTAACAAGAAAGATCAATCATGCATAAGCATTGATTATGAAACACTTTCCAACTGAAATGTAATTTCATTTAAAAATTTCTAAAATGTGATTCATTCAGTGGTAATATCTTTTACATTATCACAGTACTACAGTAATTTATTATACTTAAATATTTAAAACTGTATCGAAATATAAATCATCTGATTCTTTATGCAAAATCAATGAATATTTCATTCATATAACTTGTATTCCAGACTCCAGAGCTAAATAATTTTGTGTGAAAAAAATTCAGCAATATTATTTAATTCATCTTACAATCGCTTGAGATATTTGCATTCTGCATATGTTAAAATTAGGCTTCCTTGAAGACATAATAAAAGTTTAGGGATCATTTAAAATCACAACTATTGTAATTGCATAGGCACGGAATTTAGATACACAGATAATACACAGATAATATATATGCGTATGTGTATGTACTCAAAGTATTGGAATCGTGCCGAAGATCGGAACTCGAATTTTCAAAGGATCTACGCGTTTTGGGACTTCTAGAACACGAAAAAACTACTTTTAGGAAGACGTCTGTTTGTGTAAGGGTGTATCTGTGTATGTTTCTGTGTGTCTGTGTGGATATTACATCCACTCTAATTGAAAAACTAATGGACCGAATTTCATACAATTTGGTAGGTATGTTTTTTGTGGGAAATCCTGATGTTCATTAGATTATAGTACGATTCGTAATAAAAGAATCTGCCTTCTTTGCGAAATGGCCGCAGAAATTGCCTTTATCCACTCTAGCTAAAAACTAATGAACCAAATTTAACAAAATTTGGAGTATAATATTTCAATAACCTACAAGTGATTTATATACCAAATTAAAAAAAATTTTGTATATAAATCATTTGTAGGTTATTCTACTACGATTCGGGAAAAAGGAACGGGCTATTTTTGCGAAATGGCCAGCAAAAATCGTTATATATAAAAATAAAAGACTACGTGTGCTCAATTATATCAATTAAATTCCTATTTTATATGTGATTTTTGACAACAAAAAGAATAAGACTAACCTCATTACTCTAGGACTAGCCGTTCTTGAGATATTCTAGTTTTTTCGCGTTTTCGCTACGCCACCTTTGACAATAAGTCCAGCTATCAAGTGAGAACCAAATTTAAGTTTAACGTGTAAATTCAATGTTATTTAAAATACTTATGTTGTGCAGATAAACTCAAATTATCATTGAATAAATAAAGAGAACGAATATGAGTCTGCAGAGAAAGACATGTGCTGTCCACATCAGAATTTTTAACAATATTACACCAATGATTTATAGAAGTGAACGGGGATTATTTTCAGGCAATTTCGAAAAAAATGTATGATCTATATTTAAAGATCCATCAAATTTTTGTCGAATAAAATGTTCAACAAATTTAAGCTGTGTACCAAATTTTAACTCTCTAGGACGTAGGAAAGTGCATTTAAAATGCCATCAATTAAATTTATCATGAAGAGTTATATAAAATTTTAAAAAAATGAAAAATTGTTATCTACCAAATTTATTTTAAAATATGAAGCCATTCCCATATGCAAAACGTTTAAACAAATGGAGAGATATTTATTATATAATATATCTCTCTTTTCTTTCTGGAAGATATCCCAAAGTCAGAATTTAATTGAAATTGTTTTTTTCCCTATATTAAATAATTTTTTTAATTAAAAAACTACTTAACATATTTTACTGAATTTTTTTTTATATATTCTATGGGATAATGTGAATATTTCCTAAAAATTTCGAAGCAATTCGTGAATTTTAAATTTACTTAAAAAATGTTTGAAAAATTAGGTCCCATAGGGTTCAATGTATTTCATTTTTTTAACCCGGGTTCAATAAAAAACTAATTGGGTGATATTATTTATTTATATTCCCATAGGTCCTACAGACCGTCTGAACAACATACTAAAATTTCATTTTGATAAACTCATTTTTACGGCAGTTATCGTGCTAACGGACAGACAGACAGACAGACAGACAGACAGACATACAGACAGACAGACAGACAGACAGACAGACAGAATGAACAAAGTCATAAACACTTTTCAACTTTGTTGTAAAGTGTTAAAAAGCGTTGGGAGAATAATACTTGAACTTCGTATATATCACATCACTGTATATTGTATAAGTAAGTATTATATGTTTATAACGAAATACTTCCAATAACTTTTCCTCTGTATATCTTTCACTCATGAAGTTTAATAAACTTGACGATTATCTCAATTATTTCTATGGATAACACTTTTTAACTTTTGTTTACAAGTTTTTTGTTGTTTGTGTTTTTATCGGACAACACTTTTCTCGATTTCGAATATTTATTATATCTCGAATATTCGAATTCCGCGAGAAGTGATTTCACTTTGTTAGCAATTTATATTTACATTTAATAAATAATATTTAATAAATTAATAAATATTATTTATTAAATTAATAAATATTATTTAATAAATTATTAAATATTATTTAATAAATTATTAAAATATACAGAGTAACTCTGTTACTCGTTATATATTGCTGTGAAAGTCACTTGTTTAGTGTACTTCAAATGGGGAAAGATGGAGGTGTTGCGTGAAATGATGACTCAAGGTCTCGAGTAAGATTTCGGTATTTTTGAATTTTTTTCATTCTTTTTATTTTATATTTTTTCGGGGAAACAGGGGGAGTTTTGCAGTTTCGTTTGATAAATAGAATGCAGTTTACTTAGTATAATCGGCTCACAAACGATGAACGACAATAAAACGTTTGGATGTAAAGTTTGTAGTAACATTTGTGTAAAAATGTTGTTTGTCTGGTCAGCCGGAAATTGATGTTTTGGTCACATTCATGCTTTATACTAATCATGTTTTATACAATTAATGATTTATTTAAAGTGCTTAACTATCGTTATGTTTTCTCATTATAAACAAAAATGTGTCTTTGGATAAAATAATAAATATCCCAAAATGGAGAATTTATGATATTTAAATAATATTTCGGCTTGCACTATATTAATCATTACTCTATTTTCGTACATAATTAAACCACCATTAATCACTTTACCTTCTGTGTCTGTCATCGGAGCTGCATTAGATTAAACCCTCTTTAGGTTGCGCCAAATAAAATGCAAGTAATTAAATCTAAATTAAATCTAAAATAATATGCAAGTAGTATGCAAGTAATTAAATCAAATTTCGATTAAGTTTATTTTCTTTTAATAAAAAATCTCATTAGGCCCACGAGTGACTGAACTTTCGGCTACCGTATCATTTTATATTAGTCATATTTATTAAAATCATTTAATTTTGTGTAATTCAATTTTTACGTGCAACAATGGTGGCAAATATTTTGTCATACTTCTTTTTCTTAAAAAATAAATCCTTAAAACATCTATTTCTTAGAATCTGCTGTAGCTCAGATGATGACTGATGGGAATTCAGCATTAAATTATGGAGGGGAGGGGGAGAATTCACTAAGGTTGTTGGGTGCTTAAAGATTTCCCTAAAAATCTTGTAAAGAACCTTGCTAACCCAACTGTGAATTAAACCACGCATCTTTGTATTGACCAGACAAAGCTCTTCTGCTGAGGTACTGGGACGAAATTGCAAGCTTTTATCGCCGAAGTAGAATCTGCATTCTCCACCTTCTAATAACAAGCTGATGTGTGACTGATAATCTGACTGACCACCTCCTGTTATTTTTACCGCAGTTTAGCCTCCTGCTGTTGTCTCCATCCTCTAGGTTTCTTCTTGCGTGATCGTTGACCTCCCGATTTGAAATTGGCGTTCAATATACCAGGGTCTATGGAATTTTTATTAGCCATACCAGGATCACTTTCAGATCTCCGACATATTTGCATTAACCGACAGAATTGATTTGTTCGAGAACTATTGTAAACAGCTTTGCTGCCCCAACCGGGAATCAAACCACACATTTTCGTGCTGGCCAACCGACTCTCTACCATTAAGGAACTGGTACGAAATTGCAACCTCTAATTGTCGAAGTGAACTCTGTAACTCTGTATATATTGCACCTTCAGGCTACAGAAATGAAACAATATCGTTTGTCATCCTGAAAACTATTTAACTGGATTAAATATATCTGAAAATATAGCTCTATTTATATAACTCCATTTCATTATATAGCTCCATTTCATTTCTTCTCTACTGAGAGTACGGACACATCTTACTTATAACGAAGTGGCCAGGCTCCATGGAATTCCTTCGTAATGGTTGCTCCATAGATTCCTTCATTAGTGGTTGCTCCATAGAATTTCTTCATAAATTTCACTCACATCGAGAAAATCTTTGCTTTTCTGAATCCCTTACACGTGTATAAAATTAATGTTATATATCATATGGAATATGGTATTAGCTCCGCATATGAATACAACTCAGTACTAAACATATTAATGCGGCGTATCCTCAGAAACCGTGAGTGTAGTCTCAGGCAACAAGAGCGAGATCAAATTTCTGAATAAATGACACGTTTGTTTACAATCACAGAGTAAACAGAGACAATATACAGTAAATGGCTTGATAACTATCTCATAAGATCACGAAACAACTGTTAAGTGCAGTAAAACAGCAATTAAATGCCCCGCTCGTTTCGCAAACCAGCCGATACTATTCTCAAAACATTGACGTTCTTCACAATTCAATGTAGCTCGTATCAGGCCAACTGATCCAACGGAGCGACGTCTCCTGTTTATATACTCTTCGTAAAAACATCCAGAAGGGATTCGTATCTCTTAGAATATTCGTTATGTCGAGAGGGTTTGAGTACATTACAGAAGTCACACAAAGTCGCCCAATTGGCGATAAATTGCCAAATCTGGTAACCTCACATCTAATTTCAGCACATTGCAACCCCAAATTCACATCATAAGAATGTCTGCCTGTAAATATGTTTTCTTCTTCTAGTTTTCAGAAGACACTCCAGTTAAGGCATTTTACCATTTCGTAACAGTATTATGGCTTTTACAGTATCATTATAGTATTACAGTATAATTTCAGTTAAATTATGGAGAATTCTACCTTGGCCAACATAATAAGGTCCGTATTTACAGGCTTTGTGATTAACACACTAACTCTATCAGAAGAAAGTAAACTTTAAAGAAAGAGAAATATTTTTGATTTCAAAATATTTAAATATAGGATTAAGCGTAACACGCTTTTGTTGACCTCACAGTACAAACAAGAGAAGTTGTTTTAGTCGAGCTGAAGGAAACTCATTCTGATTGAAAAACTAAGTGATATTTATATTTTATGCTATTATTGAACGAAATATTATGCACACACTTTTAGCGAGCCAACGGCCCTACCGTGCTGAAAACACCGGTTCTCCTTAGATCACCGAAGTCCAGCAGCATCGGGCGCGATTAGTACATGGGTGGGTGACCACCTGGGAACACCGCGTGCTGTTGGCATATTTCGGGCGCGGTAGCCCGGTGGTTTGCGCGCTGGATTTGCATGCTGCCACATCTGCCGCCGTGTTCATGCGCAGTACAATCACGTTAAACATGTGGGTCCGTAAGTCTTTCTGAGAGGTTGGTGGTAGGGGAAGGAGGGTACGGTCTCTGTGGATGCCGTCCCCACTGGGTACCGGTCTAAATTGGGTGGCACTTCCCGGCCGTTCAAACGGTTACCTTACACCTTTCTGGTAGGTCGGACGGTCTGGGTCTCAACAACAACAACACACACTTTTAGCAATTCGAGTAAAATTTTGCATCAATATCTAGACATTTAAATTATTTTTACAAAATAACACTTTTAATCATTCTCTCCATTTTTTTGGGTCGTGTCTGCCTGGTCATTAACGTATGGAACCAAATTTTCTCCATAATTACAATATTTCTCCGATATCAAATTGTGTACGAAGATGAGAAGTTACATAAAGATTAAAATTCACGATTTGAGGATTTTAAAACTGCCTTATGAGAAATTAAAAAATTGAAATTATATTTCTTGTTACGAGCTTGTGTCACGCTCAAACGAATGTTCAGGATCGTAATTTTTTTATCAACGTTTAATTACGTTAAAAAACGACTAGCATTTAAAAGTTAATGAAATAAAACACAAAATTGTTTTGCAGGAAAATGCTAATTTATACACTTGTACGTTTTATAATTTTGCATTTTTTTACATTAAACTATGAATTTTAGGCATTCTTGTGAAGTTGGTTTGCATTTAATATCGAACAATCTCCCATATTTAAATGTTTTGTCTGTTTTAAATATCCCTTTTCTAAAGCACTTTAAATTAAACTATTTGAAACATCCGCACTCTTTGAAATTTCATTTCTTTTGTCAAAGTATTCTGTAATGATTCCGTCTTAAACCCGTGCATTTGCATGAGGATATAAGGATAACTCAGATGGGTGAAATGCGAGAACTGATGAACTGAGTTCATTCATTAGCCTTCAGAAATAGTTCGAAGATAAGGTGGGCTATTCTTCCCAGCTACTAAAGAACACTTTGAGGTAGGATATTTCCACTTCAAATAGTTGCATAAACTAAACTCATGAATAAGTATTAGCTATTCTCCACCAGAATAAAGTAATTAAATAATACTGACTATGGAGGAAAAATAGGGAAGTGAAATAGAACACGTAATAACACACGCACAGAAGAAATCTACATTCACCTTCCTGTAATACATTAATAAAGACATTCATTACAGCATTCCAAGTGGTCATTATAACCCTTTACAAAGGATTCTTATTAAATTACTAGCGCAGCTATAAACCTGTAACATGTTAGACATTTACAAATCTTACGTAATAGAACATGTCTGTATGCCTCTCTGCGTATATGTCTTATGTAGTGGAAAATAAATTTGTTACAGAAGTGCTTCAAGTCCCCAAATAATGCACATCGGAGAGACTTTTTAAAAAATTTGAATAAGTTTAAATTTACAAAGTTTTAATGTCCTAAATTGTGATTTCATTAAATCAGATCTATTTATTCTTTGCTATTTTGGGCGAAATTCGAGAACTGGTGGTTGGATTAAATGGGATACATTTTGTCTTGACGAAGATACAGTTGTTTGCAAACTAAGTTACTTTAATTATCGGTGTTTTAACTTTGTACATTTAAAAGATTTCGTTCTAATGTTTTTTATTTGGGATTATATTATCATTATGATGAGTACTGTGTTATCATGTGACTTAAATTGGATTGCTAAGATAGCACTAATGAATTAAATCGCTAACCTAAATAAATCAGACTAATTAAAAACTGATTAAATTGCATTAAATCGTTAAGATAGCATTAACTAATCTGAAAATATAAATTAGTTAGTGCTATCTAACATATTTTTAAGCACTACTTCTGGGGTAAAGGAAGTTTTTTTTTCCGACTTCAGGAATTTTCATTTAATATAGGTTTTCTAATTTCGTGAATTTAAAATACATTAAACTGTTATCTGTATTTGTACAAATTGTGGGAGCTTTATTTTGGACTGTATTCGTTCTTGCCCAAAATATCTAAAGAAAAAATAGTTTGTAAACTTAGTATAGTTTGTATATTTCAATATAACGTGTTTGTAAACTTCTAAATTTGCAATATAACTTGTTTATAGACTTCTCTATTTACACTGTAACAATTTTGAAAACTCACAATTTATAAATTGTAAATTTGCAATGTGTATTCGATCATAAAGTAAATCCTCGATAGATATTTCATTTAAGTGTAAAGTTATTTAAGTATTCAATTGCAAATTTTTCACAGTATTTCTCATACTCATCGTTTTAAACAGTCTGATTTTGCTCATCTCAACCAAATAATAATAATTACGCCAATAAGTCAACACAAGGTGGTATTAAAAATTGCAATGTTAGTTAAATTTAAAAAATGGTTCAAACTTTTCTTGGTATGAAAAATTAAACAGATGTTATATACCGTTGTACATTTTGTATGACCCATCTTGTATTTTCTAATTGTTTCATTAAGATCAGACTATATTACTATAACTTCATTGTAAAAACATTTTAAAGTTCATTAAACATAGCTGTGAATATTATCACTGCTGCATTTACGTTCTGTTCCTGAGGTATTCGAAACTATTCAAACGACTTTGCTTTGTTCTGTTAGCATTGCTTTGTTAGGAAGAATCTTTACTTTTGAAAGAAGAACGCTACAAAAAAATAAATTTGGAACTCCAGAACGTAAACATCTAGTATTGTAGCGTTGTATGGATATCTTGGTATGATGATAATGATATCCAAGCATCTGTTGTAGACTTATTTTGCCGCGGATTATTCCGAATTAATGGTACATTTTGATGACTGGTTACAAGGACTTGTTTATCCGTTGTGCTGCGTGGAATTTCTTTGCATTATCTCAATTTCCCTCAAAATATATATCTTACTGCTCTCCCTTACCTCCTGCCAAAACTCGCACACGTTTAATATTCTTTGGGCATTGCCCTCTCAATCCTCTCGATATCAACCATCCTCCGTTGTTAGAAATACCCGCGAGCTATAGGTGGACATTTTCTTCAAAACAGAAAATTTTGGTGAATGACATCTGCGATATCACTGGCCGATTGACATATTCACTAAGGTGTTTCACAAGATTCGCAGTTTGTCTGTGGGAGAAATATTGACTTAAAGTGGTCCGTCCTTTGAGACTTTAAAATATGGATAAACATTGATTTTCCTTTTTACTATGATTTCATTATTGCTATTCACTGCACAACGCTATCCGCATAAATGTATAATAGAATGTTTGCAGGGTCGATCATTTAAGCATGTGATCTATTAGCAGAAACAACAAGCACAAAACTATAATAGAAGGTTTTTATTTCACTTCCTATGAGACGTACAAAATTTAAAAAGCGCTTTCGAGCGTAAATACGCTCTTCATCAATGGCTACATGGAAATAGAAATGATCGTTCATATATAGACCAGAAAAGGTGACAAATTTACATAAATACAATTATCAATAAACTTACGTTTATCTAAGGAGAATCCAAAAATACAAAACATTTTGAACAGATTCAAAATCGAACATAAATCACGAAAAGTACAGTAAAAATTTTACAATTTTATTACAGAAATTTCAAATTCAAAACTTTTTTTAAAAAAATAGGGGAGGCAGTCAGGCCCAATCCACGAGAGGATGACGTCAAAGATAACTCTGAAGAGACTTGAATTGGAGTCGAGAATGAGTCGCCAAGCATAACTTAAAATCTGAACGGAGTCAAAATTACAAATCGACTCGCGGTAAATATAAATAAAGAGGGACTCAAAAAGGAGAATATTAAGAGGGTTATTGCAACGCATAAGAAGGAAAGTACTTTTGAAAATGGGCCGGAAATTTTCTTTAACAACAAAATGACCAAGTGCCGTAAAAAGTTTACCACCTTTGACATCCCTAGCATGTTCTGCCAAACGGATACCAATAGTACGTGAAATAAAGACCTTCTATTATAGTTGAGTGCTTATTTTTTTCTGCTAATTGAAATCAGACGTGATGTCAATTTATTTATGTGATCTATTCCTGTTTTTTTAATACAGACTGATAGTTAAGAAGATCTGTCTTGATATCAGGAGTGGACGTTATTTTGAATTTTGATACGGTGAATAATTTAAAAGTAGTAATTAATGTATTACAAGCATAGTTTTTACCAATTTAAATCCAACACTTAGAATCGATACTCAAAATATTGTTTTTTCACGAAATGAAACAAAATAACCGTTCTAGACAAGTTTGATATAGAAATGTTATAATAATAAGTTTTACTTTGCCACAGAATAAACACTTGCAAATTTATAAGTGAGTGGATAAGTGTGGTAAGGAATTTTGCTAAAAGGCATTATAAATAGGCCTTATGACTCCACAAACCTCAGCTAAACTGTGAATAGTTAGTTACTGTGCAAAATAATATACAAAGTACCAACAAGATAGCAGTAGATCAAGTAACAAAATACAATAAATTGGCAGACGATCAATTACACAAAATAATTTTAAACACTTTATGAAACTCTATTAATTGTTTATTGATTTTATAAAAGGTGGGAAATAATTCCACAATCTTGATCTATCAGAACGAATGTCCACATATATTAGATAACTTGTTATATTATTAGTTATATTATTAGTTATATGCCTTAGTTATATGCCTTAGTTATATTACATATATTAGTATGAGGTAAAAGGATAAAAGGAGGAGATTTTTCAAGTATTATGATCATTATAGTGAACATTTACAAAAAAGATACTGCTGTACTGATGGTGATGGATACCATGCAAGGAATCTTTAAGTAGTGAAAATAAATGTATTTTGTAATGTGTGTATTCTTCTTACATTTCTGGTAGAAGAATGCCATATATACTTGGAGATAATACAATTTCTGATAATTTACGTATACCATATTGACATATGTAAGCGGAACTTCGTATATCATGTTGACATATATAGTAATATATTGACATATGTGATGCATATTTTTGTATCGATGCTGTAGTAACGCATGAACGTAGTTACATGCCTAGTAAATACAAAATTAATATTTAAAACTAATTACAAAATTATCTGGAATGAACGAATAGATAATCATTACTTATTAACTATATTTTTAACTGCATTTCTAAATTTTGCGAAAGAAATCTACAGTTACTCTAAGATCTGCAGATTATTTTTATACTACGTTATTATTCAACTCCTATATTCCACTATATTGCTTCAAGGAAAAAAAGTTTACTATTTCCTACGTGTCGGTGTGTTATTGGCTGGCGACATGACGATAATTTCTCTATTACCCAATCATTAGAGGATGTCCCCTTAGGACAGAAATACTGGAATGATCTAGAGAAGTCAAATCAAAATACTGGCAGAAAATCAGACTCATTAGTGTTTCATCAGTTAAGTGCGGGAAAACGATTAACTGAGGTTCAAAATGCTATAAATTTAAATATATCAGCCCAGGTAAATTCATCTATTTCTGGTTGAAAGTTTATATAATCACAAAATACTGTAAATGAGAAGTACAGTGTAATTCACAGTTTTAATTTAAGATCGTAAACAGTATAATATTCTTCTTCTTCAAAATAAAAAATAAATTATAGATTTATAATATATATATCTATATATATATATATTTATTTATTTATTTCCTGTGTTTAAGTTTTAAAGTTGTCACTTAATTTATGTAAGCAACAAGCTTCCTCTAACGTTTATTTATTTAATATTTCAAGGCAAATAGGGATTTGTTTGCAAACGTCTTTTACGAAAAAAATACTTTATCAGATAGTTTCCCCTAAAATTATATAACATTCAAACGTTTCTGAATTAATTATGTGCAACGAAAAATCATACGAAGTTTTTTGTTTTTATTTCCAGCAATGCAGCCTAAGTTTGGTTTACCTAATATTAATAACCCACAATGCATTTCCAGCTGCAAATTGGCGAGTTGAAAATATATTTTTTCGAAATTAAACCGAAAGCTGATCAGTAATATGTCTATAATAAAGGATTTTTAATTTAGAAATACAAATCAGAACAACATTTTTGAGAAAATATATATTATACGAAAGTGCCCAAATAACTTATTTTTCGTATTTCATTCGCTTCCAAATATTGATATTTTTTTAATTCAATCGGTAAGATTTAAAACTATTAATAAAGGGAGATACGGCTGAACATTGCTTTCTAGTATAAGTATCCGCTTTGTCGATGTTAATTCTGAATCAAAATACTTCCGTTAGCAACAGAATCCAAGGGTTATTAAAAGTATCAAATGGTTTCAGTCGTAAAAAATATGCTCTTTCAGAATAACAATCTGATGTGGGCAACACATGACTTTCCCTGCAGACTTATATTCACGTCCATTTTATTTTAATTACATTTAATTGAGTTTTAATTACATTTTCGTTCTCATTTGATAACTGGACTTATTTTCAAAGGTGGCATAGAGAAAATACGAAAAAACTAAAATATCTCGAGAACGGCTAGGCTTAGTGTAATGGGGTTGGTCTTATTCTTTTCTTCGTTAAAATTTACGAAGTAAACAAGCATTTCATGGATATATTTGAGCATACGTAGTTTTTTATTTTAGATTTTGGCGATTTTTGCAGGTCATTTTGCAAAAAAAGGCAGGTTATTTTTTTCCAAATCATACCAAAATCTAATCAGATCAGTACCAGGGTATCCCACAAGTGATTTATCTAACAAATTTTGTGGCATTAGGTCCATTTGTTTTTCAGCTAGAGTGGATACAAGCTTTTGGGGCCATTTCGCAAAAAAAGGCGGGTTCTTTTATCCCGAATCGCACCCAAAACTAATCTGCACCAAATTCGCCCACAAGTAACATACCTACCAAATTTTATGAAATTCGGTCAATTACTTGTTTAGTTATATTGGATACAAAATCTGCACAAACACACAGACAGACACACAGACACACACACAGACGTCACGCTAAAAATAGTTTCTCGTATTCTAGAGGTCTCGAAACGCGTAGGTCCGTCGAAAACTCGAGTTGCGATTTTCGGCATGATTCCAATACTTTCCCTATACATTACAATGTATTGCAGGGAAAGTAAAATTGTGTTAGTTTTTCTTTTCCTAATGAAGGAAACTGATTCTGTTTCAGAAACCGGTAGATTCCTGTGCCTTTTATGATAAAGTTAGTTTACTTAGCTTTCGAAACAAATTCCCTTCAATCTTCACTACACATTTTCTTAGCTAATTCATCAGTATGTTTCGCAGAAATGTTTTTGAAGTTATAATTGATAAATATTGCTCATACAACTTCCGAAACCGATTGCTTTACAGTTGACTAAATTTATACATAAAACTAGATTTATGTATACATTCATTTTTAAATACAAATTTATTTTAAAGGTTAAATTCATGCATACAACTAATTTATAAAGAAACATATTTGTTGTAAAGATTAAATCAATACACACGATTTCATTTAAACATAAAACTGAATTTTTAGGAAAGGGATTTTATTTTTATGATTACATTTATGCATAAAACTTATATTACAATTATACATAAAATATATAATTATACATAAAATACATGAAATTATACATAAAATTGATTTTAGAAAGAACACAATTATTTTAAAGACTAATTTCATTCATATAACAGATATAAAAAAGCACGTTTAAAGATTAAATTTATGAATTTTCCTTTATTTAAAAACAATATATTTATTTTAAATATTAATCTCATACATTAACCAGATTTTTTAAGAACAATATTTTAAAGATGAAATTTCTACATGAAACTGATTTTGGAACAAATGTGTTTGAAGATTCATTTTATACATAACTACTTATTTTTAAAAAACAATATGCTTTAAAATATTAAATGTATATATAAAATTGATTTTAAAAGAAGACTTTAATATTAAATTTTTACATAAAAACGGTTCTTAAAGGAGAAAATGCATTTTAAAAATTGCTTTTTTATGTATTTCTGCTTTATAAAGGAACACATTTATTTTTAAAATAAAAATGTATGCATAGAAATTATTTTAGTCTATTTTTAAGGGGGCAAATTCATTTACATGGAACTTATATTTAAAGAAGTAAATTTATCAAATATAAGTTAAATTAAATTTATACATAAAACAAGATTTGGAAGGAAAATTTTTATTATTTATTAACAAATATATATATTAACAAATTTATGTATATAACTGATATCAAAAATAATTAATTTACTTTAAATTTTAAATTTATACATAAAATTGATTTTTAAACAACACATTTGTTTTCAAGATTTATTTTATACATGAAACTTATTTTTAAATACAATTTATCTAATTAAATTTATATATAAATTAATTTTATAAGAAAGAAATGTAAGATTAAATTTATACGTAATACTGTTTTGTAAAGGAACAAATTTATTTAAAAAATAAAAGTTATATATAGAAATTACTTAAAAAATATTTTAAATGTTTAATTTATAAACAAAACTGTTTTTTGAATGTAGAAATTGATTATAAATATAAAACTTATACATAATACCGATTTTTAAGGAAACAAATTTATTTTAAGGCAAAAAATTAGACATGAACCTGATTTTTAAAGAGGCAAATTAATTTAAACGATTATATTTCTACATAAAATCTTTTTAAAAGGACAAATTTATTTTAAAAAATTAATCTCTAACATAAAAAAATTGTTTTTAAAGAATGATTCATTCTAAGTATTAAATTTATACATAAAACACATTTTCAAAGTAATAAATTTAGTTTAAATAACAAATTTATGAAAAAATGACATCTAGCGAAACAAATTTACTTTAAATTTTAAATGTATGCTTAAAATTGATTTTAGAAGAAACAAACTTAATTTGGTGTTTAAATTTGCATATAAAACGGATTCTTATTTCAACCAAATTTTTAATATTAAATTTAATCATAAAATTTATTTATAAAGGGACACATTTATTTTAATTACTAAAGCTATACATGAAAACGATTTTTAAGAGCAAATTATTTCCGAATCATTTATATCTAAATTAAGATGTACGTATGTTCTATGATATATACTTTATTCAATTACAGACATCTATAAAATGAAATTCGATAAAATAAAGACAAAAATCACACCAAACTGTATGTCTGTTCTGTATTAATGACATTATTCTCTGATAATGTTCTTAAAATGATATTACAAGGTCGGATACGTTATAATAATATGTTGATTCCTATCAAAATGCTAGTTAAAGTCCACAATTATTTCGGGATTACCGCCAAGGAGGAAAGGCTGTCTGTGTTCTACTAAGAACGAGGATTTGACTGGAAATGACTCCAATTAGAATTTACTGAGTAAAGTCTCAATAAAGTTGGAATACCGAAATGATTAACGGAAATTGAAATGCATTAAATTTATATCCTTTAAATCAGAGTTTCCCAAACTGTGTTCTACAAAATTCTAGTGCTTCTTGTGAAGCAAACAGGTATTCCACGATAAAATCTGAAAGCAAAGAAATATGAATAAAACGGTTTGGATATGTAATTTAACAATATTTACCGAAAGAAAACATGAAATCTAATTTGCATTATACTTTATTTGAACATATAACACATATTATGCGCTTTTGTTTCTGCGTTTATATGACTGTGACTATTTGTCTTAACAGAGTGTTTTATATTTTATTACATATTAGGAAATCTTGTTATTATCTCTCTATATAAGAAAAAGTGTGTGTGTATATATGTATCTGTATCTTTTGACTTTCATGAACATGCAGGCAGTTTTTGGTTTATAATTATTTATTGTTTAACTACTGTACGTATATTGATTTATTTAATGGCGTTCGCATTCAAATGCGTCAGCAAAATGTCTATTTAATTATTTTCCTAATTATTTATATTTTACAAGTGTTTATGCGTCAGATGTATTTATATGTCACAACACAAACAACATCACTGAAGAAGGTCAAGGGGGTGCAGCTTCTCATTTAGCGAGGACCCAGAGGGCGGAAGACTGTCTTCATCCTCAAGAAAACAAACATGCCTTACTCGGGATTCGAACCCAAGCCCACTAGACAGCAGTCGAAGACGCTATCCACTTCACCGCCTGGGCGGCTTCTTTGTCCGTCTTCTGGCATCACTGGTCCTGTTTGTGATTCCACCGAAACAGGAGGTTATAAGCAACAACATATGTCACAAGAGTGTATAAATGTCCCATAAGTGAATAAATATTTTATCTATGTTCATAAGTCATCGGTTATTTATACGATCTGTTGTATTTTCGCATCTTTTCCATGGTCACAATAGTAGAGATTTTTCCCTCTTGTACACAATTTCTATCTCATACAAGCATCTTATATTTTCTTGCCAACTGTCACACAGTCAGTGCATTCCGCTACGAGGGTTAAAGCTGTAAACCCAATGGGTCGGATCCTAGCCTGCAGCGATTAAATGTTGAAGAAAACATCAAAGATAAAATCAAATAAACAATATAAAAGTATAAAAATTAATACTATTTAGTGATGATACAATGTGTGGCGTAAAAAAGAGACAAGTTGGTCACGCTTTAATCGATATCTAAATATTTAGACTTAAAAAGATGACATTCATTTTTAAAAGATTATAACGTATATATCCGTGCATATCGTATAACTTCGTGCACTCCCTGTTTTCGCAATAACTTTCGAAATTTACCTCAAAATGCAAGTCCACTTGCCGCAGCCGAAAAATAACGCATTGGTTATTAACCTCAAAGGTTATTCTTTTAGATTTATTACTTTCCTTATATACATAATATATAAGGAAAGTATTGTGACGGGGTCTAAAATTCGAATTCGAGTTTTCGACGGGAGAGCACGTTTCAAGCATGCCTGATCACGAATCAAGCATTTTTGAAGTGATGTCTGTGTGTGTGTCAGTGAGACTGTGGAGACGGTAGCTGACGAACGAATAGACCGATTCGAACGAAATTTGGTGCAAAAATTACAATCCATAAACACTGGAAGCCTATTGTTTTTATACGCAATCGAATGTTCAGAACCCCCCTAAATTTTCGAGTGAAATTTTGAAAAAGTCGTCAAAAAATCAAAACTGCTAATAAAGCTACGCAAATAGACATTTCTTATGTAATTTTTCATTAGAAAACGATTGACATAAATTTTAGAACGTTAACACGAACCGTTCTCGAGATATTGCACATTTAAGTAATACTTTTGTATTTGAACGCCAATAGTTATTTATCTGCTCTAAGAATAACTTATTTCTCCGTTCATAACGATTGGCAAGATTTTGGGGACGAATTTGGTGGAATGTCGCCGACTTGGTGACTTTTTAAAATGTTGCTAAATTAACGAAAAACTCACCAAATGGATAAAAATGACGCTAAATCAATGAAAATGACGACTCATTAACGAAAATTCAATATCTTGGAAAGAATATATATATATCTACTATAAAATTAATCTTTTTTTTTTTACTGTAAAAGTTGTAAATTCATTGCATTATATAAGGAAAGTCATGCGCTGCCCACATCAGATTTTGTTTATTTATGTAACACTAAATCATTAAAATGCGTTTTCTACAATAACCATTAATTTACAAGAACCGTTATTTGCCTATTTGATCTCACACAGTGATTGTTTTTTTTATTGAATATAGAAGAGCAATCCCTTGAACGTTGTGCTCGTAAATCTTCTATCTTCTGGCTGTGGCTCCTGTGTTTTTTTTTTATTTTTTTTTTTGCTACTACTATTATAGGCGATACTGAATTTTCATATTGAAAACTGCTGCTATGGAAACCAAAAACTGTAATATAATAAATCAAAAAGTAAAAATATTTTGTGCAAAGTATAATAACTTACAAATTGCTGTACAACAGTGTGGAAAGGAAACATTGGGTCCCATTCGTCGGTACATACCCCCCCCCCCCCGCGAAAAAACTACATTTGTGTTATGTTTATGAACACTCTGTTTTTTTTTTCAAGTTCTATGTTTCGGGTAAGACGGCCCAGTGGTTAGCGCGCAGGGATTGCACTCGCATGATCCGAGTTCGATTCCCGGGTCTGTCCATGTAATTCCCGTGTTCACGTGGAGTACAGGTATGTGAAATATGTGGATCCGTAAATCATTGCGAGAGGTTGGTGATTGGAGAAGGAGGGAAGTAGTCTTTCATGACTTTGGGGCCGGAGGGGGGGGGGGGCGAATAAACTATAGAGGAGCAGTTTTTTATTTGCCTTATATAAATATATCTAAATGCTGTCATATAAATAGAAACTAAGATAATATAATATGTATCCAGGAAAAGGGAAAATAACCATGGAATGTATGTCTGAAATAAACACTGAAAGGAGGATATGGTCCCTGTGGATGCCGCCCCCATTGAGTTCCTGTTTAAATTGCGTAGCACTTTACGGCTGTCCGAACAGATAACGTACATCTTCGGCTAGATCGGACGGTTTGTATCGGTGAAGTAGAAGTTCCATGTTTCAGATTAGCTGCTTGTTCTTATTCAGCTTTCTGATTAGCTATTTTAGAAAAACACCAAATTATCCCTAGTGTGGTCCTCTGTACCAACCTGACCCCTATTAAAAAAAGCTTTAATCTTGCATTAGCTATCTATCGGAAAATCGCTATCAATAAGTTTCGATAATTTTTTATAAATAATTTCTATTTGAAGTATTTTATAAATTAAATAATATAATATTTGTATGTAATATATAAATATGTTCCTCGTTATTACTTTCCTTATATACATAATGTATAAGGAAAGTATTGTGACGGGGTCGAAATTTCGAATTCGAGTTTTCGAAGGGAGAGCACGTTTCAAGCATTCCTGATCACGAATCAAACATTTTTGAAGTGATATCTCTCTCTGTGTGTGTGTGTGTATCAGTGAGTCTGTGGAGACGATAACTGACGAACGAATGGACAGATTCGAACGAAATTTGGTACAAAAATCACAATCCGTAAACACTGGAAGCCTATTGTTTTTATACGCAATCGAATGTTCAAAACCCCTTAACTTTTCGAGTGAAATTTTGAAAAAATCGTCAAAAAATCAAAACGGCTAATAAAGTTACGCAAATAGACATTTCTTATGTAATTTATCATTAGAAAATGATTGACATACATTTTAGAACGTTAACATGAACCTTTCTCGAGATATTGCACATTTTACAAAATAATTATCAAAAAGTTATATAAAATAAAAAAATATATTTCCTATTGAGAAACATGTTCACTTTTCATATGTAATACCATGCCATAAATTGGGCGACATCATTCTCGTGGATCTAGCTCGTTCCATTCATGAAAAAAGATACTTTGAGTAATACTTTTGTATTTGAACGCCAATAGTCATTTATCTGCTGTAAGAATAACTTATTTCTCCGTCCATACCGCTTGGCGAGATTTTGGGGTCGAATTTGGCGGAATGTTGCAAACTTGGCGACTTTTTTAAATGTTGTCAAATTAACGGAAATCTCTCCAAATGGATAAAAATGACGCTGAATCAATGAAAATGACGACTCATTGAAGAAAATTCAATATCTTGGAAGGAATATAAGTATCTACTATAAGAATAACATTTTTTTAACTGTAAAAGTAGTAAATTCATTGCATTATATAAGGAAAGTCATGTGTTGCCCACATCAAATTTTTTTATAGTAATATATATAACTTAAAATGAAAGAGCGTTTCGAGGCTTTACGAAATAAGACGCATCTCAAACCGACTAAGCTACATCTGTATGTACTCAATTACTGTCCAGCCACAAAATTCCATCATTAGCTTGAAAACTCAATGGCATTACTGTTGGATAAGTTTCGACATGTTGATGGCTGTAGACATACCGGTGATTCCTCTGCGCCTCAATCAATCGAGGATTCCCTCAGGGACATAAAGACAAGCATTATTCAGAGAAGTCAGATTTAGGTACTAACTGGAAATTAGGTACTAACATTAAAATTTATAAAGAGCTTAGAAAATGAGGTAAAACGATAGAATGAGATTGAAACACTATATCTTTAAAATCAATGAAATTAACTCATTTGGAGCTGACGATATTTGCGAGAAAATTCTGTACTATCATCCTGAAAGTTTGCTTGTTTGTACCGTTTTCATTCATATTCAAGTATTTTGGACTACAAGTGGAAGATAGTAATTCCATCCGATAAAATTCCTACTGATCTTTATGAGCCAGATATTTTTCTCTATTACTGGCACGATCTATATAAAGAAAACACGTTCTCTCCAATAGGATATATATCGGTCGTTTTACTTTTGATATTGGCTGTCTTTGCAAACAATGGACTAATGAAAATGGCTCTCCTGATTGGTTGCATAAATGCATACGATTATCCGGATACGTATGGATACAGACCATTTATTAGGGCGCGGTAGCCCTGTGGTTAGCGCGCGGAGGTTGCACTCGGTAGTCCCGGGTTCGATTCCCGCCGCTGCCCAAACTGCCGCGGTGTTCACGCGGAGTACGATCACGTTAAACATGTGGGTCCGTAAGTCCTTCCGAGAGGTTGGTGGCAGGGGAAGGAGGGTACGGTCCCTGTAGATGCCTCCCCCACTGGGTTCCGGTCTAAATTGGGTGGCACTTCCCGGCCGTCCAAACAGATACCTTACACCTTTCTGGTAGGTCGGACGGTTTGGGTCGAAGAAGAAGACCATTTATTACTTTCCCTACAATACATGGTAATATATAGGGAAAGTATTGGAATCGTGTCGAAAATCACAACTCCCGTTTTCGACAGATCTGCACGTATCGAGAACTCCAGAACCCAAAGAATCTAATTCAGAGTGACGTGAAAAAAACTATTTTAGCGGTATGTGTGTCTGTGTGTCTGTGTGTCTGTCTGCTCTATAATGTGTGTATCCGCTCTGTCTGAAAAACAAATTTACAAAATTTCACAAAAATTTGGTAAATGCGTCACTTGTCGATAACTCTAGTGCTGATTAGTTTCTGATTAGATTTTGGACCATATTTGCGAAATGGTCAGCGAACAGTATGTACCAACTCTAGCTGAATTACGAATGGTCCAAATTTCCAAAAATTTGGTAGATATATTTGTTTTGGGATACCCACCTGTTGAATAGATTTGGATATGATTCGGAAAGAAAGAACCTGCATTTTTTTTTTACGAAATGACTCAAAAAATTACCAAAATTTAAAATAAAGAACTGCGTATGAGCAAATGTATCATAAATGTTTAATACTAATTATTTCAATCATTTATATTTTCGACTGCCGATCCGATGAACGAGCGGTCAGGGGCATGCGTTTCCGCCTGATCGCAGGATTGCCGGGATGCGGGTTCGAATCCCGCCAGCGGGCATGGATGTTGTCATGTCGAAGCCAAGTCAGACTTTCACCCTTCAGGGGGCTTCTATAAAACTGAAGCTGCAAATCTCCTCCCCTTCGCCATGCGACACACTGGGGGTGGGGGGTGGGGGGGGGTCTTGTGGACGTGGTGCGTAGGCGGCTCTTCACCACGGGGGAATTAGTATCGAAGTAACGAATATTTTCGACACAGTCTTTGCATTCGCTTTTCTAAAATTCATATATAAAGTCATACAAATATATCATGGATTATTTTTAACACAATATTTAAATTTTTAATGATTATTTTAAATTCCAAGTCAATAAAAATGTGTTGCTTTATCCTAAAGTACAAATAATCCAATTTAGCATTTTTACATAATCAGTAAGTGTTTGTAAACATCAAACGGAAGGCTAATTATTACAGCGTTTCTGTATACGTATGAGTTTATTCGATCAACGGTTATGTTTTATATTCTGCATAAATTCTTTGCCAATAGATATTTTCTATATACAGAAAAAAATACTGTCCCATACAGACATTTCCTGTAGCGAAAAATAAGTTATCATATACAGAGGAGTTATCATATACTATGTTAGTTATCATAAGTTATTATAAGTTAGTTATCATAAGTTAGTTAGCATATGTTAGTGTTAATAGGTTATTATATACCAGGCATAGGAATACTACATCACTAACAGACGATTTCCTTGAAGATTTACACGTTGTTTACGGATATTTTCGTACAAATTAACCTGCCAGATTTTTTGTTATTATTTTTTATATTGTGAACAATGCATCAATTTTTATGCACCAGAGTGCATGAGAAAGAAAAATAGTATGCTGGCCTGAAAGAAATTCTATATGACTTATTAATCAATATTCATACGTTCGAAGTTTTTATCCGAAATAATATTTTAAAATATATTTTCAAAAATAATAAGAATAATTGTATAATTGTTATTGTATAATTGTAATTGTAACATGCTGAAATATATAATAAAATCATATGTGGGCAGCACAAGACTTTCCTTATATAATTCAATGAATTCACTAGTTTTATAGTATAAAAATCTGAAGTGGACAGCACAGCCTTTCCTTATACAAAGCAATGAATTTACTACTTTTACAGTTTAAAAAAATGTTATTCTTATAGAAGATACTTATATTCTTTCCAAGATATTAAATTTTCTTCAATTGGTCGTCATTTTCATTGATTTAGCGCATTTTTATCCATTTGGCGAGATTTTCGTTAATTTAGCAATAATTAAAAATGTCGCCAAGTTGGCGACATTCCGCCAAAGTCGTCGCCAAAATCTCGCCAAGCTTTATGGACGGAGAAATAAGCTATTCTTACAGCGGATAAATGACTATTGGCTTTCAAATACAAAAGTATTACTCAAAGTATCTTTTCTCGTGAATGGAACGACTTAGATCCACGAGAATGATGTCACCAAATTTATCGCATGATATTACATATGAAAAGTGAACATGTTTAAGAGTTAATATTTTGTTTTATTTATGGGACTTTTTGATAAATTTATTTGAAACATGTGCAATATCTCGAGAATGGTTCATGCTAGCGTTTTAAAGTTTATGTCAATCGTTTTCTAAAGAAAAATTAGATAAGAAATATCTATTTGCGTATCTTTATTAAAGGTTTTGATTTTTTGGTGATTTTTTCAAAATGTCACTCGAAAATTTAGGGGGATTCTAAACATTCGATTGAGTTTTAAAACAATAGGCTTTCAGTATTCACGGATTGTGATTTCTTTACCAAATTCCATTCGAATCGCTCCATTCGTTCGTGAGATATCGTCTCTACAGACTCACTGACACACACACACAACATACACACACACACACACACACACACACACACAGACAAACATAACTTCAAAAATATTCGATTCGTGATCAGGGATGCTTGAAACGTGCTCTCCCATCGAAAACTCGAATTCGAATTTTCGTTCCCGTCACAATACTTTCCTTATACATTATGTATATAAGGAAAGTAATAAGATAATACAATATTTAAAGATGATTAAATTTTAGCATGTTGGCATAAAATATGGTTTATTGATTTATTTTCATACACATTATATAAAATAATTATATAATATATAATATACTTATATGTAATATAATTATATAATATATAGTGAACTATATATAAAAATACTTAAAATATATTTTCAAGGAAAAATAATAATAATTGTAACAGGCTATAATATTTAAGAAATCAAAGTATTCCATAATTTTACACACATAGATCAAAGATTTAAATAATTGTAGCAGGTAAATATATTCATTTAGCAGGTTTTGAAATATAATACTGAAACATCTATTTCTATATAAAAATATAATACTGAATATATAGAAATATAATACTGAAACATCTATTTATATATAATGGAAAGTCTATTTATTTGTATGTTTGTATTTCACTCAGGTGACTCCATCTTATTGTCGAGTGTCTAGTACCAAGGTTACTCGAGATATTAAAATACAAGAAAGATGAATCATGCATAAAGCATTGATTATGAAACACTTTCCAACTGCAATACAATTTTATTTAAACATCTCTAAAATGCGATACATTCAGCGGTGACATTTTTAAAAGTATCACAAAACTACAATTTATTATCTTTGAAAATTTCATCAAAAATAAATGAGCTTTATTCAAATAACATCATCGAAATATAAATCGTCTGGCTCTCATCAGGGAAAATTTCATTATTTCATTCATAAACCTTTTTCCATTCATTTCATTTAGCGGCGATATTTATAAAATTATCACAATACTTCAATAATTTATTTTACTTAAAATCTTAAAATCGTGAAGGTAAATGTACTGTATAACGTCATGCTTAAATCTGCATCGAAAAAGGAAATGTAATCGTCTGCTTCTCTGTGAAAAATCAATGAATGTTTCATTCATATAAGCTATATTGCAGACTCCAAAGCTAGGTAATTTTGCGTTACAGAAATTCAGCAAATCTTATACAACTCATCTTTCATCTTGATCTGTTTACATTCTCCATACGTGTAAATCAGACTTCGTTGTAGAAATAATCAGAGTTTGATGATCATTTAAACTCACAAATAATTGTGATTCCGTTGTCGAAATATATAGATGCACAGAAAAAATAAAAATAAAGCGATTTTAGAGCGGATGCAACACTAAATATAAATTAAAAAAAAACTTAAAATATCACGATTTTGACACAAGATTGATGGCATTAATATTTAAACTCAAATATATTGTAATTGCGCTGTTTCAGAATATACAATCACATAAATTAAGCAAAAATAAAGTTGTTTTAGGACTGATACAACACTAAATATAAATTAAAAATAATTTTAAAAATCACGATGTAGACACAAGATGCATGACATATTTTATTTTGAAGTGGGTCACGTGATCTCTTCATATGATATGGGTATAATTATTATTTTAATTTTTATTTAAAAAACTGCCAAATATATTTTGCTGATTATTTTTTTATGGGATAATTTGTATATTTTCTGAAACTTTCGAGGCAATTTGTGAATTTTAAATCCGCCTAAAAAATGTCTGAAAAATTTAGTCCCATAGGGTTCAATGTATTTCATTTTTTCAACTCGCCTTCAATCCAAAACTAATTGGGTGATATTATTCATTTATATTCTCATAGGTTCCAAAGACCGTCTGAACAACATACTAAAATTGCATTTTGATAAAGTCATTTTTACGGCAGTTATCGTGCTAATGGACAGACAGACAGACAAACAGAATGATCAAAGTTATAAGCACTTTTCAACTATGTTGTAACGTGTAAAAAACGGACGATAAACTTTCCATATAAACATCATTATACAGGCGATATATTTTCAGAAAATACATTTGAAGAAAATAATATGTTACTTGGCAACGGAATTAATTCAAATGTGTTTGTCTTGGCGTTAGAAAGGAGATGAAACTCCTGTGGATGAAACGTTTGAAAATGCCATAATGCTTTGAGACTTATATGAGTATTTAAGTGTTGCTAGTGTTAGTAAAGTAGCTGTTATTGTTAGTTGACACAACAGAAAGGCGTAGTATTTAGTATATGTATTTTTGATTATTTTTTAATCAAACATACATATACTAAACAAGATACCCACAAAGGAATCTTGTGGGTTAATTATACCCACAAGATTCCCTTGTGGGTATAATTAACCAGTATGTTTTCATAGTTGTGGAATAGAATACAGAATATGGAGAAAAAATAAATTAAAATATAAAATAACTTTGAATGCGTAGGATTTTTCTTTTTTGTTTCAGTTCAACTTTGCATTGCGCTAATAAATTATTTTTACAAACTAGGGAGTTTAAATAAATATTTTAGGCCTTCCATCATAGAAATGCTTACAATATAGAGCTACTTATCTTATCCCAACGCACCTGAATGATTGCCTCAAACGATATTGGTGTTTTCTTAATATGACATTTGAACTATTTGCTTTTGTCCCCATGGCGTTTATACTGCAGGTGATTTTTATTTAAGGGTGAGCGTCAGTAAATTTTCTGCCCTATCCGCGCTTTGTTAACTTTCGCGGCACACATATTTCGTCGAAATTCTGCTCAAACAGTTGCGAAATATTTTCTGAAAGATAAAATGCAATGCTTAGATTATATTAAAACTAAATTTAATGCCCCAAAAAACATAAAATATATTTTCATTTTAATCCAAAATATTTTTGGTGCTGCCATCTATTGTCGTAATTTAATTCATGCTGATTATTTTTATTTTTTAATGAACATTTTTAAATATCTATTCCTTCTAATACAGTGTTAAATACAACAACAGATCATATATAATAATGCCACAATCACGGAAAGGTAATTTATCATTCTATAAATTTGATAAAGGATCTGAATGTACGTCATTGAGGACTGCAGTTTTATCTTCAAGTTCCTTTGTCTTCAAGTCCAAGTTCAATTACGTTTCCGAGATTATGGCATTATATATGATCTGTTGTTGTATTTAATAGCGTATTAGAAGGAATAGACATTTAAAAATGTTCATTAAAAAATAAAAATAGTCGGTATGAATTAAATTACGACAACAGATGGCAGCACCAAAAATATTTTAAATTAAAATAAAACATAGAATGTACGTTTTATTGGGTATTAAATTTAGTTTTAATATAATCTAAGCATAGCATTTTATCTATAAGAAAATATTTCGCAACTGTTTGAGCAGAATTTCGGCGAAATATGTGTGCCGCGAAAGTTAACAAAGCGCGGATAGGGCAGAAAATTTACTGACGCTCACCCTTAACTTATCTGATTTAAATAATAAACACATGGATATAAAAATATATGGATATAAAAATACATGGATATAGTGAAGCTGAGCCCTGAATCGGCTCTTGAAGCATAAAAAGAGGATGAAAAGATTCTTCGGGGCGCTCTCCCGAATAACACCTTGAACGAACTCACGTCAAGCTGTGAGTTGGAGAGTGTAGCCTGGGAGACGATTGCCGGATGGAATGATTGACTGACCGAGATCCTTTGACTTCTGCTGTTTCTGTGAGTTACTGGTCCATGTCCAGTTGCGGTGCGAACCTTCGAATGATGCAGGACCCACGACGGGCCGATGCTGGAATCTTGCCGGTACTCGAGCGTGCCGTCGTGGCTTGCGATGCGGGGAACGAATTAACCCCGTGAGTGTTGTGGCGGATGTTGGTTTAGTATCTTCTGCGACGTGTTGGAGGTAAGACTTTGTTGGATCCCTTGGTCTGGAGTGGTGAAATAACGCCATGTTGTTAGACTATGAAATCCCTGACGCGACGGTGCCTTTAAATCCTAATTGTCTGCATAAAATCTAAAGTAAATCTATTATAATTTAATTATTGGTTAATTCCTCGAGTTCTGTGTCTCCTTCTTGACCATACCAGTAGTTTGATCTGATAGGATAATTTATAACATTAATTTGACATAATTATTTATATTCATTGGTATAATTGTTCTGATTAAGAGCAGTCTGAAATTAGTTAATGGATGGTCCAGTGGAATTTGGGAGCTAATATAGATTCAGCTACTCTTGTAAATCTGATAACTCCATATTTAATTTGGCTTTGAAATAAAGAAGAGAATTAAACTGAATTTAGTGTGTTTATTCTGAATATTCTGGGTTTCTTGAAATTGTGTTTTCAGCGGAAGATGATAACGTCTTCAAGGTAAGGGTTTTTGTTTGATTTTGGATTCTTTGGGGAAGCAGGTCATCGGTGAGTTTTACTCTCCGACAAGAGGAGTTTCTGACCTGGATGATAAAAAATGAGAAGTTAGATTTTCTCTGTCGGCCGTGTCGAGCGGAATTTCGCTCCGACAATCATAAACAGTGGACTCCAAAATATTGTTGACACGAGGCTTAGAGTTCTAAGCCACTGAAAGTATTGAAATCATGAATCCGTATTTATTTTTGAAATAAAAAGAACATGAATAAATGATAGTATAATTGATTTTTCTTATTACAGATTTTCGGATATGTGTCGTCTTACTGCATTTAATTTTCATACAGAACCTTTCGTGAAAGTTTGCTAGTTTCCCCCAAAAAACACCCATAAACGCTACTGTACTGATACTTATATACAACCCCAACATTCCATTATATTTGCTTGAGGAGTAAATGACATTATAGTCGGATACGTTTAGGCATGTTGATTACGCCCGACAGGCTGATTATATTCCACAATCATTTCGCAAATATCCCCGGGACATAAAGCGGATATTATTTTGTAGCGATCGATCCGGGTATTGAATGTTGATCAATCTAATTAAAGTGTATTAATCAGAGTGTCGATAAAAGGGCAGTCACTAAAATGATTAACAAAGATTGAAATACATTAAATATAGTACATGTATTAAATGATGTTCATCTTCTCAAATTGACATTGGAAACACTTTATGCTTTGGAGTTCAATCGATCTGCTTTGACCTGCGGGTGAAATGAGGAAATTCGTATTGTCAAATCTTGGGAATAATATGATATATCAATATTAAGAATATGCACTGGAAAGCACATCAGACTATGTATGTGTGCATGTTCATATCCTTTTCAGAAATTGAAGCTCAACTTTAATATGTAGACGTAAATGCTTGTCTTAAATAATGCAGTTGAAAGCATGGTTCTCAGAAAATTTTAAAATGTAATTACATTTTTAATGTCTTTAAAAACTTGCTTCAAAACCCCAAATTTCGTTATCCTTGGCAATGATTTAAAATCGGATCATCACCATTAAAGAATGTGGTTTGTTTTGAATAAGGTGTATAGATCTTGAAATTGTTCTTATGGAGATAAGCATTTAAAATATTGCGTATATATTTTTAATTTATCGTAATTAATCAGCAAGACTTTTCCGGACTAGCACCATTTTGCCTCGAACTATTTTTATAATTTTTGGCCAATAAACGAAATATAAACCATTATTCCACTAGAAAAAACCGTAAGTCCTAAGAATTTTCCTGTAAAATAACATATTGAAGATTTTTTTAAAAATATAGTACGGATTTTTTTAGAGGTCAATTTATTAAATATAGAAATCGCAAAAAAAGCAAATAATTTGAGTCTTCGCGGTATATCATGCGGTTCCTACATATATTTTTCTAATTTAGAAAAAAAATACTCACATAAGTATAAAGGATATCCATGATAAAACGAAATATTGCAACAAAAACTGGTAGAATTTTTTTGGCAAAAGAAAATGGTAGAATTTTGCATATTAAGTATTAATTGTTCACCTAAAATGCATGTACTTGTTAATTGAAATGAAACTTATTTTCTAAACAATTTTAGATAGGTCAAATGCAGCTGCATATGATCCAATGCCAGGTTTATAAACTTGTAATTAATGACTTCATCGATCATTTCGTAACTACGCCACTATTTACCCACAATTTTTTGATTCATTATTGCAGACGTAAAATTTGGCGAAAAGAGCAATATGGAATAAAAAACATAATAGTTTTTGTACTCCCAATATGTGGCATAGTTATAATTTGATTGATGACATTTATTTTTCCGATTTTCAGCAACACGGACTTTGAAATAGAAAATGTAATTGATAAAATGAAAAAAAATAATGCTAAAAAAGGGGATAAGGAATATATTTTAAAGAAAAAACTGTTTCCACTGCACAGCTTAAAAATAATTTTATGTCAGCAGCATGTGAAATGAGAGTTGCAATACATAATCAACAGTCCTGTTTTTAGTCTTTTGAACGTATGATAAAATAATATATGCAAAATTTAACAAATAATTTATTTTTTATTCCATCTGTGAGAGAGAGAGAGTTGAACTTTATTGAATTGAAACTTGTTCAATAATTTATACATTCATTTTATGATTATTTTCATCAGTCACTATTAACAAGGTGACATCAACTGGAACAATCAGCAAAGATGTCACTTTTATATAAACAAGTCAATAGAAATCCGTACATGGCAAAATTTGCGTATCTGTTAGTACAGGGTGCTTATAAGTAAAGTATGCAACTTCATATTGAATTTACACGGAAAGTACGATAGACAATAACTTAGGATAAATTTTACAGTGTATAGCAACTGTAGCAGTTCTTTCTATAAAGGTAGTACGCCTCCACATGTAGTCTTTTGGTTGCATCCGAGCTTTTCGTCTAGACGAGAATCTAATTGGACCCACGTGTGTTGAAAGTATCTGGTTCTACATGGAGAATGCTACAGTGGTGGGGTATATTGAGTTTAATGAGATATGTCACCATCCCTTCGTAATGTCACTATTCTTCAGAGGTTATTATTCTTCAAATGTCACTCTCCTTCAGATGTCACTATTCTTCAAAATTCTACAAGGTAGGATCAACATTTTCGGAGACTGTGATATCTCCAACCCCGATTGGAGGAGAGATAGACTATTTTACAGTGGCGTAGAGGCACATGTGACGCGAGATGTGAAAAGGAAGAAGCAGATCCGCAGTGCAGGGTTTTTCCAGACAATGCATTTCAGTGAACTGTAGTCTTTCGCGTTCGTCGAAAACGGAAATGGCATTTGAAAAACAAGGTGCGAATATCAAATTCTGCCAGCGTTAGGGGAAATCGCCGACAGATCCTTTTCACATCTCGCGTCACATGTGCCTCTACGCCACGGTAAAATAGTTCTCCTCTCCTCCAATCAGGGTTGGAGATATCAGCACAGTCTCCGAACTTTTTGATCCTACCTCGTATAAAGTCCCAAAGAAAGAATTCAAACGGGAAATTTCAAGATAACGATGTGTCCATTGTGTGGATCTCCATATCCGATCAAAACCCCTTAATGTTAAATGATATCTGGAATACTGTTGTGGAAATATGGACAGTTGAGACAGCTAAGGAAAAACAAACGGGCTCTCGTTGTTTTGCCATTGTTCATACAAAAGTACAGACTGTTTAACAATAAGAAGTTTCATTTTTTATAAATTCATATGCAAAAAATTTGTATAAGAAGCCGTCTTCATATCAAATTGCGAACAAACGTCAAAATTTCCAGTGGCAACATCCACTGCTGTTGTTAGAAACAAATTCTGCATCCCCAAATTAGTTTAACTATAAATCTTTATACAGTTCCTGTTGTTTTATCCTGTAATATCTTTATACGGTTGCGGTTGTTATATCCTTATATCCTGTAACATTTTTATACAGTTCCTGTTGTTATATCCTGTGATATTGGAGTTATCACTGTGAATGTGATTTAAGGATAATCTCCATACTTAAAAACGTGACTTGAGGAACTAGATTATTATTGTTTGATCTGAACTGTTTTAATAAAGTAGGTCATTGGATGTTTTACTAAATGAAAGACGTCACTGCTTGCTTTTCTGATTTATCACCTTCTTCAGAAAGTAAATTTATATTTAATTTGTCAACTGATAGAATTCTAACTAAAGTCGAATTACGCAATAGTCAAAAAATAGGCGTCTCCTAATAAGGGGCGTATCCTAACTTTAAACTATCAGACCATTTTCCTTTGCATTAATGTTGTTTCTCTTATAATCTTTAGAATTATTAGTTTAGAATCTAGCCGCTCTCTTAGCTTTTGTCAGATTTCTACATTATAATAATTCTTCCTTTCATCGTTTCATCAAGCTAAGCCATTTCCGGAGCCAGTTTGGTTTTAATCAAAGCATCCTCATTTTATAAGATACCCAATATTTAACTTTATCCATCGCACTTAAAATTTGATAAAGGATATTATTATCTGAGATAACTGTGCAAGTCATATACAGTCAACAAAGCGAAAAAGAATTTTTTTTTAAATGTAGAATCATTTTACCTTTAAACAACAAAGATCAATCATGCATAAAGCATTATTTAGCGCTTTCCAACTGAAATACAATTTTATTTAAACATCTCTAAAATGCAGTACTTTCAAAGCTGATATATATTTTAAAATATCATAGTTCTACAATCATGTATTATATTATCAAACTTAAAAGTTCATCGAAAAAAATCAGCTTTATTCAAATGAAGTCATCGAAATATCTTTAAAAGCAAGGGATTATTCTTTCATATCACTTTAATTCCAGACTCCTGAGTTAAATAATTTTGCTTGATAAAATTCATCAATTCTTATACAACTCATCTTACAATCATATGTTTACATTCTGCATCCATAAAAATTAGACTTGTAGAAATTATCAACGTTTGATGATCATTTAAACTCAAAAATATTGTAATTGCGTTGACACAGAATATAAGTGCACAGAAAATACGCAAAAATAAAGCGGTTTTAAGGCGGATGCAACATTAAATAAAATTTGAAAGAACTTTAAAAATCAGGATTTTTACACTGGGAAATAAAGACAGGTGCCATATTTTATTTTGAAGTGGGTCACCTGATTTATTCATATAATATGGGTGTAATTAATATTTTTATTTTTATTTAAAAAAATACCAAATATATTTTACTGAATTTTTTTTATATATTCTGTTCTATAGTTTGCATATTTCCTAAAATTGTTGAAACAATTTATGAATTTTAAATTTGCTTAAAAAATATTTGAAAAATTGGGTCCCATAAGATTCAATGTATTTCACTTTTCCAACCCGGGTTCAACCCAAAACTAATTGGGTGATATTATTCATTTACATTCCCATATGTCCCACAGACCGTCTCAGCAAGACACTAAAATTTCATTTTGATAAAATCATTTTTTCAGCAGTTATTGTGCGAACGGACAGATAGACAGACAGAATGAAAAATGTAATAAACACTTTTCAACCATGTTGGAGAGTGTTAATAAAAGGTTTTTAGGATATTTGAATTACTATCATATCCAGAAATATGCAAATTTAGTCTTTTTCGTAAAAAAAGCCTGCAGAAGAAAAATATCCACCGTTTCGTTATCCGTGCATGATTCAGAGAAAAGCAAATTAAAAGATACCATTCTATAGGGAATAATATTTTTTTGAAATCGATGTAATAAAATTCTTATGAATAGCCTTATTTACATCTAGATTCAAGCATCTAAATTTTCACTGACAACACTTAAATTTAACTCGTATTTCGAATTAAAAAAAATAAAATTGCCCCCGTCTTGCAGCGTTGCAAAGCTTAAAATGCTCCGGTACATGATTTGTATATGAATTATGAGTATATAAAATGTTGAGCTTCTGATGTTGAATTAGTTCTTAGACTTCTATTCGTAACATTCAAAATATATTTTCATCACGCTAAGCACTTTTTTGAATGCGTTAGAATTAAACGATTAACAAAAAATCAACGTATATTTTTAATTCCCAATATCAATTCTCTTATGCAATATGAATTATGAAAATGATATTCGCAAAACATATTAATAGATACTTACTTTGACACATTTTGAGTCAAATAATTTCAGATGGTTTTTCAAATTACTAAAATTAATTTCAGATCATTCTTCTCTGTAAGTTTTTCGATCCAAGACAATATTTTAAAAAGTCGAACTATTACGTTACTTTTTAGAGAGCATTTAAACTACACTTTTTATTCAAATTCTCGAAATATTCAGTTAAAAACCAATGTACGTTAAATTAAACTGGAAAATGTAGCTAGCGTAGCCAGTGATTTAAAATGTAAACTAAAGAAAAATGCAAACTGATAAATACTACACTGGAACTCGCAGCGAATTAATTCCTAGCCGAATTTCTGATCTCTGTTTGTTTAAGGGGACGGTGGACGTTGAAATTATTTTTATTTATTTATTGACTTAGAAACGTGAAATTTGTATAAATATTCCTCTTAACATTACTATTTACAATACCAATAAATTTTTTTTCAATTTTGTTATAAATTTGTATTTTTTTTTTATTTCATTTTTTTAACAACAAATTGAAAATGCTCCTTGCGTGCCATTTGTTCATATTTTTGATTAATTTTACATTATGATCACTCAAAAACACATTATGAACACATTTGGGTATTCATTTTGAAATCCCTTAGAAAGTTAATTTTTTAAAAATATTTTTCTGCATTAAAACTCAATTTTTATCATTTAATTAGATTCTTATTCAATTTTAAATACCTTAATAAAGTCCAATTATAAAATGCATACCCAGTTTCTTTAAAAAGTATGAGAAGTGTCATTTTGCCAAATTTCATGCATCTCAGACAAAAATTAAGACGCATGGAGCATTTTAAAAATGTAAAACCTTTGAAAATTCCGTTTCGGAAAAGATGCATTCAACCTTTTTCTTACGGGTGGGACAGCGTCCATCCCAAACGAAGAACCTCCCACAAAGACAGGTATTTGACATACCCTATCCCAAACAGTTCGACCCCCCTTTGCAGGCATTGGCTTCCATAGAAATCGCTGACAGAAACATTGCACATGCTGCAGCAGGTCCAATGTTTCTGTCAGCGATTTCCATGGACGCCAATGCCTGCAAAGGGAGATCGAATTGTTTGGGATAGGGTATGTCAAATACCTGTCTGTTTGGGAGGTTCTTCGTTTGGATGGACACTGTCCCACCCGTAAGCAAATGTTAAATGTGTAAAATAATATTATATATTAAAACTTTTTTTAGTCGATTTTTGCTCATTTCAACGTCTACCGTCTCCTTAATCAAGCTTGAACGCTAAACTTTGAGTATAGTGGTCCCATACTTTAATGTTAGACCAAACGATTAACTATTAACATACCAATTAACATGCCTACTAATATGACAATATTGATCAATATTGTATATCCTGGTGTTTCATTGCAAATATATCTAATATAATGACAATATTGGGAATAATTTGCGACTTATATTGGTCCGATATTGGCATTATGATAGTATGCCGAAATTGGAGTTGCATTAGGAATATTTCCAATAGCTAGTGTTGGTTCCCAGTATATTACTAACTATTAGATATATATGAACAAGCCAATATCGGCTATAAATGAATCCTAAATAGATATATCTAAAATGTTCCTAGTATTGTAAAAATGTTCGCATTTTCTTATTTTGCTCAATACTGAATCTATATTTGCTGCCAATATTGGCATGCTATTAGGATTTAAGCCCGAACTTTTAATTTAGAATATGGTGATTGGAGTTGTTGGAATGACACGAGATTCCGTCAGCTACACCCTTTAATATGAATATTAAAACGCAGTTCTCAACATAGCCACACCTTAAAATTGATATACACAAGTTATCTAATAGTTTCATTTCCCTACAATACATGACAAGGTATAGCGAAAGCATTGAAAATGAGTCTAAACGGAAGTTTGAAGGAATTGCACCTCTTGAGTACTTACTCTAAATTGCGAAAAAAATTATTTTTCCATCATGTCTCACTCTTTTTCTCATACCCCTTTCTCTTTCATGCCCCTCTCTCTCTTTCTTTCTCATGCCCTACTCTCTCTTCTGTCTTCTCCGCTCTCTCCTCTCCCCCCTCTCTCTCTCCGCTCTCGCTCTTCTCTCTTTCTCCGTTCTCGCTCTCCTCTCATGCCCCTCTCTCTCATGCCCCTCTCTCTTATGCCCTCTCTCTCATGCCCCTCTCTCATGACCCTCTCCCTCATGACCCTCTCCCTCATGACCCTCTCTCTCATGACCTACTCTCTCTCCTGTTTTTCTCCGCTCTAGCTCTCTCCTGTCTTTCTGCGCTCTCTCCTCTGTTTCTTCGCTCTCCCTCTTCTCTCTTTCTCCGCTCTCGCTCTTCTCTCTTTCTCCGTTCTCGCTCTCCTCTCATGCCCCTCTCTCTCTCATTCCCCTCTCTCTCATTCCCCTCTCTCTCACGACCCCTCTCTCTCATGACCTACTCTCTCTCTCTCTCCTGTTTTTCTCCGCTCTCGCTCTGTCCTGTCTTTCTTCTCTTTATCAGTTCTCGCTCTCCTTTCTTTCTCCACTCTTTCCCCCCTCTGTGTGTGTGTGTGTGTGTGCGTGCACGCGCAATATATATCCACACTAGCTTCACAACTGTCCAAAAATGTTATAAAATTTGGAAATTGAATCACTTATACGTCTTTTAATAGTTGATTAGATTTTAGTAAGATTGGAAAATGAACAACTATGTGTTTTATTTTCAAAAGGCTCGCAAAAATAGCCAATATCTAAAATTAAATATTAAATACACTTGAATGTATTCATTGAATGCTTGCTTTATATGTGGTCTAACTAGCGCCGATTCGACGAATGCAACCAACCCTAATATGTGGCTTAGGAGAGATAAATCGTTATTAAAACATTTCAGTTTTTCTTTCGGGGGAGACTTTTTTCAATTTGGCACCGTTTTAAATGCGATAAGTCGCCAAATGGCGAAGGAAATATATTATTACAGCGAATTGGTTATTATATTTTTTAGTAATTAAATTTTAAGTTTGTATTAATTATATGTGTTACTGTACGAAAAAAAATTTAAATGAATGCCTTACAGAATACATGCAGAAATATGAATATGAATCTGTAGATAAAATAATGTTCAGTCTACATCAACTACGATAAAAATAAAACTACGATGAAAAGACGGTAAACTACGATAAAAATAAAAAATATATATTCATGTGCATTCAAAAAATAAATACTTTAGAAAAGGTTATTACCACGTATCTAAAGAGAATCTGGAGTGAAGCATATAGAAATTTTGAAAGTATTTTTATCATGGACACAAATTTATATTTAATGGTTTACTGCACAAGGTTTTACTTCAATTTTCAGGAACTTATTCTAAAGGCAATCATACATTTTGATAAAATGCTTTTTAAAAGTTAAAGTAATTAAATATAATACTTATAATTTATAAGTATAAATAATTTTATAGAATATTCGAAAAAGAGCAAGATATTATGAAATTATCATATTTTTGATCCGGTTATAATTTACTTCGTAAACAGTTCTTAAAATGATGGTTCATTTGTTGTTTTGTGGTGTAAAGACCGTTCCTTAAAATCAAATTGGATTTCGAATTTCAAAGTTTGAAAAACATATATAAATGGTGCTTATCGGTAAAATGCAATGCCTTATATAGTATTCCTTATATATTATATCCTTATGCCTTATGTACATAATGTATGTGGAAAGTATTGAGACGGGGTCGAAAATTCGAATTCGAGTTTTCGACGGGAGAGCACGTTTCAAGCATCCCTGATCACGAATCAAACATTTTTGAAGTGATGTCTGTGTGTGTGTCAGTGAGACTGTGGAGACGATAACTGACGAACGAATGAACCGATTTGAACAAAATTTGGTACAAAAATCACAATCCGTAAACACTGGAAGCCTATTGTTTTTATTCGCAATCGAATATTCAGAACCCCCCCCCCCTAAATTTCCGAGTGAAATTTTAAATAAATCGTCAAAAAATCAAAACCGTTATTGAAGTTACGCAAATAGACATTTCTTATATAATTTTTCATTAGAAAACGATTGACATAAATTTTAGAACGCTAACATGAACCGTTCTCGAGATATTGTACATTTTCCTAAAAAAATATCAAAACGTCATATAAAATAAAAAAAAAATATTTCCTATTGAGAAACATGTTCACTTTTCATATGTAATACCATGCAATAAATTGGGTGACATTATTTTCGTAGATCTAGCTCGTTCCATTCATGAAAAAAGATACTTTGAGTAATACTTTCGTATTTGAACGCTAATAGTCATTTATCTGCTGTAAGAATAACTTATTTCTTCGTCCATAACGCTTAGCGAGATGTTGGCGACGAATTTGGTGGAATGTCGCCAACTTGGCGACTTTTTTAGATGTTGTTAAATTAACGAAAATCTCGCCAAATGGATAAAAATGACGTTAAATCAATGACGACTCATTGATGATGACGACATGGAAAATGACGACTCATTGACAAAAATTCAATATCTTGAAAAGAATATAAATAACTACTATAAAAATAATCTATTTTTTTTACTGTAAAAGTAGTAAATGCATTGCATTATATAAGGAAAGGCATGTGCTGCCCACATCAGATTTTTGTTATATACGCATGATGATGTTTTTTCTACCATGGATTGCATTTAAAAAATAGAAATACTTGTTTTTTAAAAGTCATTTTAAAGTCTCTAAGCAGGATTTCGTAATTTCATTCAGAAAAAAAAATTGTAGATGGTATTGTGTATGACATGGAGAATTTTATATATAAATGTGCAGTAAAATACAGCCTACCGACTCAAGTATTTGATGAATGGAAATCTTGTGTAATACACAGTGTAGGGTTTGAATATGGAGTTTTGGAAAGATATGTTAAATATTGGAAGTACAGTATAAAAAATTTGGATAAATTACAACAGGATTTTGTGATACATACGTAGATAAAGTTACTTCAAATTATGCTTTCACTTGCCAACAATTTTACACTAAAAAGCTCATAGCAAGTTACCTTGATAAAAATGCATATTTAAAGTTAAATCAGTCTAAAACGGAAATTGAAAATCGTATCAAGGCGAAATATAAAATTTTGAGTTACAACATAAATTCCATCAAATTCCCATATATAACTCTTATACCTAAACTTCATAAAAAACCTATAAAATTTAGACCTGTCACTAATGGTTATAAAACATATTTAACTTATGCCAATGCTAGACTATTAAAACTTCTGAAGAACATATTGAAAGAAATAAAAAATTCTGGTGTTTATTTCATAAATAATAGTTGTGAAGTAATTGAGAAACTTAAAAATATTTCTGACGATTTACAGTACAGGAGTTGTGATTTTAATGACCTTTTTTGCAATATCGATATAAATGATCTGTTTTACATATTAATGGAGATGTATGAAAAATATGAGATGCAAAACCTCATTAAAATACATATTTACAAGTGTCTGATCGAAATGGTCTTGTTTGAAACTGTGCTTTATGATGGAACTGAATTTTATAAACAGCGTAATGAAATTCCAATGGGAGGGGCTTGCTCCTCTATTCTTTACTGATATATACTTGAACAAATACGAAGAGAGAACTCATATATTAAATGAGATTGTATATATTCGTTATGTGGATGACATATCATATGCATGCCACGATGACCGGGATCACTTGGATTTTACTTTTTTTCCCATCAAATTAGACATTGACAGAAACTTCCCGTAACATAAATAATAGTATTAATTTTTTAGATTTAACTATATATAAACAATCTAATGGTAAAGTAAGTTTTAAATTATATGATAAAAGAAATGACTTTAATTTTAAAATAAATTACGTAATTAATTGGCATTCTTGTCTGCATCATAATGTTTTTAGAAACATTATTATAAATTTTTTAACAAGAAGCAAACGTTTAAATAGCAGTGGAGAAAATCGTTTTTTAAGTGATCTGGGCTATCTAAATGAAGCAATTGCAATGGGTTACCCTCTACGTTTTCTTAGTGACATATTATGTAAATTTTTCAGCATAACCGTAACTGAGAGTTACAACTTGTATTTAAGTGGGAGTACACTTTCAGTCTGATCTGAAGATGCGCAGCATTGCGGAAGTCATTGTTTAACAGTCTGATGGAGTTCATTTTGTACAAAGTATGTGTCTATTAATTTTTGGAGGTTAAAGTGGTGAAGTGTATGCGGGGCTTGTTTATCTTGATATTGGTGTTTATCTTGATTTTGGTGTGAGATATTTGATATTTACAATGTATTTTGAGTTTCTGTTTGGATGTTGTAATTCTCGTTGTTTAGGTTTAGGTGTAAAGTCAGTATTGGTCTTTCAACTTTTATACATTTTTAGTTTTAGTATATGTACTAGGTTTGCGAAATTGTATCCGCTTCCGGGAGTGTCGTCATGACCTGAAGCTGGCTAAACCGGGAAGTGGGGGTCACAATCCCCCCCGGCGAAATTTTGATGCATTGTCATTCTTCAATTTTCTATTTCTTTTGTAGTATATAAATGTACTTGTTTGAGCAGCTTAGCGCCTTTGGGTATATTTTCAGTAGATTGTTTTAGATGAGGTTAATAATTATATCTATATGTATATATATATGTATATATATACATATATATGTATATATATATATATATATATATATATATATATATATATATATATATATATATATATATATATATATATATATGCTAACAAAGCAGTTACTTATATTAGGTGTTATTCCCCTGTCATGCTGTCAGTTATTTGTCTTGAAAATAAATATTTGCATTTTCTACTTAATTTCCACAAAATGATCGCTGCCACTGTTTTAGTTTAAACCATGTTAAAATATAATGCAGAAAATAGTTTGAAAAATATAAAAAAACAAGTATATTGTAGCTAGAAAGATGAAAAAGCCCGTTTAGAGAAAATGATCCAGATCCTAAAAATATAGATGATTCAACGAATTCTGAAGGTAAAAACAATGGTATTGCAAATTTTTTTGCCACTCATAAATGTGGTCACCATAGAATACAACCATGCAAGACACGTGTTTCCTCGACTCTGTGCATGGTGTTAATAGTTTCTCTCAATGTAAAACAACAATCGCAATGTAAAACAGCAAATTCATAACTTTATACAACTTATCACTTAATGTACTTAAAAGCTATTTTTCGTATAATTGAAAACGTTCATTTAATTATAACATTTTATAAATATTCACATACATAGAAAACTCCTAGTAATAGATTTCATTAGTACGTGCTTACAATTGAAGCTCTAACAATTGTGCCACAAAGGTGTCCTGTCGTTAATTGTGTCTGTAATGGTGTCGTAAATGGTATCCTCCATAAAACTTAGTTTTGCGAAATGAAGTTTTAAATTCCAACTCTATTCAGTTATCGACCAGATCCATTACTTCACCACTCAACGTCGTTATATCTGTCAGAAGACCTAATGAAATAACACCTGAATTCATCGCAGAAATGGTAAACAAACAGATAACATTCGTTAGTCACTTGGGATTACTCACCACATATAAAATGTTAGTACGGTTTCAAAACGTCTTGTTAACCATTCTATCATGATATTGTCAGAGCATTTCAAAATACTGTGGCATTAGCATGATTTTATAAAATTGAGTTTAAAAGTTTACATTTAATAACTGATTTTGAGTGAATAAAATATATTTTATTAAAATACATTTTTTCATCTAATTATAAAAAATACACTTGCGCTAGACTTATATGTAGAAATTGTAATATCATTCAAATTGCTTTATAAAAATAGGTCTAATCTATCCTATCAGTACGGAATGGAAACTCTACGGAAGGGAAACTCTACGGAAGGGAAATGTTTTTTTGTTTCTTATTTGCTTCTATAACCCCTGTGCGTAGAGCAGTCAATATGTGAACTCGATAATGCGTAGTAAAGTACATACTCACTCGATTTTCAATCTTAAAATTCTAGTCAGATAATTATTGTTATTCTTTCATAAACATTAGACGTATAAGAATCTAAGAATCTATAATTTTGCTATAAAAATATATCTTCAGATAAATAAATGAACAGTGAATTTATAAAGGAGTCATATATATAAAGAACCATATATATGGCGGCAAGTGGCATGTGCATTTTTCGATAGAACTATTCAGAATTTTTATTTTCTTTTACACACTTATATCTCTCTCTTTCGCCCACACATTAAGCTGCTATATGCCTTCGGGTTAGTCGTGTGGTCTGAGTCTTCGACACTTATATCTCTCGAGTACGGTAGCCCAGTGGTTAGCGCGCTGGAATTGCACTCGGTAGACCCGGGTTCGATTCCCGCCACTGTCAACACTGCCGCCGTGTTCACGCGGAGTACGATTATGTTAAACATGTGGGTCCGTAAGTCCTTCCGAGATGTCGGTGGTATCGGAAGGAGGGTACGGTCCCTGTGGATGGCTCCCCCACTGGGTTCCGATCTAAATTGTGTGGCACTTCTCGGCTGTCCAAACAGTTAGCTTACACCTTTCTGGTAGGTCGGACTCTCTGGGTTTCAACAACGACACTTATATCTCTCGGCCTTTTAAATAGCTGCTCATGTCTTAAGACGAGTTGGACGGTCTTAGTCTTCCACATTTATTTCTCCACAGTCATGTGAATTTTCGGAAAAATCGGAAGTCACATCTCTAGAACGAAGAGTAGAAATCCTTAGCGAACTATCCAACCCCCTCCGAATTTTAATTCTGGATCCATATCAGCTGTCAGATCTTTATATAGAAGATTCTGGAAAAATAATGTTAAAAAGAAAATGAACATTTTTACTAGAAATTGCAAACGGACAGTACAAATACTTAGAGAACCCCGAACCTTATTTGAAATTTGATGTTGAATCCATATCAGTCATCGTCTAAGTATGAGAAATACATTCTTACATTTTTTTAGTTAAAACATCGATAACAAATTTGATTTCCACCCATAAATAAAACATGCTGGTTCCATTTCTGAACCGTTTTTTACAGAATAAAATAATTTACGTACGTGTCTAAGTGATATAATATAACTTTTTGCAATATGTTTGGGAAAAGGACCGTGTGTTCAATTTTAGTAATATAGAAAAATTATTTTTGCGTTTTTAAGCTCTCTATATGCATAGTCAATTACAACGTTGAAGGTAAGTTTCTAGTGAGCAGGAATCGAACACAGGGCTGTTACAAAAGATATTTATTTGACACAATATATTTATTGATAAACGTATGTGTATGTCCTATTACTTTCCTTATATACATAATGTATAAGGAAAGTATTGTGACGGGGTCGAAAATTCGAATTCGAGTTTTCGACGGGAGAGCACGTTTCAAGCATCCCTGATCACGAATCAAACATTTTTGAAGTGATGTCTGTGTGTGTGTGTGTGTGTGTGTGTGTGTGTGTGTGTGAAAGTATGTGTGTATGTGTGTGTGTCAGTGAGTCTGTGGAGACGATAACTGACGAACGAATAGACCGATTCGAACCAAATTTGGTACAAAAATCACAATCCGTAAACACTGGAAGCCTATTGTTTTTATACGCAATCGAATGTTCAGAACCCACCTAAATTTTCGAATGAAATTTTGAAAAAATCGTCAAAAAATTAAAACCACTAATAAAGTTACGCAAATAGACATTTCTTATGTAATTTTTCATTAGAAAACGATTGACATGAATTTTAGAACGCTAACGTGAACCGTTCTCGAGATATTGTACATTTTTTAAAAAAATTATCAAAAAGTCATATAAAATAAAAAGAAAAATATTTCCTATTGAGAAACATGTTTACTTTTCATATGTAATACCATGCGATAAATTGAGTGACATCCTTCTCGTGGATCTAGCTCGTTCCATTCTTGAAAAAAGATACTTTGAATAATACTTTTGTATTTGAACACCAATAGTCATTTATCTGCTTTAAGAAAAACTTATTTCTTAGTGCATAATGCTTGGCGAGATTTTGGCGACGAATTTGGCGGAATGTCGCCAACTTGGCGACTTTTTTGAAATGTTGCCAAATTAACGAAAATCTCGCCAAATGGATAAAAATGACGCTAAATCGATGAAAATGACGACTAATTGTCGAAAATTCAATATCTTGGAAAGAATATTAGTATCTACTACAAGAAAATCCTATTTTTTTACTGTAAAAGTAGTAAATTCATTACATTATATAAGGAAAGTCATGTGTTGCCCACATCAGATTTTTTATGTAGTATTGTCAATGACTACTATATTCAGTTGATTAAGTAAATTAAATTATTTTTGGTATTTGCAAAGCAATATTGTCGTAAAATATTGATATAATAGTGACATGAACAATGTATGCCAATGTTACTAATATCCAACCATAATATGCAATATTTTTATCACTATATGTTTTTATTGGAATATACTATTTCTAGTATTTGGCTAATATTATGCCAGTATAAGGGGGGAAAATAGTTTTCGAGGGTGAAAATTGCCTCTTTTTTGTTATGATTTTGATTTTGATTTTGAATAAAGGAGCAAATTTTTCATATTTAAATGTAAATTATATTTCATCATTTGTATGTTGTTAATATGAAAAAAAAGGACTGTTTTATTAATAAATAGCTTGACATATGTTTGAACATTGATTTTTAAGACATGTCATAGCCCAAACAAATAAATATTGATCTGCACTGTCAGCCAGATTATTCTTTAACTAAAGTCACCAGATATATGTTTTATCACCAAATTAAAGCTATGCCTCTATACACTAAACCTAAAGAATCTGAAAATATTTTACAGAAAAGTGTTTTTGAAAAATCATAAATGCTATTTTTCATGTTTTCTTTTTTAAATGAGACAAAAAAATATTATTATAATAACAAAATAAAAAGAAGTGTATTATAATTATAATATCCTGCTCCACATACAAATATTGGCTCAATATTGGGAGTCGATAGTGATTTCCTACTACATTTAAATTTATAGATATATATGTTGAAATTTATAGATATTATATATAGATATTAAATTTATAAAATTATCAAATTACAGATATTATTAAATTATATATATTAAATGTATAGATATCTACAAGAAATTTAGGAAAGTGAGTTAAACAGTAAAGATTTGAAGGATGAAGGAAGGTACCTTTAACACTATAGAAAAACTCAACATGTGGAGCTCCTATAAAATTTCTGATAAGCACCTCAATAACTTTGTAAAGAAAGTCCATGAATGTTCAGATTAGGTATATTTATAATGAAGTGACCATGCCCGATCAAATAAATGAGATTTTAGTACCCCTGGAGGAGAAATTAAAAAATTGGGATCAAACATTTTTGAAGTGATGTCTGTGTGTGTGTGTGTGTGTGTGTGTGAAAGTATGTGTGTATGTGTGTGTGTCAGTGAGTCTGTGGAGACGATAACTGACGAACGAATAGACCGATTCGAACCAAATTTGGTACAAAAATCAATTTGGTTTTTATACGCAATCGAATGTTCAGAACCCACCTAAATTTTCGAATGAAATTTTGAAAAAATTGTCAAAAAATTAAAACCACTAATAAAGTTACGCAAATAGACATTTCTTATGTAATTTTTCATTAGAAAACGATTGACATGAATTTTAGAACGCTAACGTGAACCGTTCTCGAGATATTGTACATTTTTTAAAAAAATTATCAAAAAGTCATATAAAATAAAAAGAAAAATATTTCCTATTGAGAAACATGTTTACTTTTCATATGTAATACCATGCGATAAATTGAGTGACATCCTTCTCGTGGATCTAGCTCGTTCCATTCTTGAAAAAAGATACTTTGAATAATACTTTTGTATTTGAACGCCAATAGTCATTTATCTGCTTTAAGAAAAACTTATTTCTTAGTGCATAACGCTTGGCGAGATTTTGGCGACGAATTTGGCGGAATGTCGCCAACTTGGCGACTTTTTTGAAATGTTGCCAAATTAACGAAAATCTCGCCAAATGGATAAAAATGACGCTAAATCGATGAAAATGACGACTAATTGTCGAAAATTCAATATCTTGGAAAGAATATTAGTATCTACTACAAGAAAATCCTATTTTTTTACTGTAAAAGTAGTAAATTCATTACATTATATAAGGAAAGTCATGTGTTGCCCACATCAGATTTTTTTTAAATGCTAAAATAACACTTGTATGCACTGGAATCTAATGAACATCCTCTTCAAAATGCAATTATTCAACAACAAACAATACACATTTGAATTAAAAAAATAATATCCCTACGTTTATCAAGCATTGCAGGTATCACAGTGTTGCAGTCCTTAATGATACAACTTTTTGACATATATCTATTGCCTTTTATATATGCGTTTCGTTTGTTTCTGGTGTTGAGTCCTTCTGATTATACAATGTTCTAAAACTTTGTGATTCGCATATTTGTCTATGTCGCTTTTTTGTCAAGTTGGTTATCCCAACTTTGTGAATTCTCCGCTAGAGGCGCTACAACCACTTTTATTCGAATGGACTTGGCCATTTTGCTATATATAGACCTAACATGTGCACTCACAAAATTTCTTTGCAAAGTCATTGACGTATAAGGACTTTCTTATTAACTTTCTGTAATTTCTTAATTATTGAAATTCAACAGGTACTATTTATTATAGATTCAATTCTAGCTCTTTCTCGAAAAATATATCATTAAATCCCATCTGACTTTCAGCTAGCAGTCAAGCATGAATTTAGAATTGTATCCCTGTCAATACATAGAAAGGGTTAATTTATATTCCGCTGCTCTGTGTCGTTATATTTACATGACGGCTTCATGGCATTACGCTTAGTTGCGTTGCGGAAAAGGATGACATGACGATTACATTCAGGAGTCGTTTCGGATTACCACAGGGAATGAAAGCCTGACACTACCTCTAAATAACATTGTCATTTCGTTACAGTCAAAGAATTTAGTTAAATTGTTCGCCTTCATTATATAGATTTATGTGGACTATTTTAAAAATAAAAGATTTAAGTAAGATATTAAATTATCCCACATTATAATTTAAAAAAATCTGATGTGGGCAGCGCATAATTTTCCTTATATAATGCAATGAATTTACTACTTTTAGAGTTTAAAAAAATGTTATTCTTATAGTAGATACTTATATTCTTTTCAAGATATTGAATTTTCTTCACTGAGTCGTCATTTTCATCGATTTAGCGTCATTTTTATCCATTTGGCGACATTTTCGTTAATTTGGCAACATTTAAAAATGTCGTTAAGTTGGCGACATTCCGCTAAATTCGTCACCAAAATCTCGCTAAGCGTTATGGAAGGAAAAATAAGTTATTCTTACAGCAGATAAATGACTATTAGCGTTCAAATACAAAAGTATTACTCAAAGTATCTTTTCTCGTGAATGAAACGAGTTAGATTCACGAGAATGATGTCACCCTATTTATCGCATGATATTAAATATAAAAAGTGAACATGTTTCTTAAAAGTTAATATATTTGTTTTAATTTATGGGATTTTTGATAAATTTATTTGAAAAATGTTCAATATCTCGAGAAGGGTTCATGCTAGCGTTCTAAAGTTTATGTCAATCGTTTTCTAAGAAAAAAATTACATAAGAAATGTCTATTTGCGTAACTTTATTAAAGGTTTTGATTTTTTGATGATTTTTTCAAAATTTTACTCGAAAATTTGGGGGGTTCTGAACATTTGATTGTGTTTTAAAACAACAGGCTTCCAGTATTCACGGATTGTGATTTTTGCACCAAATTTCATTCGAATCACTCTATTCGTTCGTGATATTTCGTCTCCATAGAATCACTGACACACACCCACACACACACACGCACACACAGACATCACTTCAAAAATGTTCGATTCGTGATCAGAGATGCTTGAAACGTGCTCTCCCGTCTAAAACTCAAATTCGAATTTTCGACCCCATCACAATACTTTCCTTATACATTATGTATATAAGGAAAGTAAAAATTGGCGACAGAGCTGAAATGGTTTTATATGTTTTGTGAAATAAAACTTAACTCTAGTAAAAAAGTAGAACGCTATCCTAAATCTGATTAAATACACTTAAATGGATTTCAAAAAGCTACAAATTCTTACTTGTAGTATAAAGATATTATAAAGGTGTCGAATTCAACACATCTTTTAATAAAACAACAAGTTTATCTTTAAACTGTAGAAATCATAAAATAAACTCCATTAACGTCATTTACAAATAATAAATCAGAATATACATGGTCCATCGTTTCTGCCATCGTCTGCATCCCCACACGGCACGCTTCACTTACCAACTCCTATCATCTCGTACCGTCAGGAATCCTCTCGTGCTTCGCACTTCGCTTTTTATAATCTGATTGCCAGCACCCTCTACCGGCCGCAATCTGCGCGGCTGCTATGTAAACTTAGACTCTTCTTTCCCCGGGGAAGACTCTGATTGAAAAATAATAAGTCAAGAATAGAAATTATTAATCCTTACAATACCACTCTTAGTTAAGGTATAAGCATTAGAAACTTGAAAAACGTAACATTTTCATACTTTTTCAACTTCACAAGATGATTACTCGAAAACTATAAACGTTTTTTAAAAAATAAATAGGGATTCAGAAAATAAATGTTCTCATAAATATTCTTGTCGCTTACAATTTATATATATATTTTTTATAGCTTTGTAGGTATTGCGAGTGAAAGTTTGGAAGATTATGATTTGGAAAGTTTGGAAGATTAAAGATTGGAAATTATGGAAATTATAGAAATGGAAGATTAGCACAATTCTATACGTTCAGATACTACTCTACGTTCAGATTGTATGTGAATTTTCATACAAAAGCATAAAAACTAAGATTTTTAGTTCCTTGACTGAGGGCTTCATATTCTTACACTGGTTGGTACGCACTAGAAGCTGCAACTGATGTCATAACCTATCCGTTGCTATGGTACGTAGTGCCGTATTTATCATAAAAGCGTTGTTGGGTTTCCGAACATTCCACGCAGACGATGAAGATAAAACAGTGTTTTTTATGTGTGGTTTGAACAGCATTTAATTTTATCTCCGATTTTGAAAAGCGGGCGAGAGCGTAATATATATATATATATATATTTGATAAATTGGATGAATGAGTTTATTAATTAAATTAATCCAAGATTTAAATCTCGGAAAAGACGGATGTACTTTCTAGTTAAGCATATAAAATAATTTAATTGTTAGTCATAATCTTTGTGAACCAACTGAATTACAGCTATAAAATATTTCGCTCTAAAAATGTAACTAGGATATTACAAAGCAGGCGATAACTCATGTCTTTCCTGTGTTTTTATTAATACTTTCCAGCATGGTTGAAAAGTTTTTATGACTTTGTTCATTCTGTCTGTCTGTCCGTTCGCACGATAACTGCCGTTAAAATGACTTCATCAAAATGAAATTTCAGTATGTTGTTGAAACGGTCTATGGGACATGTGGGAATGTAAATGATTTTACTCTGAAATTGATTCAACAAGCAAAATTATTTAAGTCTGGAATCTGGAAGAAAAGAGTATTGATGAAATATTTATTGTTTTTACACAGAGAGCCAGACTATTAATATTTCGATGACTCCATTTGAATAAAATTAATTTTTTTCTAAGAAGTTTTAAGTTTTCAAATATAATAATTTACTGTAGTAATGTGATAATTTTAAATATATCAGCGCTCAATGTATCGCATTTTAGATAAAATTACCTTTTAATGTTTAGATAAAATTACCTTTCAGTTGGAAAGTGCATCATAATCAATGCTTTATTCATGATTGATCTTTCTTGCTATTCATACCTAAGTTTTCTTAGATAGGTTTGCTCCCACAATACTGTGGTTGGTGATAAATGAAAGTGTTATAGTTATAAGAAAAACTATTAGTTGTAAAAATCTTAATTATTCAGTAGAGCAGAAATTGCAGAACACTGGATAAAATCGTTCCACAAAACTTTAAATGTGTTCTACTTTGCAAAATGATGTCTAGATTTGTTCCACCATCGTAAAAATAATTTAGAGAATAATACATATATGTAAAGATATAAAAAGGATTTCTTTACACATTGAAATATTCGTTTAATGCTACTTTTCTCACAAAGATTTTTATTCATAGAACTATTTAAGCTATTGTATAATGTACACCCGATTTCCACCTACACATTTTATTAATAGTATTGCGATCTGATCTGTACTTAAGTTAATTAAAACTTAGGCAACAATACGCACAAATAACATAATAATTTATGCTGTATTATTGTGTTATTTGAGTCTAAATTGTAATTTTGCTGCTATATTATTTTAAGTGTACTTATATCCGTTTCTGAAGTTTTCTTTAACCTGTGTACAAAAAGCATTTTACTTTTTGATTGTATTTAAGTTATTAACGAATGTGTAGATTACAGACAATAGGATTTATTGCCCAGTTTTTGCATTAATTTTAATACTATTTCAGAAATTAAAACACACTGTATCCTCTAACCCTGTAGTCCTTCTTCCGAAACGTTCTGCGATGCAGCACTGATTTGTTTGTCTTTGAGAGGATGCATAAGTATTGTTGTTTTTACTTTCCTTAGGTATATAATATAATGTATAAGGAAATTCTTGTGACGGGGTCGAAAATTCGAATTCGAGTTTTCGACGAGAGAGCAAGTTTCAAGCATCCCTGGTCACAAATCGAATAATTTTAGGTGATGTCTGTGGGCGTATGTGTGAAAGTGTGTGAAAGCATATATATATATATATATATATATATGTATATATATATATATATATATGTGTGTGTGTGTGTGTGTGTGTGTGTGTGTGTGTATGTATGTTTTTGTGTGTGTGTCAGTGAATCTGTGGAGACGATATCTCACGAACGAATGGACCGATTCGAATAAAATTTGGTATAAAAATTACAATCCATAAATATTGGAAGCCTATTGTTTTTTAAACACAATCGCATGTTCAGAACCCCCCTATATTTTCGGGTGAAGTTTTGAAAAATTCATCAAAAAATCAAAACCTTGATTAAAGTTACGCAAATGGACATTTCTTATGTATTTTTTCCTTAGAAAACGATTGACATAAACTTTAGAACGCTAGCACGAACCGTTCTCGAGATATTGCACATTTTTCAAATAAATTTAATAAAAAATCCCATAAAATTCAAAAAATCCCATAAATTAAAAAAAATATTAACTGTTGAGAAACACTTCACTTTTCATATGTAATATCATGCGATAAATTTGGTGACATTATTCTCGTGGATCTAGCTAGCTCTCATTCCAGTTATTAGAAAATATACTTTGAGTAATAATTTTGTATTTGAACGCTAATAGTCATTTATCGGCTATAAGAATAACTTTTTTCTCCATCCATAACGCTTGGCGAGATTTTGGCGACAAATTTGCCGGAATGTCGCCATCTTGGCGACTTTTTGAATGTTGCCAAATTAGCGAAAATCTCGCTAAATGAATAAAAATGGCGTTAAATCAATGAAAATGAAGACTCATTGATGAAAATTCAATATTTTGGAAATAATATAAGTATCTACCTTAAGAACAACCTATTTTTTTAACTGTAAATGCAGTAAATTTATTGCAATATATAAGGAAAATCCTGTGCTGTCCATATCAGATTTTTTACAATATAATGCTCGAACTGTGCTCTTACAAATGCATATGTTATGTTACCACGGTGATGTAAATAAATATATCACTGTGCATTTAATGAATTCCAGTGTGTCACTCTTGACAAGACATTTTACTATCTGGCCATTTAGGACCTACAATAGTATGGTTTACGACTATAGGACAAGTTTTTATTCTCTCCTACTACAAATGTTCCTCCTGCATTTTGTGGTAAGAAGACATAATAACTTACCCTCACTATTTGATTTTCTAACATTTTCGGATCTTTACATTTATTTCAACAGCAAAGTAAAGCGGGTTGGATTTCTAACTATTTCGCCTCAGTCGTTTCCCGTCTTTATCGAATCCTCCCCTCTAGAGCTGAATTTCGCCAAATGCCCGAGTTTTAAATTACGGCCTTATCTCTGCTTTGGTGAGCTTCATTATAATTTCACTTCACTGCACTGTTTTATTTGCCGGAGGCCTTAATGCCATTACGCCTGGTTGCGTTGAGGGACATTGTCGATATGCTGATTACATTCTACTGTCATTCTTGATAGCCACAAGTAATGAAAAGCCGTAACTATTTCAAAGTATATACAGTGTAACAGAATTTACATTTCCTCGACATTCGCGAGAAAGGTATATGAAGTTATAAAGAAAATAGTTTATCATATTAATTTATAAATTAATTTTTGTTATAAGATTTTTAACACTTTACAACATAGTTGAACAGTGTTTGTGGCTTTGCCACAAACATTCAGTTTGTCTGTCCGTTCGCACGATGACTGCCGTAAAAATAACTTTGCCAAAATGGAATTTCTGTATGTTATTTAGACGATCTATGGAACACATGGGAATGTAAATAAATAATATCACCCAATTTAGTTTTGGATTGAGCCCGTGATGGAAAAGCAAAATACATTGGATCCTATGGAACCTAACTTTTCAAACATATTTAAAACAAAGTTAAAACTCACAAATTGCTTCGAAAAGTTTAAGAAATATTCAAATTATCCCATAAAATATATCAAGAAATTTGAGAAAAATACGTTCAGTAGCTTTTTGAATAAAAATTAAAATAATAATGGCACCCGTATTATATGAAGAGATCACGTGACCCTCTTCAAAATAAAAAATCCATCTATCTCCCCAGAGTAAAAATAGCGCTTTTTATAGTTCATTTAAATGTATATTTAGTGTTGCATACGTCCTGAAACCGCTTCATTTTTGTGTATTTCTGTGCATCTATATTTTACGCCAACGCAGTTACAATATTTTTGAGTTTAAATGATCATCAAACTTTGGTTATTGCTACAACGAAGATGAATTTTAACGTATGCAGAATGTAAACAAATCAATCTGTCAGATGAGTTAAATAAGAATTGCTGAATTTTTTAACGCAAAATTATTTAGCCTTGGAGTCTTGAATATTGGTGATAAGAATGGAATATTTATTGATTTTACATAGAGAAACAGACGATTTTCGACGAAGTTTTAAGCATGGAGTTAGAAAGTATTTTATCTGCATGGCTTTACGTTTTTAAATAAAATAAATGATTGTAGACCTGTGATAATTATACAAATATCTCCTCTACATGTATCGCATTTTAGAGATGTTTAAATAAAATTGCATTTTAGTTGGAAATTATTTCAGAATCAATGCTTTATGGATGGTTGATCTTTCTTGTTTAAAAATGGTTAAGTCTTCATATTCATTGTCTCTATTTCGGTTCGATTTTTTATGACTGCTCAAATATATGTGATTAATCTTGCTTAATAAGAGAAATCTCTGTGTATATATGTGCGTATGATTGTCTATGAAATGATATCTAAGCAAAGTACGGCTATAAACACATGTACTTCTCGTCGTACACAGGTGCATCTTGACGTTGTATTTTTAATTCGAATTTGTTATTTAGTTATTTTATCTTCTAGCACTATTTTGAGCGATATTAACTATTTTCACATAAATCAGTTCTTTAGCGACTTCAGATATTATCCGCGACTTCTATTTTAACACCACCAAAAAATATCAAATAACTTTCTTTCCAACCCTATTTGAATCACATCGATAGAACACTCCCTTTATAATTATTTATTTTTTTAAAAATGCATCACATTTGTATTTTTTAGATCATGTGTGATACATTTTTCGTTGCAGGCAAAACCCTAAGATTAGCCCAATTCTTTAATTTGGCAAGAGGCTGGGTGTATATTTTCGTATTCTAGTTCCCTGTAGGACCATTTTCGTCCAATCCTGAAATTAATATAGATAATTTCAAGATTTTCCTAATTAATAATCAGGACTCAGAATAACAAAATTATTCTTTATTTACCCTTTAAACTGTAATTTTGTTTAGATTTCATATCTGTGCCAATTTCCAAAACTGCCAAACCATAATGTGTATCAAAATACCACTCTAGGAATCTTGAGTTTAATATAATTGTAAAATAAATATTTAGACTCCTACCCCCCTCCCCCATGGTAGTCCCTGAAATAATGTCCAAAATGAAGATTTCAAAGGACGATAATGGAATTAAAAGGGGCTTCCCAGCTGGTGCTCTGAAATAAAACGACATCCGACTGATTATTTGTGCCCATTTCGTCCTTTTGACTTCGGGTATTACTGCTTTTCTAGCACTGAGGAAGAGGATCCAGTAGATCCTAGAAACAACTGTATGCTGCATTATAATTCCATTTGTGCTTAAATAAGTTGCTCATATTTTTAGTATATTTTTATCAATTATTTCTGTCTATGGAACAACACATCACAGAATCAAAACTTATCTTAACAAAGAAAACTACAAAGCTTTTGGATACTTACGTATCTTACATCAAATTTAAAGATATCGTCTTTTTCTTATAATTGAAGAAAGTACTTTCAAAATTCAAACAGAACATAACTAAATTTACAGAAAATTATGAAAATTTACAGTGGAATATATAATTTCATTACATTCAACTTTTCAGAAATTTCAGTTTTATTTTATTTCAAGTTACTTCAGTTTTACATTAAGTTTTATGAAAGCATTATGATGCTTTGGATTCTTCTCATTTAAGATTGGAAAATAAACTTTGGTTGAATAACGCCTGCAGCAAATTGTAATTTATTTTAGTACTTTTCACGGATGTGTTTGTTCTTTTAAATAATGTTTCATAACAGAAAATGCCGTAATATATGTAAACTTGATTTTCTATACAAATATACTATGTTTATGATAAATAAAAATTTAGCAACGTGTATAAGCACAAATCAAACAATAATGCGTTGGTTTCTTCTCATTTAAGTTTGAAAAATAAAACTTTGGTTAAATAAGCCTAGTTTAGAGTGTAATTCATTTTACAACTTTTCACGGTATCCTCGAAACAGCATACGGCTGTTTCGAGGGAGCTCTGGATCTCCTTCGTCAGTACAAGAGAACCAAGAAACCCGAAGTCCAAAAGATGAATGGGCTTAAAAGGAAGAAACAGAGGGGAATATATACCCAAGACATGGATGAAAAGAGAGCCAAGCAGAAAGCATCATGAAGAACTGTCAGGCCAATCCGAAACAAGAAGTAACACGTGCCAATTGGCGTGGTAATTGGCGTGCGTCAAAACCCGACAAGAATATAAAGACCAGTCAAGTCTGAATGCGAAAATATGAGACTAAAAACATATTAACAAGACTAAAAATATGTTAATATATGTTATGCTAAATATGTGCCTTCAAGGAAGAGATAGAGTTGATACTATGTTGATAATTGTAAAAAATAAAGATACATAAACGTAGGACATATGTTACGACAAATTGATTTCAGGGTCACTTATAACACGTTCACAATTTGTTCCAGAAAGTTTAGAAATTTTAATGAACTACCTATTGATAATCTACATAATTACGACTCATTATCTGTGATGTGAAATTTCCAAGTGTGTGTCAAATAGTGTCTTATTGGGGGTTCCTATAAAGATATACAAGGTAGGATCAAAAAGTTCGAAGACTGTGCTGATATCTCCTACCCCGATTGGAGGAGAGGGGAGCTATTTTACCGTAGCGTAGAGGCACATGTGACGCGAGATGTGAAAAGGAAGAAGCCGGTGTTTTCCAGATAATGCGTGTCAGTGAACTGCAGTCTTCGCGTTCGTCCAAAAATGGAAGTGGCGTTTGAAGAATAATGTGTGAATATCAAATTATGCCAGTGTTTGGGGAAATCACCGACAGAAACATTGCACCTGCTGCAGCAGGTGCTGCTGCGTACCTGATCTAGCAAAATATATCCTTTTTAACTAGAAGTTTTCTTCGCCAAATAGATTGACTGTCGCCAAATAGATTGCATTCCATTTGGCGACAGTTATCCAGCTAGCTTTGTGTCGAGAGAGCAAAATTTGTGGCATAGTAAAATCACACTCTTCGTACTATTTCCTTTCATATCTGAACTATTACATCCATGAAAATATACTACTCATATGTAACAGCCGATTTGCATAACTCGGTATCATTTAGCAAAGTAATTTAAAAAATATGATGTGGACAGCACAATTTTTTGCAGACTTATATTCACGTTCTCTTCTTTATTTTAATTACATTTAATTCACTTTTACGACAATTTTCGTTCTCATTTGAAAACTGGACTTCTTGGCGTAGAGAAAATACGAAAAAACTAAAATGTCTCGAGAACGGCTAGTCTTAGTGTAATGGGATTGATCTTATTCTTTTCTTCGTTAAAAATTACATATTAAACAAGCATTTTATGGATATAATGTGAGCATACGTAGTTTTTATTTTAGATTTTGTTGATTTTTTCAGGCCATTTTGCAAAAAAAGGCAGGTTATTTTTTTCCGAATCATACCAAAATCTAATCAGCACCAAAGTGTCTCACAAATGATTTATCTACTGAAATTTGTGGGTTTTGGTCCATTAGTTTTTTAACTAGAGTGGATACAAACTTTTGCGGGCCATTTCGCAAAAAAAGGCAGGTTCTTTTATCCCGAACCGTACCCAAAACTAATCAGCACGAGATTCACCCACAAGTGACTTACGTTCCAAATTTATGAAATTCGATCAATTAGTTTTTTAGCTAGAGTGGATACAAAATCTGCACAGACAGTCACGTTAAAAATGGTTTTATCGTATTCTAAAGATCTTGAAACGTGTAGATCTGTCGAAAACTCGAGTTGCGATTTTTGACATGATTCCAATACTTTCCCCATACATTACCATGTATTGCAGGGAAAGTAAAAAGTGCTACAATAAAATTAAAATGTTCGTTGCGCATGGCAATGCATGCATGATACATGCGAAAATGAAAAATATATTTTCACCCTCACGTAATAGACTACTCCTATGCGTAATTTGGTTTCAGTAGATTGGGTGGTTTTAGAAAAAATCCAATTGCGAGTTTTCGTAGAGCAAATAATGCTCGTGTACAATGCGAGCCCAGCACGGAACAACATTGCTTTTACAAACATCGTAGCAATCTATATTTTGTACACAATTTGGTTTCAATCGCTAGAGTACTGTGAGAGATATTGCAGTGAAATGAAAATGACATTCGCGGTAATTGGTCACCACTCGTACAAAATGTAAAATAAATTGCGTCGTTTTTTACTGTTCGGGTGGCAACCTAACTAAGTCAAAACTTGGTTTCATTTGATTAAGTAACTTCGGATAATTATTAAGTAACACCGACCGACAGACAAAAAAAAATTCACATAAAAGTGTTTTTCATAATCGACACTTCCATAAACGTATTGACCTGAAAATTTGTTCAAAAACGATGCTTCCCTATTGCAAGGAAGTAAAACATTTCTCAAAGCAATGTTGGAAAAAATATCAGACAAAGCAATTCCTACAATAAGCAATAAAATTTTATTACTGTTCGAAAAATTCAAACGAATTTCTGAAGTTTTAATACTGAACATAAGGATATTCTCGTTTATACAGCAAGGATCTCTGTTGATCTTTATTTTAATGTCTTCAAGATGTTTACAACATTTTTATGACAGCATGTGTCAATATTGTTTCGTCACGTCTAGAACTGGGTGCGCATTTTCAGATGAGCTATATGGTTCGCAATGGACGGTTTATTATTTTATTAACTCTTTACGACTTTATGCTTTTATACATAATTTTGTAACAGTCAGGTACGGCAAATAAAGCACTAGCTAATTCATGACACGATATCAGTCATATAGAAAATGAATCTCAGAAAATGAGGTTCATCGTTCCTGAATGTTTTATAGATTTATTTAGAACTTATTGATTTATTTATAAAACTTTAGATTTATTTAGAATTTATAGATTTATTTATAAAACTTTAGATTTATTTAGAACTTATAGATTTATTTATAAAACTTTATATTTATTTATAACTTATAGATTTATTTATAAAACTTTAGATTTATTTAGAACTAAGAACTTATTTAGAAATAATCTAAAGATTTATTTATAAAACTTTAGATTTATTTAGAACTTATAGATTTATTTATAAAATTTTAGATTTATTTAGAACTTATAGATTTATTTATAAAACTTTAGATTTATTTTGAACTTATAGATTTATTTATAAAACTTTAGATTTATTTAGAACTTATTGTATTATTATACTTATTTATAAAACTTACTTTATAGATTTATTTATAAAAGTTTTACTACATTTTTGGTATGCCAAAAATGAATAACAAAGACTAGGTTGCTTTTGAATGTTTTACAGTATTTGTAGCTCAGAAACAGACGATTGAAAGTAACTTGCTGTTTGACATTTTATGGTAAACTCATTCAATGTGGATATCATCATACATACTATAGGGTGTGCCACTAGTTTGTCCTCCCTAACATCTCAAAACTTATCTTTGAATTCACGCAGAATTATAGACTTCCAATAACTTTTACAATACGCACCTACTCCGCAATAGTATATTTAGCCTTCCTGGACGATGTTCAATAATAGAGTAAAACACACATTCACACCGGATAGAAAGAGAGCGCCTGGGAGTCTGGCGGGACGATGTCACAAAAAGTGGTCGCGTTAATCGGAATAGCACTACTGCTCTTTTTTCAAGTATTTAGATTACTTATTCACCTAAATGGCAATTTGCTTTATTAGCCCTTTACGACTTGATGCCTATAAACGCAATTTTCCAGTCAGGTGCATCAAATAAAGCACTCACTAGTTCTTAACTCGCTAGTTCTTAGTACACACAGCCATTATAGACAATGGTTGTCAGAAAATAAAGTCGCATCGTCTCTGTATTGCACAAGAAATGTTATAGATTTATTTATAACAAACACTGCCTTTAATTTTGCATAATAAAAATGAGTGTGTGTCTTTCTGTGTGTATGTAATCTGTAGCAAGATCTAAGATAAAATCAGTTGCTGAAGTATTTCAAGAACCACGAAAATACAGCTCCGAGAGATTATATTTTTAACTTATGTTAGATGTTTCATTATTTCATATTTTAGCAAATCCGTAGAACGTACTTTCCAATAACCTTTGAACCGTATCCGTAGTATAATTACTTCATATATATATATATATGTATATATATATATATCCTATAAAATACCACAATCCAAACTCTTATATATATATATATATATATATATATATATATATATATATAAGAGTTCTCCGTTCTTTTACCTCGCAATATGTGCATAAATCTGTAATAAAATTTACATTTATGCACACAGAAATGTAGAATTTCCATATTACAGAATCAAGTACGGCTCTAAGAAGGTAAATGGTTTCGGAAATACTTTTCATTTTCATTATATTGTATTTTTCTTGTATGATACTCTCACAACTTTTGGAAGTCAGAGACGACCTTGCTCCATTTGTTGATTTATCAGTTTGAATCTATTCAGCTCATTCACTATTCATACAGTTACTCTATGTTCGTTAATACAGGAAACAAGGGATTTAGTATCTATATTACATTTTTTAAATTAACTATTAAATTCATTACTGGATGCAGTTACAGGCTTAACTTATAGGATGGCTTTCTCAACATGACATCCAGACTTCAATTGTTTACCTTATATTTGGAATTGGAAACAAGTGGTATTTATTACATGTTTAGTACTTGTTTTATTTATAAGGGGATTATTATCAAGCCATCTATTGGGTCAATGTAATCTTATTTTTACATGTGCTCTTCATACAACTTTCAATAAGGTATAAGCCACATGTAATTAAAATATACAAGTAATTACATTTCTTACAATATATATATATATATATATATATGCATATAATTTTGACCACTTTGCAACATAGCTGAAAAGTGTTTATGGCTTTGTTCATTCTGTCTGTCTGTTCTGCCGTTCGCACGATAACTGCCGTAAAAATGACTTTATCCAAATGAAATTTTAGTATGTTGTTCAGACGGTCTGAGGGACATGTGAGAATATAAATGAAGAATATCACCCAATTAGTTTTGGATTGAACCCGGGTTGAAAAAAAGGAAATACATTGAACCCTATGGGATAATTTGAATATTTCCTAAAATTTTCAAATTATCCCATAATTTGTGAATTCCTAAAAACCTTTCCTAAAAAAATATTTGAAAAATGATGTCCCATAGGGTTCAATGTATTTCACTGAACACAAAAGTAATTGGATGATAGTGTTCATTATTGGATGATATTGTTCTTAATACAAAAGTAATTGGATGATATTGTTCATTTACATTCCCATATGTGCCACAAACCGTCTGAACAACATACTGAAATTTCATTTTGATAAAGTCATTTCTACGGCAGTTATCGGGCTAACGTACAGACAGACAGTACAGAATGACCAAAGTCATAAATAATTTTCAACAATGTTGGAAAGTGTTAAAAACTGCAACGTTATGCACTAAAGTAACAAATAGCAAATATCTGTTATTTACTATAATGTATCAGAGGTTTGTATTTTGTTAAAAACAAAATGTGATCATCTTTTTTACTACGCATTTATTAATTTATAGCTTATATAATTTTAGAAATCTCAATTGCATATAACCTAACTACAAGAGAATTCTATTCATTATGTTTGAATAGAATATTTTACTATCAATGGACAGTAAAATTTTATTGAATCGTAGAGAATTTCAGATAAATGTCCAAATTGACTTCATCTGACCAAAGTAGCAGTTTTATTCAAATAACAATAATCACTGTTTATTATTATTTTGATGTTTTCAGAGCATTATGTCGCTATTTATTCGAAATGTTTGCTATATTTAAGAACATTATGTCGCTATTTCCTTTACTCTTTCTAAATAAAAGAAAATTAAATTCTAAAAGAAAACACTATCTACAATGAGCAGTAATATATTTTAGAGCCTTTTTCCCACTGAGTTTTGATTGAAACATAATTTTCTGACACAGAGTTACGACAAATTCACCATATCAAATACATTTAGTCAGTCATAATCAATACATTTAGTCATGCATCTCAGAAAATGAAACTTCTTCGGAATTTTTGCGATATTATGAGAACATTATGTCACTATCTCTTCTACTCTTTCAAAATAAAAAAATTAATTTTTAAAAGTCTTAAAAATATTGTCTGTAATGAGAAGTAATATATTTCAGAGCCTTCTTTTAACGGTGTTTTGATTTAAACATAATTTTCTGACACTGACTTACGACAAATAGGCCATGTCGAATACATTTAGTCACGCAACTCAGACAATGAATGTCGGAAAGATTTTGTATGGTGTTTAAAATTAAAGATACATTTTACGTCAAGTTCTGTGTATTTTCATAATAAGTGTCCCCATTAATCGAATGAGATAGGTATACAGTCCTTGCATAAGCACCAACTGGTGTAATACACGTGCAGACCAATAAACTGAATTCGACTTAAATACCCTAATAAGGTATCAAATCCCGGTCTCTTAAATGGAGTTCAAGGGAACTCCTTTACTACTCCAAAACATGTAATATATTATAAAGGAGCAAGAACATTCTCTTTTGGTCTTGCCACTCCGTAACAGTGATTTCAGTATTTGAATGAACATCATGCCTAGAATTCTAGCAAAAACAGCTATATATCCAACTCTTACTATAAGCCTCTATAATAGACCAACACCTCGAGATACCTTATGACGAGATTCAAAGATAAAAATTGCCAAATTGTCGCATTTTAAGGCTAAATTAAAAATTTAAGCTCCTCTTCCGAGATATTGGAAATCAAAAATATGGTTCAATTAGTTTCTATTCCGTGGTCGATATTGTAAGTGTACATACAACGTACCTTCTAGGTCTCCTAAGGGCTACTGAAAGATCTTTTTTGATCCCTCCTTTTCTCCACCCCAAGATAAGGAGATGAAAATCCCCCGTGGCCGATAGTGTGGAAGGATTCAAACTTCGAAGTCACTGAGAATAGGAAGGCTTATGAAAATCCTAAAAAAGATATAATATGCTGTACAATTATTATAAATATAAATGTATTGCATAGAATAAGATACATTTTAATTTGATTAGTTGATATTGTTACGAATTTATCTTCTGTAATCATGGGTGCTCGCTCAGGTTTCTAGAATGAATCCAAATTTCTAGATAACTAACACGTTTATTCACAAGCTCGGCGTGAACAGGAACAATATACAGTAAAACACCACTTAAATACTCCACTCATTTCACTAAATAACTGATCCTATTCTCGAAACTTTGGAGCATTTCATTTCACAAAACAGCAGCTACTAGATTCAAAACATTGACGAATATCACAGTTCCATGTAGCTCGAATCACTGCATTTGCGTTCCAACTGAGTGATGCCTCCTCTTATAGACTCTCTATAGAAACTTCTGGAAATCTCTCTTATCTCGTATAATCCTGGTTATTTTGACGTGTTTCTCGAACCTTCGGAAAGTCGTCAAACGTCGACAAATTAGTGATAAATCGCCAAATCTAAAAACCCATCTTTGAAATCCAGCATATGGTAATCCTAGATTCACGCCATGAGAAAGGATGCTGTACGGGTGTTTATTGTGCATTTCATTTCACAAAACAGCAGCTACTATTCTCAAAACATTAACGAATATCACAGTTCCATGTAGCTTGAATCACTGCATTTGCGTTCCAACTGAGTGATGCCTCCTCTTATAGACTCTCTATAGAAACTTCAGGGAAATCTCTCTTATCTTATAGAATGCTGGTTATTTCGACGTGTTTCTTGAACCTTCGTAAAGTCGTCAAACGTCACCATATTGGTGATAAATCACCAAATCTAAAAACCCATCATTGAAATCCAGCATATGGTAATCCTAGATTCACGCCATGAGAAAGGATGCTGTACGGGTGCTTCTTGTGCATTTCAGTTCATAAAACAGCAGCTACTATTCTCAAAACATTGACGAATATCACAGGTCCATGTAGCTTGAATCACTGCATTTGCGTTCCAACTGAGTGATGCCTCCTCTTATAGACACTCTATAGAAACTTCTGGAAATCTCTCTTATCTCGTAGAATGCTGGTTATTTCGACGTGTTTCTCGAACCTTCGGAAAGTCGTCAAACGTCGCCAAATTGGCGATAAATCACCAAATCTAAAATCCCATCTTTGAAATTCAGCATATGGTAATCCTAGATTCACGCCATGAGAAAGGATGCTGTACGGGTGCTTCTTGTGCATTTCAGTTCAAAAAACAGCAGCTACTATTCGCAAAACATTGACGAATATCACAGGTCCATGTAGCTTGAATCACTGCATTTGCGTTCCAACTGAGTGATGCCCCCTCTTATAGACTCTCTATAGAAACTTCAGGGAAATCTCTCTTATCTCGTAGAATGCTGGTTATTTCGACGTGTTTCTCGAACCTTAGGAAAGTCGTCAAACGTCGCCAAATTGGCGATAAATCACCAAATCTAAAAACCCATCTTTGAAATCCAGCATATGGTAATCCTATATTCACGCCATGAGAAATAATGCTGTAAGGGTGTTTTTTTGTCATATATTTGTCAGGAAATATTTTTGTCATATTTTTGTCAGAGTTGGATAAGAATAAAATGATATAACTAAAGCCCAGCGGCACCATATTGGACCACAGCTGTTCATTTTATCAGGACATGGATAACTGTTTAAAATTACAATTATAAAATGTGATATATTTATTTAGTTTTTAAGACGTTGCATTTCAAGACGTTGCAAAGTCTCTAGTACCAAACGGTATCGCACGTCTTTCCCGGTTTAAAGAAATACATTTTTATATCAACATTGTTATTCCAATTATGACTTATTGTTTATCAGTTGTCACATAAGATAGAAATATAAAGTTCATTACATTTCTTATCATCCGATTTTAATATTTCACAAAATCAGCAAAACGTATTATAATAAAAATCATGGACAGAGAGTAAAAATTTAGACCCAGATACAAAAGCCACAATCATATATCTAAGTTAGAGACATCAAAGACGTTAGGTATTATAGGTTCACATTGCCATCATTTTGTGCCGAATGCATATCCTCTGAAATTGTGGGGGGATGATGGGACTCGTATCTCGTAGAGCATTTTTTCATTTCTAGAAGGGTTTCGAACATTCAAAATGCTGCCAAATTGGTGATAAATTGCCAGATCTAGCAACCCTGAACTGACAGTCTTGAAATGGTAATCCTAAATCCACTCATAGGAATGGCTACCTGTATGGTGTTTTTCTTTTCTGTCTCTCAAAAGAACTTCCAGTGAAGGCTATTTTTTTTTATGTTCGTTGTAATTAATATTCACTGTAATCAACAATCAATACCCAGGTAGGGACAAATTCCATACATACCGATTTCAGTCCACATCGGCGTTTAAGACATTAATCAAAATCGTACCGACGAAATCTCTGCATATTCATATTACTGTAGAAAACATGTCTTCAACTCTGATTAAAGGTAAGTTGTTCGCTAATATTAATACAGTACACACAAGATCTACACAAAGGAAGTCCTCGGGTGCGGTATCCCCGCGGTTTGCGCGCTAGATTTGTACGCTGCCACAAATGCCGCCGTGTTCATGCGGAGTACGATCACGTTAAACATGTGGGCCCGTAAGTCCTTCCGAGAGGTTGGTGGTAGGGGAAGGAGGGTACGGTCCCTGTGGATGCCTCCCCCACTGGGTTCCGGTCTAAATTGGGTGGCACTTCCCGGCCGTCCATACAGTTACCTTACACCTTTCTGGTAGGTCGGACGGTCTGGGTCTCAACAACAACAACAAAGGAAGTCAGGCGTTTTCAATATCATTAATAGTTCAAGATCGAGCTAGAATTTTTCCCAAAGAGTAAAAATAGTCCCTGACTTGATTTGAAGGAGTATTTTGCTTTCCAGAAGAGTAATTTTTAACAAATGTACATGTACCCTCAAATATCCAGATATTTATAAAATTTGTTGTATTTTGTATAAAAAAAATCCAAGGTTATCGCCCAGCAGGATCAATATTTCTGACCTTTATACGTTGAAATAAAAATAAGATAAGAAATGCACTATAATCCTTTTTGTGTTAATAAGCAAAGTACATTGTATATCTGATAGCACAATTAATATACCTTATAAACTTTATGAAATGGGTTTTAAAATGTTTACTAAATTTTGAACTTTTAGAGTCGCATTTTTAACACTGTACAATAAAGTTGAAAAGTGTTTACGACCTTGTTCATTCTGTCTGTCTTTCTGTCTGTCTGTCTGACCGTCAGCACGATAACTGCCGTAAAAATGACTTTGTCAAAAGGAAATTTTAGTATGTTGTTCAGACGGTCTGTGGAACCTATTGAAATATAAATGAATAATATCACTCAATTAGTTTTGGATTGAACACGGGTTGAAAAAATGAAATACATTGAACCCAATGGGACCTAATTTATCAAACATCTTTTAAGCGGATTTAAAATTCGCAAATTGCTTCGAAAGTTTTAGGAAATATTCAAATTATCCCATAAAATATATAAAAAAAATTTCAGCAAAATATATTCAGTAGTTTTTTACATAAAAATTAAAATAATAATTAAACCTTTTATATAAAGCGATCACATGGACATTATATGAAGAGATCATGTAACCTACTTCAAAATAAAATATGGCATCCATCTTATGTCAAAATCGTGATTTTTAAAGTTCTTTTTAATTCATATTGAGTGTTGTATCCGTCCTAAAATTGCTTTATTTTGGCTTAAATTCTGTGCAGCTAAATGCTGCAACAATGCAATTACAATATATTTGAGTTTAAATGATCATCCAACTTTGATTATTTCTACAACGAAGCCTAATTTTCACTTATAGAAAAAGTAAACAGCAAAATATGTAGAATGAGTTGTATAAGAATTGCTGTATTTCTTTAACGCAAAATCATTTAGCTCATGGAGTCTGCATAGCTGATATGAATGAAATATTCATTGATTTTACAGAGAGAAGGACGATTTTTTTCGATGAAGTTTTAAGCATAGAGTTTAATTACTTGTAGCTCCATGGTCTTAAGTTTTCAAATAAAATAAATTATTATAGTATTGTGATGAATGAAATGAATGGGAAAATGTTTATGAATGAAATGCTGCTTTTATAGAGAGAGCCAGGCGTGTTATTTTTCTATGACATCATTTGAATGAATTTCAGTTGTTTTCGATGGAGTTTTCAAATATAATAAATTATTGTAGTATTCTTATAATTTTAAAAATGTTACCGAAAAATGTATCGCATTTTAGAGATGTTTAAAGTAGGCAATTTATATTTCAATGATTTCATTTGAATGAAGTTCATTTTTTATGAAGTTTTAAGATTTCAAATATAATAAATTAATGTAGTATTGCGATAATTTAAAAAATATTACCGAGGAATATATCGCATTTTAGAGATGTTTAAATAAAATTGAATTGAAGTTGGAATGTGTTTCATAGTCAATGCTTTATGCATGATGGATCTTTCTTCTTTTTATTTCACATGAATTTTCTAAGCACAGTAGCAATCTTGAATTATAATTTCGTCCTAGTATAATTAACAATGGTGTTTTTTTCATAAAAATAACTAATCATATATTCATGATGAAATATTCTCCATATGGCTGTAAACAAACAAGGGGGACAAACAACATACATTAAAATCCTATTAAGTAAAATTATTTTTATTTTTTTCTTTTAAAATTACAACCATCTTTGCTTTTGGCTTTTCCTTAAATGAACAGCTTTCTCAAAATTAAATTTACATTCAACATTTCTATTAATTTCACAAAAGTTTGGCCCCAGTTCTGAAAGGCAAGTTAAAACATCCGCAATTTTCTCACCCAATCTGCTTCGTTTTTGAGTTCTAATTCTATTTTGTGTTGAAACTCCTCTCTCGATCCTTCCTGTTGATAGAAGAATAACCAATGCTATTTGAGCAAGTGCCTGAAAATCCAGGGTGCATTGGCACATCATTTACTGTGGAGGACAAAATCAATTTGAAGAATTCATTTAATTTCATGCTACGATTTCTACAATATAAAGCCTGTATTTGAAAATTAAATCTTCTCAACCTTTGTTATGATGAATTTTGTAATGATGTACATGCCAGATAAATAAGAATTTTTTTTTTATTTCCAAGCAAAATCTGTTTAATTTGCGATTCTAAAAGGGATTATTACTTTCCTTATATACATAATGTATAAGGAAAGTATTGTGACGGTGTCGAAAATTCGAATTCGAGTTTTCGACGGGACAGCACGTTTCAAGCATCCCTGATCACGAATCAAACATTTTTGAAGTGATGTGTGTGTGTGTGTGTGAAAGTATGTGTGTGTGTGCGTCAGTGAGTCTGTGGAGGATAACTGACGAACGAATGGACCGATTTGAACCAAATTTGGTACAAAATTCACAATCCGCAAACACTGGAAGCCTATTGTTTTTATACGTGATCGAATGTTCAGAAACCCCCTAAATTTTCGAGAAAAATTTTGAAAAAATCAAAATCATTAATAAAGTTACGCAAATAGACATTTCTTATGTAATTTTTCATTAGAAAACGATTGGCATAAATTTTAGAACGCTAATATGAACCGTTCTCGAGATATTGCACATTTTTCAAAAAATTATTAAAAAGTCAGATAAAATGAAAAAAAAATATTTCCTATTGAGAAACATGTTCACTTTTCTTATGTAATACCATGCGATAAATTGGGTGACATCATTCTCGTGGATCTAGCTCGTTCCATTCATGAAAAAAGATACTTTGAGTAATACTTTTGTATTTGAACGCCAATAGTAATTTATCTGCTGTAAGAACAACTTATTTCTCTGTCCATAGCGCTTGGCGAGATTTTGGCGACGAATTTAGCGGAATGTAGCCAACTTTTTGAAATGTTGCCAAATTAACGAAAATCTCGTCAAATGGATAAAAATGACGCCAAATCAAAGAATTTGACGACTAATTGTCGAAAATTCAATATCTTGGAAAGAATATTAGTATCTACTGTAAGAAAAACCTATTTTTACTGTAAAAGTAGTAAATTCATTACATTATATAAGGAAAGTCATGTGTTGCCCACATCAGATTTTTTTTCTTTACGAAATCGATGCGTGAAAATATACATTACTTAATTTATAAAAAGTATTTACTTGCTTTATAGCTTGAAACACACGTATAGACAAGTTACCTCGATCTGAAGTTGCAATGGTAAACAACTCACGTGGATAGAAAATTAATAATATAATAAAGTATTTATTTCGATTTATTTTCTGGAAGTTAACATTTATTCATTCTATTTAACTATTTATATTTTATCAGCAAATTAATTTAAAATGCATGCTGATTGATAAAATTGTTTGAGAATCAAATGTTATTTCAAACGGCTTCAAAAGTGAATCTAATATTTCTAAAAGTCATGTACATTAAAGAATTTCAACAAAGAACATAATTGATCAGACTGCAATATTGCCCACAGAAGTGAGTATACCAACTGACGAACAAAATCGAAACGTAGGTAACCAGCAATTGAAAAGAGCCACATAAACATGAGGTGTCCATAATGTATAATAAATACATAATAGAGGGAATGCCCAAGCTCTTTGCTTCTCAAGGCCCTTAAAGCAGTAAATCAGTTACTTATTGCAAAATACGATCCGTTTAAATTATTCCAATTGAATTAAATAAATATTTAACCATCCGCCCATTTTTTCCTTTTTGAACTCTAGTCAAAATCGATTTGGACGTCTGCTATGTTGTATATTTTTTCATGCAGACACAATATTTCATGTTTATAAAATTACTTCGACTTGTCCTCACTTTTTTTTTTCATCAGGATTTTGAAGATATAGGATTAGATAAAGCAAATGAAATTTTAATTTAATAATTAATTATTACAGTGTGTACTTTAAAAGACATGCATGATCCATTGAAGAGAGAGGCGTGGCTACGTGTCAAATGCATGAGAGGCGTGGATAGAAAAACTTCATTTGACTTCATTGTTTTAATTTTAAGTTAATTCACATCCATACACTTATTTATAATTTATTTTATGAATAAATTTTCTTCGCAACATGCCATCTCCGAATACGATTCGAGGTTAGAAATAAGACCAGCGATAACGAGCTCAATTTTGATTAAGGAGGACAAGACTGGACATAAAAATAAAATGTGTATATGTCCACTCTTTTCAAATGGGTAAATTTCTTGAGAGTAATTTTCATCATAAAATAAAAAAAATTTACTCGATTTAGTTGTTATCGAAATATTAAAGGTTTTTCTTTTTCACACGGAGTGCAATATTTCCGAAATATTTAAACAATTTTCATAACATGAGGTACGCTTATATTTTTTAGCAAGATCCAGTTTTATGTAAGTTTTAAATTTATTAGCTTTCCCTTAATATCAAAATGTATTAATATAAAATTAAAATCGTACACGGAGCACATTAGATAATTTACCACATAACTTCATTAGATATAGACGCTATACCAGAATACCAACATTGTCTAAAAGAAAAAAATTAGCGATAGCTGCAATCTGATGGAGCCGAAATGGTTTTACATGAGCAACTTCTTTTAAAATAAAACTCTTATAAAATAAGTTTTTTCGTTATTTTCAGAATATTCTGCTTCTTTTACAAGAGATAATATGGGCCTATAGTAATTAAAGGGCCTTTAGTAAATAAAACATTTTCTCTAAATTACGAGCGAATATCAAGTATTTCGAGCTCACTGTGTAAATTTTGCAGAATTTGAAAAAGTATAACTAGTATATTTAAAAAACAAAGAAACCTAATCAAAATCCAATTATATATCCTTGTAAAGTCTTTAAAGGGCAACCTATAGTCTACTCATTTCTCATAAGCTGGCACATTTAGTTTTCGAGATATAAACTTTAAACACGTTAAAATTAAAAAAAATCCAATCTTTTGCAATTCCGGCCGGGATTAATGCCCTACAAACTTAAAGGTCAGGGCCCTCGGTCTGGGCTTGTAATCTTCTGCAATTTATTCGGTGGCACTTCCCTGCCGTCCAAACAAATATCTTACACTTTCGGGTAAGTCGGAAGGCCAAGACGGTTGCTCGAAACTTATAAGACAACTAAAAACTAATATCACATTTTTTATCAAGAAACGATATTTCCGACTACATATTTTATAGATCATAATTTATATCTGTCTTTTGCAGTTTAGAAAATATATCTAATGAATGTGAGGAAAGGGGAACAAAAACTCGTTGAGACAAAAACTTTCTATTTCTCTCACGAAATATATATATATATATATATATATATATAATAATTTTTGTATATTTACAAATAACATCAGGTGCTAAACAGATATAAATTATATATTTTGTCTATTTAAATCGCCGATATAAGCGTCCAATGTGTTTGCGGTTTTCGTAACGCCACGATTTCAACATTGACACCCCAAGCATAGACTTTTTTTAGATAAAAATATAAACACTTGGATTAGTTGCCTTTATCTGCGTATACTTAAACTTACTTGGTCTCTTGAAAATAGAAATAATACATATTATTTTATTAAGAGAACATGTATCTACATTATAATGGAACAGAACGTTTTTCAAACAGGCTATAAAATGTTTTATTACATTTTAGAGTATTTCAATCAAATTTCTAATTTAATGCAAATTGCCCATAACAAAAACATTTCTCGTCATGTAATAACACTATCCGTGGATCCTTATTTTAATGTCTTCAGAAAATTTACGATATTTTTATGAATGTCTTGCTCAGTTATTGTCTTGTTTCGCTTTCGGATGAGAAATATGATTCTTTAAGAATACATGCAGTAAATTAGTCAGTAGTTTGTCTTATTAGATTTTCACCATTTTATGCTTTTAAACATATTGTTCCCGACTGTAAGTCACGTCAGAAATAGCAATTAAAAAATGTAATTACCTTTTCTGCACTTTATGATCCAACAAAGAAAATTATATCTCTGCAAATATTGTTTCTATACCAGTATTTGAAAATATATTAAATTCTATTCACTTGGTTGAAAAATGCTCATGTTTCTAATGGGAAAAAGTATAGGTCTATATAGTACATGGCATTCTCTACAAACATGCAAATATTTATTTTATGGTTCAACAAGGAGGCAGATAAAAAGAACAGACCAACATTTATGTATGTTCTATTCATTTAATATCTTTGATAATTAGTGGCTGAATTAATGTAACAACTGATTCATATTCATAGTGATTTGTATTCTTACTGATCGCAAAAGTCATTGCAGAGTTTCAGTCTTAACATCATAGTAAAGGATTTTGAAAGTTTTGATGGTGTGGAAGAGGGTGACATTTCTTCGACTTTTGACCGATTTCATGAGGAGAAATGACGTTAGTCTGCTTCAGGATCTTAATGCATGCTTTTCAGAGTTCTGGTTTATTATAGAGGTACTAAGGCGGATCTATTGACTTTTATAGTTAGCTTCGGTTACTATAAAGTATGCCAGATGTAAAATTTACCACTAGAAACGTTACAGATAATGAAACCTTACCGCTAGATGCTGGCGCCACAGATAGTTACATTTAAATGACTAATTAAAACAACTTAAAATTTGGCTTAACTTAAAATTTGCCTACAAATTAGAAAGAAGTATGAAATAGAAAATCAACCATCATGAGGAAAATTAAATGCATATTTCTTGCCATCAAGCTAAAGCTAATCATCAAACACCAAAGGTGTGGAATCGAAAATAGGAAAACAAACAATAACCAAGTATTAAAGCTATACAAGTAGAAAAGCACTAGGCCTAAAAATTGTTCATTTCGAAAAATATATTTTTCAAGTCCAAATATTGAATTAAATTGAACACAAAATAACCTTGTTTATGAAGCAAGAAATAAATTTTGTCTATAAACTCTTGCTATTTGGACGACAAGCGTAAAGATTGAAAAATTATATAGGAAACAAAAATAGCTGAAATACACTGTAAGTGTCCTATCCATTCTAGAATTAAATGACCAGACCAATTTTATCAATCGCAAAAGATAAAAGTAGAGATCGACTGTTGCCAATCGTGAGAAACAAATAAAAGTATTGCAAAAAGGTAGTAAAATGTGATATTCTACAGTAAAAGCTTCAAAATAAAGGGGCATGTAACATAATAGAAAACATAGAGGTTAAAGTATAAGAGGATGTAAATATCTTGTAATGTATATTCAAGAGAATAAGATACATATATATATATATATATATATATATATATATATATATATATATAACATTTGAACCTATTGCTTTTTTATAACAGTACAGTTAAATATACATATTAAGTAATATATTTTTTGTCTCGGGCTGTACAATATATTATAAATTATTCACGGATTATTAATAACATAGATTTGAAAGCACAAATTCAGCAAAATGTAATGAATATATGAGCTTCGCAGGGATCATAACAAATCATTACTCTCTGCTTTAAAGTCTTGAACGGGCATTATAACGTTTATTACTCGAAAATAAATATATTTCTTCGAGCTCCCTTTCTTGACGTTCGCTAAAGTATTTCAGAGCATAAGTGTTTAGCGATCTCAAGCGCCATAACTCTTCATTTAAAGTATCTCAAATTTTATTTTACTTGGGATTTCTTTTATTGCGGTTAAAACTGCGGCAAAAAAAACATTTTAGCGTCAGAAATAAGAAGTGCATTGAAATTCAAGCATTTCTTAATGTGTCTGCCTGATATTTATGACGTTTCTTGCGGTTAAATTGAACTTTCAAGCTTCCCCCCTCTTTAAATATAAGAGAAATGAGTTTAAGGACAAGTAATAAAAATTGAGGTTGAATAAAAGTTTTGGAAATATTTCAGAAGATAAAATAAATTATAAATTACCCCAATTTGATGTATTGTCATTATTTTTGTAAACAATTTAATACAGTATCATTTTTAATAAGTAAAAGCAAAAAAAAAAAGTTTTACCCACTTTTGCTATTTTTATGCAACTTAAATGTATGTAAAATGTTTTCATTAAAAAGTATCCCGCTTAAATGTATTAAAGAAAATAACATGCAAATATCTGCGCGGCTTTCTAGCTACTCGATTTTCGATTTATTTTCAAATAGCGAGAAGATGATGCCCACAGCACGGGATATTCTGATAAGATTTAAAAGCCAATAAACTAAAATATACCACAAAAACAACGATAAACTACATTTCATTTTTCAACGATTGATGGAACTGGATTGGTTGGGGCAACAAATATTTACATCACACTATACCAAACAAACCACAGATCAAGTTAAACAAGAAAGATCAATCATGAATAAAGCATTGATTATGAAACACTTTCCAACAGAAATGCAATTTTATTTAAACATCTCTAAAATGCGATGCATTCAGCGCTGATATATTTTAAATTATCATAGTACTACAATAGTTTATTATATTTGAAAACTTAAAAGTTTATTGAAAAAAATGAACTTTATTTTGGGGAAAACTAAGAAAAATAGATAGATGTCTTAACTTATTTTGAAGTGGGTCAAGCGATATCTTTATATAATATGGGTGTAATTATTATTTTTATTTTTATTTAAAAAACTACCAAATGTATTTTGCTCAAAAAATTTTTATGTATTTTATGGGATAATTTGAATATTTCCTAATATTTTCGAAGTAATTTTTGAATTGTAACTTTGCTTAAAAAATGTTTTAAAAATTAGGTCCCATAGGCTTTAATGTATTTTAATTGTTTAACCGTGGTTCAATCCAAAACTAATTGGGTTATGCATTCCCATATGTCCAGCAGACCGTCTCAACGATATACTAAAATCTCATTTTGATAAAGTCATTTTTACGACAGTTATCTTACGAACAGTCAGATAGACTGAGTGACAGACAGACGGAATGAACAAAGTCATAAACACTTTTCAACTATGTTGGAAAGTGTTAATAAAAGGTTGTAAAAGCAATATAACATCCTGTACGGTGCATATGATGGACAATGCTAAGTTATAGGTAGATAGACATGGTTAGTTATAGTTAGTTAGCTATATTTAGTTAGACATCGTTATATTATCATACATGTGCGCCATGTTGTCTAGCTAGTTCTTCCATTTTACTCATAAAAGCGCCATTATATGGCATATTGTGACGTATTAAAATTATTTTAATAAACTGTATATATTCAATATACGAACGAACTCAAATGTACTCACGTATCTCTAAATATACACTATATGATCTAAAATATCCGGATACTTTAGATGTTAGAATATTTTTCGAATTTCTAGTGAAGAACATGATTAAGCGCACACTTTCCAATAAAGTTTCGGTGACTTGTGCATGTAGGGGACCAGCAAGATATTGAAAAAGGAGGAAAACATATTTGATCACCTTGTATCATAAAAAGCTGAAAATGATTTATAACTTTCACAAAATAGTTAACTAGTTTTGTTCAATGTGTATGAGCATTTTCGTAAAAGAAAAACTTATATTCATGAAGACATAAGCGTTTCTTAAAAAAAAATACAAATTTTGTTACATGTTTTTCGCTTACAATATCCATAGATTTCAATCAAATTTCACGAAACTTACAGAACATTTGTCAACTTCCAACAAAAACATAATACTTCAATTGAAAATTAAAGCATTACATATACGATGAGATATAAGCATTTGAAGAAACTAAGTTTTTACTGCGCAGGCGCGAAACAGAGCAATAGTTTTATTTCATAATTTTGCAGTGAATAACTGTAGGGCAACTTCCATAATAAATCCACTGGAATATCGTGAAAATTCAGAAAGTCCAATGAGCTACTCCAATTTTATTCAAATAATGATCAAAAGTCTCCGGACACACCTGTACGTGATGGATTCTACCAGCGATGTCAAATTTTTAACTCTCAGACAATTATAAAAGAAGTCAGACTAGTTAACAAATTTAATTTCAAAACCAGAAAAGTAGAATGGGAAGAAAACGCGAGCTAAATGAATTTGAACGTGGTGAAGTGATTGGTTGTCACTGCTGTGGAAAATCTGTTCGTAAGATTTCTCTCATGTTACGAGTGGCCGTTCCACTGTAAATGATGTTATCGTGAAGTGGAAATGTGCAGACGCTACAACTGTGCATGCACGAATTGGCCGACGATTCCGTCTAGTATAAAGCGAGCGCAGAGTACTTAAGTCAGTTATAAAAGCGAACCTCATGCAATAGGCGGAAATTGTTTGTTCGGAATTTCAGGAAGCCTCTGGATGCAACGTCAGCAGAATGACAGTTCGTAGGAAGCTGCGAAGCCTTGGTTTTCATGGGCGAGCAGCTGCTATAAATCAAGCATATAAACCAAGCATTACCGCAACTAATGCCAAGCTTTGCTTACAGTGGGGCAAAGTGCGTAAAAAATGACGCCTTCAGCAATGGCGGCAACTGTTATTTAGCGAGGAATCACGTTCCACTCTCCGGAAATCCCATGGTAGAGTCTGGGTGTGGAGAATACCGAATGAACGCTTTTACGTGACTGTATTGTGCCGCAAGTAAAGTTTGGTGGTAGAAGCATAATGGTTTGGGGATGTTTCTCATGGTTCAGGCTTGGCCCTCTTATTTCTGTGAAGGGAGCTCTGAAGACGGAAGGATTTCTTGATATTTTGGACAATTCCATGCTGCCTGAGTTGTGACAATAGTTTGGAGTTTGCCCATTCTTGTTTCAACAAGATCGTGCTCCTGTCCACAAAACACGTGCTGTGCAGAACTGGTTTGCTGACATGGATGTTGAGGAATTAGACTGGCCTACTCAGAGCCCAGATCTCAATCCCATAGAACACTTATGGGATGAATTGAAACGTCGACTGCGCGCTAGGCTAAAACGCCCCGCATCAGCGGCAGAGCCGACTAGTATTCTGTTAACTGAATAGCGTGCAATTCCTGCGGCAACATTCCAGAAACTAGTGGATAGTAATTCTGATAGAGTGGTAGCCGTCATTGCAGCAAAATGTGGCCCCATTTCATACTAATTTGTGACTTTTCTGAAGGAGAAACGAAACATACAGGTGTCCGGATAGTTTTCACAAGATCATGTACATGTATTTAGTATATTAGTTAATTGTATTTACTCTAATTTAACTATCCTATGCTTCACGAGTTACAATGTCAATTTGTGGAAACCCCCCTTATCATCCAGGTACTTTGAGAGAGTCAGAGAAAAAACTGATCACTATACCTTCGATATCTTTGTGAATTTTATAACAATAATTAAATTGAAGACAATAATTAACAATAATTGAAACAATAATTAAATTGAAGAACAAAATAGTTAATCATTAATGTAGTGAAGGTAGAGTAACTACTCATGAGATTTTTGCCGCCATATATTTTTATTTTTTTTTTCACTTAGGTATTGAAAGGTGAGATCAACTGATATGGAAAACAGAACATAATCAATGCATCTCTCTGACATTTGCAGAGGTAAAATATGCAGTTTTAAAATAAACAATTACATACAAGAAAATTATTGGAGCTTGAGAGTTTATATTTCTGTATGGCATTACAATTACTTGGTAAATATATTTAAGTGATATTGAGAAGCTTCATCCAATAATAATAGACAAGAATACCTACCGAAATACTACGAATACGTACCTACAGAAATTTCCGGCTTTAATAACATCTTAATCTTTTGCTTACGAGTGGGACAGAGTATATCCCTACGGGTGGAACAGCGTATATCCCCTACGGATGGGACGCTATCCCACCCGTAAGCAAAAGGTTAAACATAACTTTCTTTCCTACTGATTATACGGATGTGTAGAACTATCCTATTCGACCCACAGGACTTCTCCGAGGAGGGAGATATTTTCGCACGCCGACCGTTATCTTCCAAAAAAACTTCTAGAACAATTCTCAGACAGTGCCGTACTATACGCCTGTCTGCTGTCTAGAGAAACCAAAACACGCTCTTCTCCCGTAGACGCAAAAACAATAAAAATAGCAATAAAATAGTGAGCTGATCAAAAAATGGAAGAAATCGTCTGCGCTTCCAAATTTTAATGGAAATTAGTTGAAGGGATGAATTTTAAAGTCGAAATTACGCACTTTTTACATAATTAAGCCAGAAGGACAAACAGGGGAGAAACCGTCACCAAAATGATTTAGTAGATCATTTTCCACCATTTGCAATCTAATAAATAAATAACAAATTAATCAAATGATTGCATGTGTGAAGGACTAGCACAACCAATTCTGTATATGAAACATATTTTTAAATATAATTTTTCCACAGCCAATTTTCAGGCAAAATTTCATATTATACTCGTCTGAATTCTTCGTTTCTTCGAACATGCACATTTTCCCTACAGAACTCTTCATAAGCGTCTATGTAGAAGGATTCGAAAGATCGATGAACAAATGGCCACTATGAGGTTAATGTTTCCACTTTTGAGGGCTAATATAATAATCCAGCTAATGTAGAATAGATATTTTGATCCTTAATCTCTTCCTACGTTACAAAAATGGAATATTGCCAAGCCAACAGCACAGAAACATTGCTGGTCAAGCAATTGCCACACAAAAATATTACGGGTGTCAATAAGGAAATCTCACCGCAATTTGACCAGTCTACAAGAAACTTGTGGTTTATTTCACGAATGTGTTTTTTCTGAATTGCAGTTTAGCTTTATGTGCGTAAAGAAGCTTCAAATCAAAATTATAACTCAAATAAAAAAATTAAATATAATCCTTTATTTTGTGATCAAAAATTTTACTGCCGATATGCAAAATTTTGCAAAATTGATGAGATTGCAATCGTTCCCAGATCCACATGGAGATTATTTTATTCCACCTACACGCCAATAGGTATAGCAAACTTTTCATTACTTGGTATTCCTTTTCTTTTTAATTCCGTATTCATTAAAACTGAGACATTAATCATCTACTATAACTATTTATTCCTTGGCTAAATGTGGCCCATTGCATGGAACCTGTAAAGCGTCTGAATGTCTGACACCATGAATGAATTAGGGTCCTTAATTGCTTTCTTCTTCCTTCTTTTCGGAATTAATGAGTCGGATCTAAGGCGCCCATCATTAGTCGCTCTCTATACAATGAAGATTACAATTTTTGAACTGCAAAATGGGCATTTAAAGCAGATAAATGCGAGAGAAAGTATCCACTGTATCCCATTATAAATATGGCTCTCATTGTTGAAGAAAATTATTGTTTTCACGTCCATATAATTTTCTATCAAACTAAAAATTGAAGCATTTTCAAACGGGCTGAATACGACAGCAAATTTAGCAATCTGTGTGCGTATATGTGCATAATCAATAGAGGAAAGAAATACCATGCATAAAGCATTGATTATGAAACACTTTCCAAGGGCAATACAATTTTATTTAAACATCTCTAATATACGATGCATTCCTCTGAAATGTTTTTAAAATTATCACAATACTACATTAATTTATTATATTTGAAAACTTCATAAACAAAACTCATCGAAAAAATTGAACGTCATTCAAATGACGGCATTGAAATATAAATTGCCTGGTTTAAGCTTCTCCAAAATACGATACATTCCTCGGTAATATTTTTATAATTATCATAATGCTACAATAATTTATTATATTTGAAAACTTCATCGAAAACAAATGAAATTTATTCAAATGACGTCATCGAAATATAACCCGTCTGTCTCTCTCTATAAAAGCATCATTTCATTCATAACTTTTTTCCATGCATTTCATTCATCACAATACTATAAGAACTTATTTTATTTAAGAACTTAAGACCATGGAGGTACAAGTAATTAAATTATATGCTTAAAAATGCATCGAAAAAATCGTCCTTCTCTGTAAAAAATCAATGAATATTTCATTCATATCAGCTATATTGCAGACTTCATGATCTAAATAATTTTGCGTTAAAGAAATGCAGAAATTCATATACAATTCATTCTACATCTTTTGGTATTTACATTCTTCATAAGTGAAAATTAGGCTTCGTTGTAGAAATAATCAAAGTTGGATGATCATTTAAACTCAAATATATTGTAATTGCATTGTTGCAGCATGTAGCTGCACAGAATGTAAGCAAAAATAAAGCGATTTTAGGACGGATACAACACTAAATATGAATTTAAAAGAACTTCAAAAATCACGATTTTGCACAAGATGGATGACATATTTTATTTTGAAGTGGGTCACGTGATCTCTTCATATAATGGTTACGTGATCGCTTCATATAAAAGGTGTAATTGTTATTTTAATTTTTATTTCGGAATCTACTTAATATATTTCGCTGAATTTTTTTTATATATTTTATTGGATAATTTGAATATTTCTTAAAACTTTCGAAGCAATTTGTGAATTTTAAATCCGCTTAAAAAATGTTTGAAAAATTAGGTCCCATAGGGTTCAATGTATTTCATTTTTTCAACCTGGGTTCAATCCAAAACTAAATGGGTGATATTATTCATTTATACTCCCAGAGGTCCCACAGACCGTCTGAACAACATACTAAAATTTCATTTTGATAAAGTCATTTTTACGGAAGTTATCGTGCTAACGGACAGACAGACAGACAGACAGAATGAACAAAGTCATAAACACTTTTCAACTTTGTTGTAAAATAACCGCTTTTCCGAAGAAACAGTTAAACTGATTGACACCAAATTGGTGCAAATATTAAAGCTTTCTTTTAAAATTATTTCATATTGTGCGCATACATTCTTTGAGCTGAGTTGCTACACCTCGGGAACTAATCAACCGATACGTACCAAATTTAGCACAATTTTAGAACGCTATATGAATGTAAAATTTTTTCTCAATGGCTTTTAAAATTTTAATGGTCTTTCGCAGTACATTCAAAAGTTAATGTGATCAGCTCAAAAATGTAATTAGATTTAATGTAACATATGTGCCTCCTGATGAAGCTATATATTGGCATTTAAAAGGAAAATTGGGAAAATATATAATACCGGCTTTATTAAACTGAAGCAATATAACCTTTGAAACCTGATTCCAAAATAATTGTGAGTAAAATATTATGTGTGTCATTTATCTAAAATTGCGATGCATTCCAATTAAAACCACTATATATTTAATAGTTTGTGAGGTCATAACTTATTTGCTATTTTCCCCCTTAGTATTTTCGTTATATTTTAACCGACCACATGTTAGCGATTCAAGTTACAGTGGCCAATCACGCCAGACTTCTTGGTTGTAGAAGTGATACATTCAATTGTTTGGCACTCGTTTGCAGTTCGATCGCAACTGTGAGTTTGAATCTCATCAGCCGACCAGTCCGTAGATATAATATCAATGATTTTATATTGGGTTTCGTTTGGATTAATCATTTAAAATAGGTTTCCATTTGCATCATTGTAGTGTAGTTGTATTTAAGGACAGTTTATGTTTGCAACTTTATATTTGCTTTTCAGCAGGTTTGAGTTATGTCCCTTTGGACAGATTAAAGTTCAACAAAAGTTGATACTTTACAAACCATAAACGTTGCGTAAACGGTCTATAGAAGTCTATAAGAAGGTATAAAAAATGCTTTAAAATTCTCATTTTTCCATAGATATCTGTAAATCCGTATAGAAACTGAGATGGAGGCATTTTATGGAGTTTTTTATGTTTACGGTACGACGAAACAAAGCGCATACATTTAGTCACCATTTTATGCGGTTTGGGCCCGGAAAGTCGTGACCCAATAAATACACGCCACACAAATTGCAGATGTAGTTAGAGCTAAATATACTATGTCCAAGATTTAGCCCAAGTTTCATTGGAAAGTGAAAGAGCCAATAATGCAATAATGCGACATCGCACTGAAGAGCATCCAATGAGAGCATGGAGGGTAAATAAATGACAATTTATATTAAAAGTTAAAAATGTGGATTTTAATGTGCAGTGTTTTGATTTAATGTTTATATTACGTAAGTCGTGCAAAGCGGTAATGATGGGTTTTGCAGCCACGATAGCAATACACAAATATTACGATTCACACAGCAACTTTAATTAAGGTTAATAATTTAATTCACAAAATTAATTTATTGAAATTTAAACCCATTCAAGGTTGCTCACCACAGAAACCTTTGTATAGCTTCTACAGTGAACTTCAGTTTCGATGTTCAAAGTAAATTCCATTAAGACTTTTATATAAATCCATATACGCCTAAAAATGTTTGTAGGATTACACCTCCATCTCATTTTTACTTTCCTTGTATACATAATGTATAAGAAAAGTATTGTGACGGGATCGAAAATTCGAATTCGAGTTTTCGACGGGAGAACACGTTTCAAGCATCCCTGATCACGAATCAAAGATTTCTGAGGTGATGTGTGTGTGTCAGTGAGACTGTGGAGACGATATCTCACGAACGAATAGACCGATTCGAACGAAATTTGATACAAAAATCACAATCCGTAAACACTGGAAGCCTATTGTTTTTATACGCAATCGAATGTTCAGAACCCCCCTAAACTTTCGATTGAAATTTTGAAAACATCGTCAAAAAATCAAATCCGCTAATAAAGTTACGCAAATAGACATTTCTTATGTAATTTTTCATTAGAAAACGATTGACATGAATTTTAGAACGCTAACACGAACCGTTCTCGAGATATTGCACATTTTTCAAAAAAAATATCAAAAAGTCATATAAAATAAAAAAAATATTTCCTATTGAGAAACGTGTTCACTTTTTATATGTAATACCATACGATAAATTTGGTGACATCATTCTCGTGGAACTAGCTCGTTCCATTCATGAAAAAAGATACTGTGAGTAATACTTTTGTATTTAAACGTCAATAGTCATTTATCTGCTGTAAAAATAACTTATTTCTCCGTCCATAACGCTTGGTGAGATTTTGGAGACGAATTTAGCGGAATGTCGCCAACTTGACGACATTTTTAATTGTTGCCAAATTAACAAAAATCTCGCCAAATGGAGGTAAATGACGCTGAATCAATGACAATGACGGCTAATTGAAGAAAATTCAATTTCTTGGAAAAAATATAGGTATTTACTATAAGAATAACATTTTTTTAACTGTAAAAGTAGTAAATTCATTGCATTATATAAGGAAAGTCATGTGTTGCCCACATCAGATTTTTCATTATTATGATGCATGTCAAATGCATACTAATAGCCACATGCTTTTCACAACTTTAATATTTATGTGCATAAATATAAATCATTTTTGAGCCATTAGACTGAACATTAGTGATGTTAACTAAATTCGCGTACTTATATTTGTATGCTAAAAGATTCAATTCGCAGAGTTTCCGCACATTAAAGTACTTTATAACATTTACTTAACAATATATCCGTTATGTTGCTTAGGTAACAATTTCTCTTTGTTTGCTTCGTCATCTGATTTACCGCTGGAGAATGCACGTGAGGGTTCTATTTATCCAAAGCATCAGATTACAATCCATCCAATCAAGGACTTGCATCTACCACCATTATGGAAACTATGTTTGCTGGACAGCATGATAGATGTTGATACAATGGATCTGGCCTCGGAGACATTGATTGATGGATTGGCCAGTTTAACCAGCTAGACAATCCCCTAGAGTTAAATAGAAGCATTAATTACAGAATCCATGCAGTTGATATATGTCCGCGATACAGAATTTCTCATATCGTATTCCTCGTGATAAATATTATATCTTTCAATACGAGTAAGTATTCAGATCTATGCGTTTAGCAGTATAAACATAAGAAAATCGCTATTAGAACATAGACATCCACCATATTTATTACTTTACGAATTAATAAATTATAATAATGCAGGGAAACATTACATAAATTAAATACTTATTAATCTTTCTTGTTTAATATATATATACACTTATTAATGTTTCAGACTTGAATAAGACCAAATTTTGATGAGTAGTGCAGAAACATATGTTATTTAAAGCTGTTTTACGGTATGTTTAATTCCTTCTACATTATTAAGCTGTATTTTAACACTGCTTAACACTGTTTTTTTATGAATGAGACAATTGCAGACAAAATACATACCAATAGTTGACATTAGAAGCAGTTAAACCAAAAGAACACTGCTTAACACTGTTTTTTTATGAATGAGACAGTTGTAGACAAAATTCATACCAATAGTTGACATTAGAAGCAGTTAAACCAAAAGAAATTTTGAGAAGAATCATCTTCTTTATTAAAAGCAAAAACAACTGTAGTGTTCCGCAGCCAGCAGGTATGCATGCAACCTCGAATCGTAAAGCCAATCATTGGATTAGAACTTCGCGGTTTTTCTTAAAATATAGCTTTTGATACGAGAATGCATTTGGAATATTTGAGATTTCGGAAATTAGATAAATTTTTAAATATTTTTAAAAACCTTTAAAATCAGGTAAAAAATAAAAGGTATGAAAAATCTATTAAAAATAATGTTAAGCTCTCCACTTCTTGTTTGATTGACAGCTTTCCAAAAGCATCTAGCAGCCCAAATGTTTGAAATAGTTGATAGCTTTTACTACAGATTTTTAAAAACGAGCAACAGCTATTATGTCAAATATTTTTAAGTATTCTCCGGATTGGTCATTTTAAAACTGTAGCCAGTGAAACATATTTGCGAATACGGTCTTAAAATTGGTCATTGTATACATTCTATTTGCTCTAGAAAAATGCAATTGTTATCTTTGTTTCTTTATTTGGAAATATTTTGCAATCAATTTAAAGAGTCTAATGCTTTCATCTCAAAGACCAATTGAACGCTTCTCATATCATGCCCGCATTCTCTACTTTTCAACTTGACCTTAGCTCGCTCTGATGAAACAAATCTGCTGTGGGCAGCACATGACATTCATTATAATATAATGCAATGAATTTACTATTTTTACAGTAAAAAAAGATAGAATTAAAATAAAATTAAAAAAAAAATGCTGATAAAAAAAAAAAAATATATATATATATATATATATATATATATATATATATATATATATATATATATATATATATATATATATATATATTTATATATATATATATATTTATAATCTTACTAATGAACATTTTAATCATATTTTCTATGATTTGCTCATTACTAGATCAAAATATTTAAAAATAAAACTTAATCAATTTCATCATAATAACTGTTCCAATTCTTATTGTGTAATATCATTTAAGCATCCTATTTATAATTCCATAAACTTTAAGAATTTATTTAATCAATTTCATCATTTATTGCCTGTAAAGGATTTGAATGTTACAAAAACTTTTAAATATAACAAGCCTATTGGAAGAACCATTTTTAATTACAATGCAATTTCAAAATCTCTCTCAGTCGACATAGATTCCTCAACAAATTTAGATGGTGAATGTATTTGTAGTGCTGATAATTATGCTGAATTTATAAATCCACACTTGGGTCATATAGTTACTGGAGACTTAGCCATTGTAAAAGATAAATCTTTAAGAACTATAATGTCATTTGGCACTAAATTCAGGTTACCTTCATGTAATAATTCTAAACAAGTGTTAAAGTCAATCAATCTGGACCTTGATAAATTTATTTATGGATTAGCTTCTAAATATGCTCAGCCTTTAGAGGCATTTAATATGTGGAAATTTACTATTTTAAGATCTATTAAAAATACCATTTGTAGTATTAATTTATCTAGATCCATATATAATATGGATAATATAAAGCATTCTGTTAATGATTTACATAGATCTTTTGTTATTACTTATGTAGATAAAGCCTCTAATAATTATGCTATTATTTGTAAAAAATTCTATATTCAATATCTGCTAGATTATTTAAAAAATAATAGTCTATTTAAAATTGATTCACACTCTCTTAATAGTATCAAATTGAAAATTATCAATATGTATAGTGATTTAGATATTAATAATAAATTTTTGACATTTCCATATATTGTGCTTATACCTAAATTTCATAAAAATCCTATTAAATTTAGAACTGTTACTAGTGGTCATAATTCATACTCTACTACTGCTAGTAAATTATTACTAAATTATTTAAATGTACTAAATAGCAATTTACGAGATTCTGGTGATAGCTACATTATTCTAAATAACAGTAAGGAATTAAAAAATAAATTAAAAACGCATGGTAAAATAATTGGATTTCAAACTTTTGATTTTAAAGATCTATTTAATAATATTAAGATCACTGATTTATATGATGTCATTTTAGCTTTATATAATGCTTATATTACTAAACATTCTAATCTTACAAAATTTACCAATTTTCCTAAGCTTCTCCATTTTGTTCTTTTCAATAATTATATCTTTCAAGGTAATAAATTATACTTACAAGTCTCAGGTGTTCCACAAGGTGGCTGTAGTAGCAGTATGTTAGCTAATTTATACCTATATCATTATGAAAAATTCTTTACTTCAACTGATTATAAAATTTATAGATATGTAGATGATCTGATTTGTCTTGTATTTACTGATAACTATGTCATAGATATAGATTTCTATCCGGATAATTTGGAATTAATACCTAATGAAACTTCTATTAGTAATAATGTTTATTATTTGGATTTAAATCTAATTATAGAACCTGCTCATGGGATAGTTACTAAATTATATGATAAAAAAGATTTTTTTAAATTTAATATTAATAAATTATTACCTTTTAATTCCTGCAACTCGATTCAATTGTTTAGAAATATTATACTTAATCAACTTTTTAGAATTTATAGATTATCAGATAAAAAATTTCATGCTTTGCACATTAATAACCTCAAAATTACCAGTAAAATGTATTAATATCCTGCATATTTAGTCAATAGTATAGTTAATAAGTTTCGATTAGCCTAAAATTCTCATATTCTCCCCTTATTATCTTATTTTAGCCGTACTTCTTCATTCTCCTGCAATTATATTTTCATCTTTTTATCTCGAAGCTTTAACAGTTGAATAACTCATTTTATTGCTTTTGCGCAGTACTGTTTTTATTACTCTCTTTGGCAACAGCAAATCACATCTTTTCATTTTGGCATATGGCAACGATGATCCAGTCATATTTTGCTCGTCATGGTTGCGCTGAAGAGGTGCGTTTTGAGGTATTTATGTTTCCTTTATTGTTCCAATCTTTATGCTTGTCGTCCATATAACACAAGTTTATAGATAAAATCTATCTTGTGTTTCAGAAACAAGCATTTTTGTGTTCATTTCGAAAAGATATATGGACCCGATGAGAATTTTTTCGAAATGAACTTTTCGTAAGCCTAATCTCGTAAGCCTAAATCTCCTCCATGTGCAAGCTTTTTTGCTTGATTTTTTTGTTTTCTTATTTGCATTCCTCATTTTTGAAATTTGTTAATTGTCTTTGTCCTTATGACTTGCATTATGCTTTATTATTTCCTCTTTTTGTCTTAATTTCTTTGTATTTGTAGAAAATTTTGGAATAGTGTATTATGAGTTACTACATACATTCTAACTTTGGATTTAATAATTTATTTTTATATTTATATATATATATATATTTATATATATATATATATATATATATATATATATATATATATATATTTATATATATATATATATTTATATATATATATATATTTATATATATATATATATTTATATATATATATATATTTATATATATATATATATTTATATATATATATATATTTATATATATATTTATATATATATATATATATATATATATATATATATATATATATATATATATATATATATATATTTATATATATATATATATATATATATATATATATATATATATATTTATATATATATATATATATATATATATATATATATATATATATATATATATATATATATATATATAAATATATATATATATATATATATAAATATATATATATATATATATATATAAATATATATATATATAAAAATATATATATATATAAATATATATATATATATATATAAATATATATATATATATATATATAAATATATATATATATATATATATATATATATATATATATATATATATATATATATATATATATATATATATATAAATATATATATATATATATATATATATATATATATATATATATAAATATATATATATATATATAAATATATATAGAATATGAGATAAATACTTAGTATGTAAGCTGTTTTTGCACTATACACAATCATATTTCTTAAATCATGCTTCAACATAATTCAAAATTTTGATTACATTGTTCAAATGTTGGGTTGCTTTTGGCTATTTAGTGAATTTCAGGAGTTCTATATTTAATCTAAACGTATTCAGGGGTCTTATTTACATAGTTATTCTCTTTTTAGTTATCCTTCCAATTGTTTAGGTTTTTTTAGGTATTCCAAATAGGTTCTACTCCATACTTATTGTGTTCAAAATGGCGAAAGTTCGTTCTTTTTAAGTTTCAGCAATTTAAATTTATTTAAATTGGATAATTTGTGACCTTTTTATTCCCTTTAATTTGATTCTAAATTTGTTATTCTCGGTTAAAAATTCGTTGATTTATCGCGATTTTTCAATATTATTCTATTTTCAGCATTTTAAATATTTCAGAATCATCCATTTCAAATCGTTGCCGATTTCCTATATTCTAAATCGTATCACTTCATTTCTTTTAATTTTCGTCTGCTTTAAAATTCCTGTTCTCTTCTTTAAAATTTCGAGATTTTGATTGGTTGACCGTAATATTAAAATCGTCTGTCTATAATTATTTTATCGTTCATCGATAATTTGTTTACGATGATGGCAGCGATGTTTGGCGGTATATAAATAGACTCGGGCTCTTTTTCGAACTTTTCTCTTCTTTTGCTCATCTTATTTGGATTAGAACTTAATATGTGATCATTTCAAGTTGTAATTGCGCTATAGCGCGCATGCGGCATTGTTGATTATCTTCGGCATTGTTGGACGTCCGGCTTGTATGGAGAATCCACCTTGGAGTTGGTCTTCGTGGAACGATCGTTTTTCCAGACTTCTTCTGGACATAAATTTGATCCCGTGACACGGATTTCCTCTGCTTGTTTTTCTCTGGATCTGCAGCACGTCTGGCGAATCTTCTGTTGGTACTGCCTCCCGCAGATCTCTGCTGTTTTTTCCTTGGAGTATTTGGTGAAACATTTTCTAATTCCATTCCTCATTAATAAAATAAGTTTGCATTCTAATTTTAATTGTTTATCAGTTTTGTATTATTTTAAAGTTAAATCGATTTGGTAGGAATAAGACCCCCTGAGCTATATATTTTAGGTTTCCAGAATCTGTGGATTTCTTTAACTTTTAGCTGAGATTTTTATTGTGTTCTAAATTTTCTTTTTGACTAACGGATGTTCTTTTTTATCCTAAATTGTAGTTTGGCAAATAATTCTGTAGTTTTAATATAAATTAATTTAAACATTAAATGCTGTTTTCTTTAACTTTTAATATTCTAACGTTTTTACTACCACTATACAACCGAGCACTTTATAAATTCAATTTATTTATTTAATTTATTTATGATGTTTAATTTATTTAGTTAATGAGATGTAAATTTTAATTGTTCTGCAGAAGTGAAGTTTAAATTTAATAAATGTTAGATTTTGAAAACTTGATTTGTGTTCTCTCTCTTTTCTTAAATGTGTTTTTATTTTTAGGAACGTACTATCTTTTATATTTTACAGGTTAGCATATTTTTATGCATTTAGTGTAACTGGTCAGTGGACATCATTTCATATATATTTCAGACATATTTGAGGAACTTTAGAACTTTAAAAGTTTTTAAATTTTTAGAATGCTGTTTAGAATGTTTTTTAGAAGAATATTATCTGGCATTTTCAAATTCCCTCCCAACAGGACATAAAGATGTAATATGATATGTTGTATTTTTAAACCTTTCAAACAAATTTTATCTCACGAAACATTTTCTATTTCTAATTCAAGTGGAAATTTCTGCCTTACAGGCTTTCTCTTAAGTTTGTTATTATAATGTGTGATAATACAAATCTTTACAGAAAAGGTAATTGATACGGGACTCAAATTTAACAAAGAAATTTTCCCCAAGATATTCAACAACTAATTACTGCTACAATATAATAAATACTCCCGCAGCCCAAACGGAAACACTTGCGGCTAAAGATACTGAACAATGTGAGAAATGCAATAAATCAATAAGTTAATAAATGATAAGAAAGTGATAAGATTCAACGCAAAGACATTTCGAAAGACTAATTAAATAGCGTATACAATTTATTGACGGCTTTCATAAACTGTCACACATTAATCGTTTTGAAAAGGGGAAAGGGCATCATAAATCGCATATCGAATATTTAACAATTCATTTATGCGTAAAATTGATTCTTAGGACGATTAGACATTTTTATTGGATAAAAATGTCATAACTTTTTGAATAATTCATTGTTGTTTGTAATTATATTATCATTTACTGAACCTCAAAAGTATTCGAAATTTATTTTATTTCAACAAGAGCAATTATTCATTTTCCTTCAGTGAATATGTTGCACTCAAGTAATTTTTTATGCCAAAGGCATTCTCCAAATTAATGCAAAATGCACATGCTTTGAGCTTCAAAGCTAAATAATACTGTGCAAAATATAAATTTTATTAAACAGACCATAGAAGTATTTCTATTAAGATATCACGCCTAAAATTTAACATTTAAATTTAAAAGACTTTAGAATAAAATTATTTATTTAATCGCACTAAAAGATGTTAAAACCAAAATACAAGCCTGCCAAAGCGGTGGTCGAAAGGTCAACGCAAGCATTTCCCAGCGATATTTCGGCTGCCGGGTTGTGCGTCCTGTCCCATCTTCAGGCATGGATGTTGTGTCGTTGGGCACAGTGTGTTCCGCCCCCACTGGTGCGCCGGGGAAATGTCATGTGACGGCTAAATGGTGGACGGTTCTGGCCGGTGTATAGACGAATGATGAAATATCAAGTGCCTGGCCATTGAAAAAGAAATATTACAAGCCTGAGCGTTTTTGCCGTAAAACGTCCTTCGTCAGAGATGTATAAGAAAAAAAGATACATTGAGATTTGTATAGCTATCAACAACCGCGAACAAAAGCTGCATATTATTAATGGCGAAATTACACTCAGAAAAACATGGGAATGACGAAAACATATATTATTACAATTGACACATCAGAAATAAAAATACTAAATAAATACATTTAGATGTTTAAAAATGCAGATAATGATTTAACCTTCAAGGAATCAAGAGTGAGACTCCGGCCAGGTTAAACTGAGATTCTGTACAGATTCAGAATTACAGATCACTATAAATATTAATAAAAATTAAAAAAAGAAGATATATTGTGGATTATTACAATTAATTAAAATAAAGGTTTTATCGAAAATTGGGACAAAGTTATCATTGATAACAGTTTGAAACAAGGCAGCAGAAAGTTTTGTTTCTTTTTTCTTTTTTTTAATATCACGAGCATGAAAAAGTAAATAAAAACTGAAAAAGAGAACTCGTAGATGAGAAAATTGACTCAAAACTAATACAATTAAATTTCAGATCTATAAATCTATAACTAAATTACACTCACCGTAAGTTAGAGTCTACGGAAAACGCTTTTTTAAATGGGAAGCATTATTAAACGTATCTACGTGGTTCGGCGGAGGCTGGGGGGGGGGGGGTATCATATAAACTTAAATTCAGACAAACCTATTTGCTCATTTTGGATAGGTAGCAGCACATTGAAGATGAAGAAAAAGCCCATTACCGAGTGGCCATTTTACCCTCCGCTCCCCTCCCCTATTTAGCAGATTGTGTAAAATGGTAAAATTAGAAAATGCGATTATTGTAGTTAGACCTTTACTACTAGTCGTTCTCTCAAAACAGGCCAATTGAATAATTGCCTATTTGAATAAGTATTTTGAAAACAATAAATTTTTCTTCGTGGACGCCTAATTGTTAAACACATTTTCAAATTTAAAAGACATCATGTGGTTAACATATAACTTCCCCTATAAACTGAAATGCTTTCAATATCGCATACTAATTTAAAACAGTTCTATCGAACATGAGAGAATATTCACGAACGGAAAGTCAGCCATTGATAAATGTATTTCATTCATAAATTCCAGATTTCAAATCAATATTGCAAAAGTTTCCAATTTCAAATCTATCCGATATTATCTGAATTACCGCACAGAGGCTCGCTTACGCGATGCCCGATTGAAGCTGGAATGATGAAGTTGAGTTTGACGGGCTTTGGGAATACCGCTATTGGGTTTCGTGCTGGAATTTAATGTTTGAATGCGCAAAATACATTAAGTCCTTTAAATACTTAATGAAAGTCTGGGCATTAAACTAGTATATTTGCTCTCAATTGTGTGGGTAATAGGCACATATAATAAGTTGTTTGTTTAGACTGAATGGACGCTTTCCTAGAGGCAATGCAACCAAAAACTGGTTTGGAATTACAATGGGAAATAAGTTTAGAAATTCATATATTTTAGTATGGCGACGTCTCTGTACTCAGTGAGTTCGCGAAATCCACTTGTCCGATTTTCTTGTCCTGCATCATAAGTGGGAGACCAAGTAAAGCAATATATGTTTAAAGAAATATACCATGCTGTGAAATAAGCTGAACAAAGGATTCATACTAATAGGCACCAGGTTTAAATATTACACTTGAACGGTGTTTACGTCTCATAAATTCACTAATTTGCAGTAACATCAACAAGTTGCAGAGTCACAATGTCTATAATGGGCGTAAACCACGTTTCCGGTCCTGACTCAAAGAATCTACGTTCAGAAGGGGAATCCAATCAGGGCCAGCCCTAATCCCTCATGCAAAGCAAAGTCAACCAAGATAGGAGGGTCACAATGACGGTGTGTTTCCCGAAGCAGGGTAATTAATTAAGATTACCAAAATAAAATGAAGATAGGCAGATTTGAAGACATGAGCAAGATATAAGAAAGAGTAGCAGAAAAAGAAATGATGTTCGATATGAGGGAACATAAAAAAAGTTGTGCTCGTGTAAATCAACTCCAGATGAAATGCAGAATCAAACAAATTTGCCCCCTAGTGTTAAGTGCCGAAAGTCAAAGCCAGGCAATGTTTCGATCTCTAGTGCAGTTAAAATGCACTCAAGGTGCATACCAGTCCTATATTGTAACAACAGGGTCGGTCGCAAAACTTTTTAATATTTCTATTAATAATTGCTTGGCCAAACATCGCTAAAGGCCATACATCTCCTCTCTCATAAAATATTAAATGAATTTCGTTGTATAAAGTATTATGTGTAAATTTTATGTTATAATATTTGAATGCAGAATATATTGCTTTCAAAAGCAGAATATATTGCTTTCAAAAGCAGAATATATTGCTGCCACTGCATCCACCGTAGCAGCGATATGGCAACGAAGGTTACTGAAGGAATTTGATGAAATTTTCTACGAAGACAATCAGCACATTTAGTGCAATCAGTGATAATCAAACAAATATCTAAGAAGCTTGTAGAGAACATTTCTTCCCCATCCGAGAGTCGAACATTGGATCTACGAACTGGCCAGCCGACTGTCTACCGTTGAGCTACTGGGACGAAATTACAAGCTCTTATAGTTGAAGTTGACTCTGCATTCTCCACCCTCTAATGTCAGATTGGCGGGCAACTGACAATCGGACTGACCACCTCCTGCTATTTTTACTTCAGATGAACCTCCTGATATTACTATATTTATCTAGGTTAGTATACTGCGTGGTCATTTTCCTCTCAATTTGAAATCGACGCTCAATTTTCCAGTGTCCACTGAATTCGTACTGGATGTACTAGGGCAGTGATATTCAAACTGGGTTCCGCTAAACGTTTTCAGGGGTTCCGCGACTTTTTTAATAAAATTTTAGATTTTTGTTATGTTATAAGATTTTATAACACTTTTATTAAATTTTTTGTTATTCAAAAATTTCGATAATTAAATTTTATTTTTTTTAAAAACTGAAATTCATAAATGGCATGCACATTTTAAAATATCTATACTGTGCTGCAGAGATACTGATTCCCTCTCTTTATTCCAATTACTAGTGAAGTTAGTAATATATTCTCCTCTTGCTGCTCAAAGTTTTCAGCCGGGACAATTATTCCATTTATAAAATTATGGACGATTCGATTGAGAATCAAGTTGTTTGAGTTCAGTTATCACAGTGACTTTCTGAACCTTCGGCGATCCCCGTGGTGGCGCTACGGCGCTACCAGAAGTATATTAACGTGCACTGGCATCACCCCACTCGGGCTTTTTTGTCGATTGTTGATGTTTCTTGATACACGTGTATTTTGCTGTTTGTCCTTTCTTTGTTTTGCGTTGCTTTTCCTATCGGTCAGTCCCAGTAAATGTTTCGTATCGGTCAGTCTCAGTTTTTGTAAATGTAGCCTGAAAACTTTTTTGCGGAGGGAGAGGGGGCACCGAAATTTTCTGTTACGTCACTATGCTTACGAGGCATATTTTTTGTACTAGGATTCCAAAAAAAAATTTTTTTAAGCATCGGGTTCCGAAGGCGTTAAAAGTTTGAAGACGATTGTACTAGGGTAATTTTCAGACCTCTGATATCTTTGCACTAGCCTACAGGTTTGACTTGCTCAGGCGCCATTATAAAGTACCTTGTTACCCCAACCGGGAGTCGAACACTTCATCTCCAACCTTGCCTGCCGATGCTCTACCGTTGAGCTACTGGGAAGAAATTGCAAGCTCTTATCATCAAAATGGACTCTGCACAGTAAATCATTTCTAGAAAATTTATAAATTTTCATTAAATTTATTTAAAAAATTTGGCTACAGATACCACGCCAAGTTTACTACTTGAAACGACCATTCTTTTCTTTCAAATCTTAATGTTTACGTCTTTAGCACGAGATTTACACAAATTTTGATCAGTATTTCTCATATTTTATTACGATAATTGAGAATTAATTTCATAAAACTTGTAAGACATCCTAGTGCCTACTTGTCTGCCTCCAAGGATAATTGAATGTCCTTAATTGCTTTTACCACTCCTTTCCCCCCTTCTCTTCCCTTTCCCTTGGAGTTAATGAGGCCAGAGGTAAGATGTTCCTCATTTGTCGAAGATTGGCAATTAAGAGCGCGGTATTTAATACTTATCGAAAACGTAAGGATATTTCGTGGCAGATATGGATGAATAATTTAAAATCCCCCTTTAGAAAGGACATAGAATACTTTACTTACATAAATAGAATTCTACTTAATAAAATATGTTTTTGTGTGTATGTGTGTGTATTGTGTGTAGCGGAAAACCTTATCATCTGACAATAACGAAATTTTGTACATATGTACATCAGGATCCAGGAAGAAACACCTCGGTGAGATTTTTTAAAAATCGATTAATTTGTTCAGTTATTTTATATTTTATCACACTTCTGAGCGATATTCACACAAATCAGTTCCTTAACGACCTGAAATACAGGGTGATTTGAATTAAATTATACCTATTCAGAGCATTGTAGAGAAAAAACTAGCGGTCATAGGTACGCCAGATCTGAATGATATGCATTTCAAAACATGGGGAAAAGAATGACGCAAAAAAATTGTTCCAAAAATGAACGATAGGGGGAGAAATGGCCCTGCGAATAGACCCTAGTAAAAACATGATTCACTGAAACGACTTGGTATTCGTGATGCACATGAATTACAAATTGTAAGTTGTACAAACGTGCAATAAATACTGACAATAATTATAAATACCCAAATGTCAATTTAATTAATGCATCTAGAACATGTTGCACATGAAACGCTTGGACTGTTCGCAGCGCCCGAAATTTCTTCCCATGTCACTCATTTTTGGAATTCATTTTTTTTTCATCATTCGTCTTCCCATGTTCTGATATGCATACCATGCAGGTTTGGTCTTCTTATGACCACTTAATTTTTCTCTACAGTGCTCTAAACATGGATACTTTAATTCTAACCACCCGGTATTATTACAGATTTTCCATCTTGACACCCCCTTCACTAATCGAAGAGCGGTCGAATAAAGTTTTTTCAACTGATGTTTGAACCGAATCCCAAGTACAATTTCGCCATATTTATTTACTTATTATTTTGCAATACATCCAAATTTCCATCTTTATGTTATCTGATGCTTATTTCACCGCATGCGAAAAAAAGAAGATATGAACACTTTTAGTTTGGCAAAACTGTTGTGTGTATATCTTCGCATTTTAACTCTCCGTCAGACGCGGCTGAGAAGATTGATACTCATTGAACATTTCTCTCATTCATTTGTTACTGTTACGAAAAGTACCGCGGTCGACGGCAGATTAAAAAAATTAATTACAATATTATTTTATTTTTGTGATGTTTTAACAAACGCATAAAAATTGAGATCTTCGATTCCGCTTGCGAATGACTTCTTTCTCTGGTATGAGAACCAGAGAAAATTTCAACTCTAAATTGGTTTTATCCCCAGTAGATATTTCTACATTGAAACTACCTTGGAACTCACCTTGAGGTATCAGTGACATCTTCTCTCCTGGAAAAAGGTTGTGCGAGACCACGATACATTTATGCAATTTTGCGATTTATACTACGTATACAAAGCGCAGACTCGTAGGCGCCATTTTATGACAGCCTTAGCCCGGAGGTCATGACCCCAGTAAGTCCAGTTCACATAAGTCGCTAGTGTGGTTGGGGCAAAAAAAAAATCTTTGGGGCCAAGGCTTAAACTAAGCAATATTGGATAATAAGACGGCCATTAAAAATTGTTGCTACATCGCCCTGGGGGGCAGCTAGAGATACGTTTCTGTTCTCCGCTCCAGTTGATTTAGAAAAGATACCCCCCTATAAGAAAGTTCGCCTCAAATGATCATCCTGGCCTGATGTGGATAAAAGTGGTCTGCCTCTTTCTTTCAGTCAACAGCTAAAAGGGAAAAATAACTTTAAGCCGCCAATTTAAAAGAAACAGACTATAACATATATACGTACCTATATACCTACACACAGGCACCATCTCAAAAACATTCGATTAGAATTCATTAATACTTAATAAAACATATTCTTCCTTCGAAAACGCTCACAACATATTTGAATATATCATTGAGATGGAACCGATTTTATGATCATATGAGCTTCACCCATCTGCATATAAAATAGATTCGCAATTACCCTCTGTCTCTTAATTGTGTCCCCAACACTTGTAAGGATTAATGAGTCGCAAGTAAGGCATTTGTCATTGATCTAAGATTACCAATTAAGATAGCAGCTTTGATGACACTATAAGTACGAATTAGAAATGGAAGAATAAATAGGATATACGTATATAAGTTACTTTGTAGTATAGGAAAAGAGATTATAGGACATTTATTTTTTGAAGAGGATATAATTTAAAGCGATAGCTAAATATAATACTATATAATTGCAGGATGATTTCTTTTGTGGAGAACTGCCAAAGAAAACTGTGTTATATTTAAATTACAGAAAGACATACTTAATCTGTGCAGTAACATATCAAGTGCTGCATGAATAAAATATTATTTAAATAAGATATATATCTTTCACATTCTGTCAAATTGCTATCTAACATTATGTGAAATATGTATTTTTTTATTTTTGTTTTTACAACAGCATAAGCAGTTGATTTAAACATTTATATTAAAGCCATAAGGAGGCATAAATAAACTTTTTATTTTGAATAAAAAGGACGTGCAATAAGACGTCTGCCTTGCCTGTGATGAAAACGTGAGGAAAAACGTTTGAGGTACTAAACTTGACAATTTGGTTTGCTAAAGGTTCTAGGGCAGCGTAAATTGTGTTATGTTAAGAGTTGGTATAGTACATATGTTTTGATAAGCAGTCGTATAGGAGATAATGTTATTGAATGGGAGAAGTTCACGGCTCATATGTGTCTCTGGAATGAAATACAGCTTGTAGTTAATTTGAATGATTTTGGAATAATTAGATAACAGATCATGTGACACATGTAATAACATTAACTATTTATTATTATCGTTGAAGTACAAACACTTGAATCACGAGGCTATTTAGGGACATTTATGTTTTAAAACCATCGAGCTTAGTCCGGTAAATAATTAATTGTTGATACCCATATGTGGTAATTAAATTAGTGAATTAGCTAATTTTAATGCTGAGTAAGAGCTTTAACATTAAAATAGCAACAAAACTAATTTTAGTCGCGCTGTGTTTGTTTTAGTAACCAGCATAATGAAATAGTTGTTTTGCTGCATATAAAATCAAACAAAGATCTGTATCCATGTTTAACTATTTTCATTTTTCCTTAGATCATTGACAATCTGAATATAGAGTTCTCTCTCACGCCCTTAGGCTATATTTTAACATTCTATAGAAGTGACTGTGAAACTAGTGACTATGAACTAAGAAAGGGACTGTGAGCTCTCGACTGAGAAAGTTTGCTAAAAACTAAAAACGCTCAGTTGAAAATTTTCGATTACCTTGCTTCGTTTTTGAGATAGAAATTCTGTGTTCTTCAATTCACTGCCAGAGCCGCTACATACTTTCTCAATTGATAGCGCTTACATGCTTTCTTACTAGCAGATCTTGCTTTTGTGTCAATCGCAAGTTAAAAAGATAGATAGACTTATAGAGGATAACGGCAAAGCTGAAAATTATTTGGTGAGACAGTTACTACATAAACAAATTGCTGACAAGAAACTATTTATTAAACTTTTGAGTAAATATTGTATACACTTATTAATTTTGGTGGACGAATTGAAAAAACTTACTTGCAGAGGGGTGGCTTGGTAGACGCTGTCTCCCCAGATTCACTTTACGTTTCACTACTGATGAAAAAATCTTGTATATAAATCTACCATGCGCAATTGAATGACCTAATTATCCTCTCCATCCTCCTTCTTCTCTAGAGTAATTACTTAAAAGCAAGGCGTTCCTCATTCGGGAAGATTATCTATTAATAATGGAGCAGCACTTAAGAGTCGATAGGTATCAGTTAGAACCATTAAATTACAAGAAAATAGCTCACAAGTTACTTTGTAGTGGGAATGAAATCAGTAAATATTTAAAAAGGTGAGTCCTGTGAGCGCCATATTATCTCTCTAACAATATTAGGCTGGTTTCTTTTTGTTACACTTTTTTCAATAATGGTAGGTGATGTTATGGTAAAAGTGTAGTTCTACTGTAGCTTGTTTCTACTACTATTGCTGCTATTTTAATCCGTAGTTGCATGATGTAGGAGATATCGTTAAAATAGGGTTTCTTACTTTGTAGCAAATGTTTAAAGAGTAAAAAGTAGGTTAATTGTAAGTCTCCGAATATAGTTATTGTAAATATATGTTTTGTACCTAATTTGCATTTAATTTTGATAATTCAATATTGTTATGATACCGACTGAGATGTACAGTATTTTGAACTAAGGATAAGAGTAAAATATCTTAGTCATATTCTCCCAATATCCTTATACCTTACAGCCTGACATGGTTTATTTGACATTATAAATCTACCGTACATGATTGAGTGTCTTAATTATATATTCTTCCCATTTCTTTCTTGGAGTAATGGTGTAAAATTAAGTCGTTTCTCATTGAAGAAGATGACACATCAATATCGGAGCAAGTAATAGCCAAAAAGTATCACTTATAACGATTAAATTCAAAGGCAATAGATTTTAAATTACTTCGTAGTAGAAATGATATCTGTAGAGTTATGAAAAAATGATGCATGGGTGGCATGTTATCTCTTTGGTAAGCATAAGCTGAGGAAAAATGACTTAGTGATAAGCATATGTTGATTTCGCAATATTTCTCTCTTTTCAATACTGTTGTAATGATATGATGAAACCGCAGTATTTTTACTGTTTCTTGGCTCTACCCAAACTGTCCCCGTGTTAATTCGAGAGTACGGGCACGTTAAATATATAAGTTCTAAACTTCTTCCGAGTGGTTGTTGGCAGAGGAAAGAAGGTACAATACCTGTGGATGTCACCCCATTGGATTCCAGTCTAAATTGGGTAACACTGACCCGACCGTCCAAGCAAATACATCACATCTTCTGTTAAGTCGTTCAGTCTGGGTTGAGAGAAATTAGTTCTACGCTATCTTTTTTGGTGTTAGTGTTGCTGTTTTTTGTGACCATGATAAATGTGATGTGTGTCTGTTCCATGATAAATGTGATCGTTTAAAATAGGAAAACTGACCTTATGCCGGACTAGACTAATTGTCTTCTCTGAACAGACTGATTGCCAATAGAGGTACTTTTGATGACACAATATTTTTATAATACTGATATATGTAATTTTTTAACAAAAGATTTTGAAAGAAGAATTAAAACATTTCAGCCATATTCTACCAATTTTCTTATCTTTTGGAGCTAGTTCATTCTAATGAGACGGTTTATATAAATATAGTTTTCTATAAAATGTAGTACGCTTTAACAGCAGGCCTAAAAAAATTGAAGTTGCGATTAAAGTCAGACGCTTTTTAAACCAATTTTATACTGCAAAAGTTGTGAAATTGTCTAAATATATCAAACGTGATAGTCTTTAATCATACCAAGAAATATCATTAAATAAGGTACCCTTTTAAACTAAAAATTCTTACTTCCATAAAAAAAATTAAAACTTGTGAGAATTTTTAAAAAAGAAATGATAATTGTAAGGCGCATTTCCTTTTTTTACAGTATCAGCCTTAGACTTTTATTTCTCAGAAATACTTTCCTTCCATACTCGAAATAAATGTGTTTTTCTCTTTTTAAAGTTCCACTGCTTCGTGTTAACTATTTCAAAACTAGCTAAATCTATGTGAGAGCACGAAGAAGCAGATCTTCCACAAAATCCAATAAACTGAAAGGTTTTTTTTCTCATGGCTAGGAGGAAAACACTAAATGCAAATTCTAATAATTCATGCATTTAATCTTCGACTCTCGCATTTTTTGATTTACTTAAAACACTTTGCAATTTTATTATTTTGTTAGTATTTTTGATAAAAAATAAATATGATTGAACTTCATAAACGTCCACATAAGTAGATTACATTTGACATATAGCATATGATCATATAACAGTTTATTTAATTTACATCTTTATAAAAACACTCACTTGATCCTACATTTGTTCCTGAAAAATTATTTTGCATAGCGCATGATTAAGATTATATCTATTAGTGAAGCCTGGGGCTTTCTGCCCGTAAGTAATTTAATAAACTGTGGTATATTATACTATATTTCACTATATATCATTATATTATACTATATACCATGGTATTATACTATATACCATGATATTATACTATATACCACGTTATTCATGGGATATTATACTATATTAAAAGTAAATACTTGATAAATGTCTGCGTAGCTACGTCAAAAAATGTGGTATTGCAGTATCCATTGCTGTAAATAAATTAAAAACGAGTCCAATATCCAGCTTCCTTTTCAGTATCTTATGCTATACTCAGCGTTACGCTTCAGTATTCTCCATTGTAAATAACTTAAAAATGAGTGTAATATAATCTTCGTTTGCCTTATCTGTTGTCCTAAAGCTCCAGAATTCTCCATTGTTGTGAATAATTTAAAAATGAGTCCAATATAAGCTCCTCTGTTTACAGCATCTAATGTTAAATGCAATGCAAAGCTTCAGTATGTTTGCATGATTATGGGTATTTACACTTCTGTGACGCAGAAAGTACTTATACACTATGAATTTGGCGAGCCAATGGCCGTACCGTGCTGAAAACACCGGTTCTCGTTAGATCACCGAAGTCAAGCAGCATCGGTCGCGGTTAGTACTTGGGTGGGTGACCATCTGGGAACACCTCGTGCTGTTGGCACATTTCGGGCGCGGTAGCTCGGTGGTTTGCGCGCTGGATTTGAACGCTGCCACAACTGCCGCCGTGTTCATGCGGAGTACGATCACGTTAAACATGTGGGTCCGTAAGTCCTTCCGAGAGGTTGATGGTAGGGGAAGGAGGGTACGATCTCTGTGGATGCCTCCCCCACTGGGTACCGGTCTAAATTGGGTGGCACTTCCCGACCGTCCAAACAGTAACCTTACACCTTTCTGGTAGGTCGGATGGTCTGGGTCTCAGCAACAACAACTATGAATTTGGCAATTTGTAGAATTCATGTATTTAACAAATCAAGAATAAAGAAATCGGTATTATTTTTATTTTAGCTACTTTTGTCACATATACATGTGTTAATTACGTTTTCTATAATTATAAAAGAAGATGCTTGTCTGTCTATTTGTACTTTTGTTGTTTGGTCGCGCAGATTAAAATCTAAGCGATCCACGGTTACGAAATTTGGTACAGTGATATTTCGGTTCAGACCCAAAGGCACCTCGTCAAGATTTTTCTTCAAATTCGAATTAGTTTTTAATAATTAAATGTTGGAAGCAGTTTTATGAGATTTTAATCATTAATGGGTTCCTTAGCAATCGAAAATAATATTGCAGTTTCCGTCTTTATACCATCGGGAAGGCCTTAGAACGGATTTTTCAAAGAACTTGAAACCGAATCAAAAAAATAATTCCTTCAAATTAAAAAAAAAACATTTGAAAATTCGTTGAAGTGTGGAAGTTTAGGAAACTTTATATGTACACCATAAGTATACTGTGTAAAGAACATTGCTGCACCCAAAAATGAACCACGGATCTTTGTACAAGCCAGCAGACTCTAAAGTTGAGCTACTGGGACGGAATTGCACATTCTTATCGTCGAAGAGGATTCTGCATTCTCCGCCCTCTGATGTCAAATTGGCTTACAACTGACAATCTGACTGACCACCTCCTGCTATTTTTACCTCAGGTTAGTTTTTTGCTGCTATTTTTATATTCCAAATTAGCTTCCCGGATGGTCGTTGATCCCCGATTTGAAATTGGCTCTCAATATATCAGAGTCCACTGAATCTGTGCTAGTCGTACTAGGATCACTTACAGACTTCCGACATATTTGCGCTAACCTATAGGGTTGCTTTGTTCCAGCGGCGTTGCAAAGAACCTTGCTGCCCCAACCGAAAATCGAACCATAGAATTTTGAACTCGACTTTTGAGCTACTAGGACATACTACTAGTTGTACTACAGTTGAACAACAAGGACGGAAGTGCAATTTCTTATTGTCGAAGTGCAGCCGGCAACTGTTATATCCAAATACTGAAGATTCACAGAATTCGAATTTTTGGCATGAATATCGTGTGATATCTTCACTATCTGATAAAAGAATGTTTAAAATAAAACTTCGCTAGGCATGGTAGTACAAGTTCATTTAATGATAAATCCGAGCATAACAAAAAGTGAGCACATGTGAAACTCCTCCAATAGTGGCATGACCATAGAGACGGGTGAAATGAGCACTATGCGTTGTATTTTCTGTTATGGCTCGCCAGTGAGTCATTCCAGGAAATGGTCATCACATTTTTCACCTCTTTCCAGACCAGTGAGTGTGGCTAGTGTGTTACATATTTTCGTTACTCTTTCACTTCATCGTTTAATTGCAATGTGTTATTGTGATGTTTAATTGTTGTAATAACTATTAAATACAACAATTATGCCGAAATCTAGTACTCAACGCCTAAGGACACATAGTGAGAAACAAAGCGCACGAGACTCAGAAATTACATTTTTAAATCGTGATATTTTCTAATGGAATCTAATTTCTATAGTATTAATATCTTTAATGCTTTCTGGTATTAAAACCTTTTCTTTTCACATATTATATTATCTGAGTCATATTTTTATTATTTATAATACTGTGCGTATTACATATTTAAAACATTGACATGCAATTTGCTAAAATATAATATATAAGTACATTTACCACAATATATGTGTTATACTCTCTCGTTGTTAACTCCGTTTGCCTTATATCACCTTAACCTTTTTTACATGTGAGACAGCGTCCATCCCAAGCGAAATATTTTTCAAAAAAACAGGTATTTCACATACCCTATCCCAAACAGTTTAATCCCTCTTTGCAGACATTGGCGTCCATGGACGCCAATGCCTACAAAGGGGGATCGAACTGTTTGGGATAAAGCATGTCAAATACCTGTCTTTTTAAGCGGTTTTTCGTTTGAGATGGACGCTGTCCCACCCGTACGCAAAAGGTTAACTTCTAACCTTCGTGGCGATTAGACGTCCATTTTATTAATTATTCTATTCTTGAATTTTCTATGAATTTTAAAGAGAAACGTCTCATTATTTTTCAAACCTCTTACAGCAGAAATCTAATTCTATAAGATCTGTCCTATGGGAACTGATTATACTTCTTTGTACCATACCTGTAGTTGTAATGGCCAGAGTTTTATGATATTTTATAATGACCAGAATATTTATAATGACCAAAAGCGTTGGGGAAGGAGGAAAACGGTTGGTTTCCAAGAACCCGTTGTAATTTTCATTAAGTTCCGGTCTAATTTTAATCAGAGGACAAATATATTATTTAGCAATTGAAAATTATATCACTTAATTTGCAAGTATTTTCATTTAGAAAACGTGGAATTGATTTTAATCGATAGTGGTCACAACCACGGTTTCTTTAATTACCAGCTCTTGATTTTAATCAGAATTCTATTTGTATCAAAGGATATTATTTAAGGTGCATGAAAATAGTTTATTTCAAACGTACTACACCCGCGTAGCGGGCGAAAGACGTATTTTAAAGTGTATCAAGGAGTTTACTTAGGGAATATCAATGAAGTTACTTTAGCGAGTATCAAAAAGTTTCTTTAGAGAGTATCAAAAAAGTTTCTTTAGAGCGTATCAGAATGTTCATTTAGTTCGCAGCAAAGGAGCTTATTTAGGGCGTATCAAATGGACATTAATTAAGGAGAATCAGAAGAGCCTATTTAGGGCGTAATATTCTGCCGTAGTAGGGCGTTATATGTTCAATGTTGCCAACGCTGAACCCAAAGGACATTACGTTCCCATGCATCAAGTTAAGGTGTGTTTAAGTCCTTATATAGGAAATATTACGCCAGCTTAGTGGGCGGGCGTTCGCGCAGCAAGCGACTACGCATTTTGAAAAAAGTTGAATGAATTCAGTTGAAACATTTGTATGAATTCGATTAATCCCTGCTTTAAATCCAGGGAATCGACTTGTACGATTTCCAGTGAATCATTTAAAATCCGAAGTATAAATTTATTGCAAAACATAGGTTTCTCCTGCTTTTCCTGCAATACTTGGTCAGCACCAACAAAACTAATTATTCAAAAATCCAATTTGCCTATAATTGAAACCGCATAATCCGCAATAGAATGACATATTTTCAAAACTCACAATTAGATAAAGCAAAAACTACGAGGTGCTCGTGCTATTCATTGGTAAACCAAGTGAAATTTTATTTTTTTTTAAATTAAAACTATTTCTTGAACGATTCATAATAAATTTAGCTCGCTACTAATGACGATTTCTTGCAGCAAGAGGTCAAATGTTTCTTGTTGCAGATAAAAAAAATCTGATGTGAGCAGCAGATTACTTTCCCTGCCGAATCAGATTCACTTTCTCTTATTTTATTTAGTAATTCATTAAATTGAGTTTAATTGCATAAAAGTACACCCATAATTATTTAATATTACACAGAATTTGCACTCTTAATTCCATTTTCGCTCTCATTTGGTAACTGCACTTATTTTCAAAGGTGGCGCAGCAAAATTGCGAAAAACCAAAATATCTCGAGAACGGCTAAACCTAGTGTAATGGGGATGGACAATTTTCTTCATCTTTGCACATTTCGTATAAAGTCACATTTCGTTTCATTTAATTGATATATTTGAGCATGCAATTTTTTTTTATTTTAGATTTTACCGATTTTTGCGTGCCCTTCGCTAAAAAAGGCAGCCGAATCGTACCAAAATCTAATCAGCACCAGAGTAACCCACAAGTGACTTACCTACCAAATTTTGCAAAAATTGATATATTAGTTTTTCAGCTAAAGTGGATACAGGCAATTTTTGCTGGCCATTTCGAAAAAAAAGCGGGTTCCTTGATCTCGAATCGCACCAAAATCTAATCAGCACCAGGGTTAACCACAAAAGGCTTACCTACAAATTTTATGAAGTTTAGTTCATTAGTTTTTGAGTTAGAGTGGATACATACATTGCACAGACACACAGACAGACAGACAGACACACACACACACACGCACACACACACACACAGACGTCACGCTAAAAATAGTTTTCTCGTATTCTAAAGCCCCCAAAACGTGTAGATCCGTTGAAAATCCGAATTGCAATTTTTGGTTTGATTCCAATACTTCCCCTATACATTACCATGCATTGCAGGGAAAGTAAAAATGCTAAGAAAAATTAATTATTTTATCTTCCACGTTTTTTACTAGTAATTACAGTTTATTATAAAATTAAAAATACGTTTTATTCTGGCAAATCTGTTTGTTCTCAAACGATATCACGTTTACATAATTTGAACATACCGGATGTTAATTCCGGCCGTCCAAATAAATGCTCTATGTCCTTGGATGAGTCGGACGGACTGGGTCTTCAACACCGCATGCTAGAGCTATGAATGTTATTAACTCCTTTCAAGTGAAATCCCAAACCTTTCCGTCAAATTTGCATCCCGTAACGGAACAAAAATAAAATGTAGTTTTCTTTCAATTACAATCGCTGCAATCCGTAACGCCCCCACACCACCATCACGGCTATTGACCATGTTTGCGGAGTACGGACCAAAATAACTTCAGCGAAAATATCCTTGAATGCCACACTACTCTCTTTCAGAAGAATCCTATATACAATTGAAAAAAAATCCCGGTGAAGAATATCAAAACTCGATCTTTTTTACAAAGAAACATATAGCTTTTTCATATATTACCATTTATACTATTACAATATGCGTACATATCAAATTTCAATTTACTATATGATTGAAATAGTTAGAACTTTGAACTTTTTCCTCTGTCAGTGCTGATGACTATCGCGTAGCTGTGTGGAGGAAAACTGGCTAATTTTCGAATTGATGGCGGCACACGGCAATCACAGGTGGTGTGACAGTCTGATATTCTGCAGCCGAGTATTCTGCCTATGCTGTCACGTCAACCATCTCCATATACCAATATGACAACGCACTGCAGCACACTGCGCGACTTTCTCAACAATGTCTTCGAGGTTTTAATACCGTCCCATGACCATCCAGTTCCTCAGACCTATCACCTATAGAACCACCAATGAGACATGTTGGGAGAACATTTTGAGGTTTCTTAGAATACCACTGAATCATCTGACCAGATGCAACATTTGAAGCAGAATCTGCTACAGATGGACATAAGCGACTTAAGGGCACATGGAACATCTCGACAGGTTAAATGAAGCAATTTTTGCAAAATATTCAACGACTTGTATTTGACTTAAAAATAGAGATAGAACTGAGATTTTTTTCCACAGTTAACATATACATTAACTGTGGAATTTAATGGCCCATATTTAAAGCACAAGAAATTAATTAGCTGAATAAAATAGTTTTCTAGAGCTAATTAACTTTTTATTTATCTATATGAAATTTTTTGAACAATATGTCCATTCGGTATGCTTTTCTAAAAATTTATTGAGTTTATCACCTTCAAATTTGGAATGGTAGCAGAAAATATACTATTTGAGAATAATAAGAAGCAATCGTAATTTTGGTTAAAAGAAATAAAATTAAAATTTTTTTACTAAAGAACTTTGAAAATCCTAAAAATTTTAAGAACATATTTCTCATTATTTTCAAAATTTTTCCACCCAGATTTACATTTTTAGGTATTTTTAAAGAAATAAGTTTCTTATACAATTTTGGAGAATTTCAATTCTCTATCTTAAATAGATTTTTATAAAAGCATTAAAGAAAGATATTTTGAGTAAAAAGGCAAAAAACTATATGAACACCCACAATGCTTAAAATATATTATTTTAAAACCTTATCCAGCACCATAATCATTTTGTTTTAACATTTCAGCATCAATTTTTTTCTGTTTTATCATTTTATTTTTCACCCTGGCTGATTTAGAGAGATTTTGGAAACTTAGTGATGCTTCTGGAACTCGAGCGTCATCGATTTTTTGCAAAGAATATTTCATATTATGGCCGGGTTCAATTCCCAAATGTTTTAGAATTTTTGTGCGCTTGTAAGCACCATCATTAAAACAAATCACAGCATCTAATAATCCAAATTTCAAAGTATTTATTGAAACAAAAATAGTTTTGGGTAAGCGTTCCCATAAACAATAGTTGAAACTCTCATTTTGATTCTGCGTTCTACCATGTGTGCATTTTCGCAAAAGTTTTCTGTCAGAAAGAGAACGGAAAAAGTTTTTAACAGTAGAAAGTATAGTTTCTGGCAAAGAGTGTTTGTGATTATAATTTTCACCATTGTTTAAGGCTTTATTGTAACCACACCAAGTTTCCGAATCCATAGGACATAAACCATGTTGGGGGTTTTCATCAGTTGAAAGTTTGTGAAAATAAATTGCCCATATGGATTTTGCAATGTCATCTATGGATGTGCTTATATTGCGACGGATTGCCAAAACATAATAGTTCTGAATTCGCATGATTTTAGCTTCTGTCAAGCGATCACGTCCAGATATCTTTTTGACATCAGAAACTTTCGTGGTCTTCAATTCATTACGAATGTTTTTTAATCGAGTTCCCATTCTTTTCTGTATAAGAGCAATGCATTCTAGGTTTTCAATTTCGACGTCAGGGCCATAAACTTTTGCCTCATTAACATTATTGAAACCTCGCGAGTCACCGTCTCCAAGATAATTCACATATCGCACTCCTCTCAATGACTCGGAGCGTTCAAAGATTTTCATGACACCTTCAACCTCCATACCTCCACTATACCCTTCAAAATTCTTGACGCAGTTGTGGGGTCCTATAGATTTATTCATACATTCTATACATTTAGTACAGTATTTTGTGAGGCATTCAACGTCAATAACTTTACCATTGTAAAGTGAAGTAGCACATACGACTCCATTCAGTGATGAATGGCCACTCTTTTGCCATGTACCATCGAAAGCAGCAGATATATCAGTGTTACCATCATTATCTGCAATAGTTTCAGCAATAGCTCTATTCATTGATTCATCAGCTACTTCGGATAATGCTGGGAGCAATGTTTTGTTAAATTTTTGTAATTTAAATGGAAGAGGAGGAAAAATTCATCAGTGCACAAAAAGTGTCTGCTGCTTTTTCCCCCTTTCCTATACATCTCATTGCATGTGTGAGACGAATGTTTATATTTTAAGAGTTTCTGGATATTTTAGATGTCATTTTACTTGTTGAATGTCCACAAGAAGTACATATGTACGTTGAACTAGTAACAAGTCCTTTTCGACTGTTTTCTTCTTCAATGACATCAAAAGTTTCAGTTCGCCCACAGTTTTTACACTTTGCAAAGCTGTTCAGTAAAGACAATAATAAATCCAAGTCAATAATAATATTTTTACTTTGCTTAGACTCTAATTCATCATCTTTGCTGCTAAAGATGATGAATTAGAGTCTAGTGATAAATCAATCTTTATTTCAGAAGCACTAATATTCATCGATGAAATGTCATCAATACTAATTGTACTCTTACGAGTCTGCCGGTTGCCTGTAAACTTACATTTACCGAAACACTTTTTTCTAGGTATATTCACCAACTATTTAGCAGATAAAAATATATTTAAATAATAAAATTAATCAGAACTTTGTTCAAAAACAAAATTTGATGAATAAAATAGAAGCAAATGGACAATAGCAATAGAGATCAGCGAAATCGCAAACAAAACAAGCACCACGTTGTAAATAAACAGTGATCAAATCTGTTCACACAGCTTCTGAAAATACTGAAGGGGGGAAATGTATAGTTTGGCAACTGGAGAAAAAAGTGGAAATAAATCATGGGGTGCAAAATAATAGGAGTTGCCCTTTTCAGTGAGGAAGAGCGCTTGAAAACACATGTCCCTTTAAATGCGGGTGGCCTGGCACTGTTTGTTTATCTATTTAAATGCCGTATTTTGGGTGTTTATATATTCCAAATCTATACAAATTATATATTTCTGGAATCGTCTGAGTCTGCTCTATTTTTTAAAACTATAATTGAAAGTTCGAAAATATTTGACCTATTTTATGTTCCATGTGCCCTTAATTAACTCTATGACGCACCGAATATTGGCTCCTATAGCTGCCAGGGGAGGATTCAACACTTACTAAACTCTCATTTTCTTGTTTTCTTGTTGCCACCATTTTTTAATAAAACGATCATTCTTTGATTCCAAATTTTAATAATTTGCGCATCTCCTCAATCGATGCATACATGCCGAGTTTTGCTGTCGTAGCTCAATTTCTTATGGATGCATATACAGTGTCTTGCAAGAGTGTGTAAATTATAGAATGTGTGCAAAAGTATAGAATACATCCACGTACCATGTGATGACGGATATGACATGCCTTATTCCTTTTCTCCGCATGCTTTTAAATTAACATAAATGTAAATATATTGTGAGACCAGGATACATTTAGGCTGTGTAGTGTATACAGATGTATGATTTCTGGTACGCATACAAAGGGCATCATTTTACAGCAGCCCTGACCAGAGAGGTCAGAGAAGCCATAAATAAGGGGGCGTCAAGTACAGGTGCGGTCGAGCCAGAAAAATGATTGGAGGCTAAAGATGAAGCCATGGGATTGGTTAAGGTTTTAACCAATAAGGGAGTGTTGCTGTATCGCCCTGGGGTCAACAATGATCGCCGAAGAGGCGTATCTAGATCTTAGGCAAAAAGAGATGGCAACAGGCAGAAATTTCAATATGGAATATGCATCAGGTTCTACACAGATGCATATAGAAAGTACATAAAAAAGAGTATTTAATAAGCGATACATACGCATGAAGGTTCTCTGACAGTGCAATCGATATTAAGATATCGTGTGAAGGAGATACTTGGAAGTGACCTACATCCAATCATGAGTCTCTATTGAGAGATGGTCAGTTATTATTATGATAATGCAGTCATGAGCCTTTATATTAGTTGTGTGCTTCATGGAATTGAGGCAATGGCCGCCGAAGAAGCATTTGTGGACAAACAATCCAGAATGTACAAAATAGCGAGTTTATGTTTGCGTGCTAAACCAAAATGTAAGTATGAATGATCTACAAATATCCAAAGACAAAATAGGAGGTATGTGCCTATCATCTATTATAAAGGGTCATAATAATAATAATTGAGGAAATTGATATACCTGGTCTCACATACTTAATAGCCTCCTTAAGTATATAAGTATAGTTATTGTAATTTAATTATGCTTAAAATGTTCTTAATAAATAATGTTTATTTTAAAGTTAAAATGGGTGAAGCCAATTACGTGAAAGTATGTTAACATATTTTATTCCAGAAACTCGCACTAAGAAATTATTCTGTGTTTTTATGCGGCATAATGCAACGTACACGACTTACGAGTTACGACCATGTTAATTCTGAATAATTTAATTATTATAAACTCCAATGATGAATTCTTTGTCTTTTCTAACCCCTCATATATACTTATATTTTCAAATATTCCTTGGATTTTACGACCTTCCTGCGACCTAAATTAAGAAATTAAAGTTTTAGTATTTGAAACTAAATTTTGGTGCAGTAAAAATCTCCTATTGAATTCTTGAAAATATTGCGTAGGTATTCAGCACACTTTCATTTATATTTTCAAAAACTCCAGAGTAGAGGATTTAACTAGGACGAAACAAAATCTTCTCCAGTGTGAAAACGTCTCTTTTCGACAAATAACGAACTTTAGAAGTTTTGTCAAGCGGAGATGAGAACAGAAAAGAACGTAATTCTCTGTATAAAGGAAAGAAATTTCGTAGTTTAAACATAATGTTGAAAACTGTCGGATTTTTTTCTTCATTTTATTCCCAGTCTGTTTTCTCTAATGGATTTAAGTTTTGGAAAAAATTAGTTTAAACTGCGTTAAATTTCTAAATATATTTTAAACCTAAATCCGATGGAAATGTTTGCAGATGCAAATGCCAGTGTATGTATTGTGCTTGATTGGGTCGATGAGCACTGTCAATTGCATTGCGCATATAGAAGAAACTTATATATGAGTTCCAATTCCGAGAACGGAAGGAGAACTTTATGTGTATATACTATACACTCTTCAGAAATATAAGCACATGAAAGTAAATCCAACATACCTAAAAAATTCTGATTTAATTGACTCCAAATTCCAAAGAAAGTAATAATTTGAGTAATATATTCATGAGTATAATAATAAAAGCAAAAAAAATGTATATAGGTATATTTTTAGTGCATACTTCACATTTAGTAAATTTGGAAAATGTGTTGTAGGCTATACAAACAAATCGTAATATCGGATGTGACCTCCTCTGACTTTGACACAAGTGTATCATCGACTTTTCATCCCTTCATCACGAGATCCAGTACAGCAGAAGGCATTAGCTGTCGTTCTTGTAGATGGGTAGTTTTCAGCTCTTGTAAAGTAGTTGGTGGGAGTAGGCAGACCTAGATATCTCTTCCAAAGGCATCCCAAAAATTTTCGATGGGATTGGATTCCAGAAAATACGCTGGACTCTGCATACGAACAAGACAGGACCATCATTCTCATAGGACTTGTTCAGCAGCTCTACTTTGCGTGCACTAGCGTTCATATTCATAGAAAGAGATTCATCACCCACGGCTGCATCGTAGAGTTTCATAAAGGGTCCAAGGACTTTTCCAAGGACAATACACTTTGACAACACGGGAAGTTCGGTGGGATATCCCAGACGAAATCTAGCCCATACAATAACCCTAACACGACTAAAGGCTTTGTGTTCAACGATTTTATTTAGCTAGTTGCGTGTTCATCTTTTTCTCCAGACCAATATACGTTTATTATCTGAATCTAGAGTAAATAGTGATTCACCCTTGAAGAGCATATTGGCCATTGCGTTTATATCCAAGTCGCATGCTGACGACACCACATTAATCGTGTTCCCCTGGTCTTAGTGCTTCAAGGAACATAAATTCGTTTGTCCCGGGCATAGAGACTCCTGACATGCGGCTGTCACTTCACAGTACTGGCGGAAATTGACTTTCTTATTTTTGTGGTAACCATTGATCGGAGAGCTTGTGCGGTTGTTCGGTGATTGCGTTTTGTCCTCACTGGTCGCCAGAAAACACAATACCCAACAGACGACCTGGAACAGATCTCTAGATAATTTTCCTACTCATTTGAAATTGTCTCCATTAACGAAAATTGACAAAATGGTCCACAGAAAAAAAAATTGGATGAACTGTCTTGCCTCAAGCCTCTTAACAGACCATTAGCATTAGTAATATTCCAAACGTAGTCTTTATAAAAATGATATAATCTAAAGTCCACCCCTAACACTCTTCAAAAAATATTTTATTGGGAACTGAAACTCTTAGTCGCAGATTACACGTTTTCACCATGCGCCTAATTTTCATATTGTCCGAGGAGCAAATTGTTATTGGATACATCATTTGATATATACATATCTTCATTGACGACAACAGTAAGTTTCACCCAATAAAGTTCACGTATGAGTTTGATATTTGAAAATTTACATCTCATGTCTAACTTTTTGAAATAAATGTACATGCCCGGAAGTGTTCGGTATTTACTTTAAACTTCTGGTTCAAATCAAAATAATCTTGGAATGCATACTAATAATATTTTAAAATAATGTAATCAGTAATCAAATTTCAGAGCTTGCAGTTCTCAGATATGATTTGATTGGAATATTCTAGAATGAGTGTATGAGTACATTTTTCTTGTTAAATTGTTTATGTAACAATAACACTTTTTACTTCCTGCAAGAAAACTGAATTTCTGATCCATATAGTCAACTAAGTGCATACTTATCACAGTGCACTCACTATGAGGCACTATCCCAAAGCGATTGACAAATGGTTATACACAGCGACAGTAAATGTCCCTCTTGATTGTTGCTGCGGTCCATCAATCAACATGATGGTAAAGCTTCAGGTTATATTTTCACTTATAAAAAGGCGAAAGTTAAATATGACATCCCTCAAAATGGGTCACTATTTCATACTGAATATTTGGACAGTATAGGATCACATTCTATGGGAGAGGTCGCTTTTTTAAGATAAAAAAAATCGAATTTTTAATGTTATCTTTACAAATGAAGTTATTACCTTGAGGTATTTTGAATCATTTACTAGAAACATATTAAAAATGCCAATTAGTACGGATTTTAGAGCCAAAATTGTAAAGCAACGCATGCGTCATGTATTGAAGATTCTAATTTTTAAACGGATATTTTTCAAAACCCCATTTCCAAAATCGCTGTTAGTAACAGTAATAGACTGCCTTAAGCTGCTACTTACTACAAAGTATTTTTGTTTACGAATTGCTTTTGAGATCTTAAATGAATGATGTCAAATAGAAATATTTATCATGAATCTCGGAGATATTGTAAGGGGGGATGGAGTTAGTTAACTTAATTAAAAAATAAATTAAGAAAAGAGAAATGTTAATAACTAAGCAACTAATTATAAGATAATCTTATCTACTCTCTATAAGAGCATTTCTGTAAAAAAATCGCTGCTTTCTTTGTAGTGAATCGGAGAGTTTTTGCGGCACATAGATAATATACTATTTATGAAATCGTCTATGTTATATAGTCCAATCAATCAACTAATAATAAAAGAATATACATAATTTAACACCACACTGTTGACTACAAATCAGTTGACCGTGTTTTTCTTTTGTATAGAATGTACTGCAAAACCACATTTGATGTTATAAAATAAATATAGATCGAAAAAGAAAAAGAACGCAATATTAACTACACAGGTCTTGAAAAAACAACAGCGACGAAAATGAATGGACTAGATTTTTCTCCTCGCAGATAAAATCCTTCTACAAAACTTGAAAACATAACTTATTGGTTTTTCTATGCGCGTATATATATTTTCCAAAAATATAAATCGTACTTATTTTATAAATACTTATTTAAACATTTATTTATTTTTATTGGATTGCAAAGATCATATTATTCAGTAGTTAACTAATGAATTGTTAAAATAGAAAATTAAAGAATGAAGATAAGCGAGTGAAGATGTTATGTTATGATGGAGTGTAGATGCGAGTGTTATGATGGAGATCCTTGAAACATGGGTACTGAGTCTGTAGGGTGTTATAAAGCATAGCGTAATGTTTTACACATTGTGCAAACACTATTAATGCTCATCGGGATCGACCCATAAAGAGAGGGGGAGTAATTACTCAATGTAGGTAATGTGTACGGTTAATTTAATTGCTAGCACAATGCCTCCTTGCAGACACGGTGAGACAGTTCGGCGCCAAGCTTTGAATATCACAAGACAGAAGTTGGTAAATTTTCAAATACGAGATGTCGAAGTAAATGTCTAAATTGAAACGACAAATCTCTTGAAAATTATGGCCCCTTCAAGTGTTAAGTCACTTCGGAGCTCGGACGAGACCTCCCGGCTGCTGGGAACCCGCAGATCATCGAATTATATTGGAACGCATACACAATGAGCGTCATTCCGTGATCCAATAAATAGTTCGGAATTTCGTCCCGCCTATTCTTGTGAACAAGTGATATAACGAATGAGCGGTCGAAGAAACTTTGCGCCCCGTGTTGTTCCACTCTCCACAAAATGTGAAGGAATCAGATTTTAAAAGGTTAAGTCAGACTCCATTTTGATCTCTGCAGAGAAGATCTACAAAAGTGTATAAGTACTTGATCGAAGCCCGATCCAAAAATGCATTTCGACACATTTTTGGGAACCGGTATCCACTGCTATTCCTTAATGGCAACCCTATGCCCTACAGAAAGAAACCGGCGTATTTGGTACCCTGATGCGAGCACATTTATTCAAGTGTATAGCTCGTATCCAGGCGGGCTATTAAGCAATGAAGTTTTATGGCCACTCTCGGCCACATCGAGCTACAGTGGAACCAGAATGATATTTGCTAAACTCATCGGGCAGTGGCGATCATCAAAGCCTCTAGGACTTCGCCCCTTACGCCAAGCAGGTTCTCTACTTACTCCAAGGAAATAGACGGAGTAGTATATGGATACTCTTTGGACCCTGTAAACTACAGTTAAGACGTGACAACTGTGTGGACTGCACAGTAGATGGCATTTGACAGCTCAGTGGTGGTGTCACCACTGGGGCGACTATGCACTGGCGGAGTGTTGCGAGGTGCCAATCCTGGGCCCCTACGCAACATGTAACACGCTTCATCTGAGTGATTCTGCCGCCATAGGTTCACACTGCGAATGAGGTATGCGACCGTAACCTTTCTATCAGGATATAACTCTGACCGGCATCGTCCTTCACGTAAGTTCCTGGACCTCCAAACATCGCTGGACCGACGGGCATTTGGACGGTGGAGTGCATATCAAACATTGATCACCAATCCCTGATGAACTCCCGAACCCCGTAAAATCTTCTGAACCGTGAGTCCATAATTTATGGGTATAATAAAAGTGTTAGTACCCACAAAATCGACTGGTTTTCTGAATCCAATGCAATGTACTCAATCTTTTTAGATTTCACTTATACGATTACTTAGCGAACTGGGGGGCACTATTGGTAAGTTTTAGTATTGTATTTATGTGAATTTTACTTTACCACATAGGATATATATGATTACCAGACAGTGCTAACTCGCCGAGTTTATTGGTTCTGATGATTAATAGCATATAATGTAAGTTCGACGCAGGTTTCACAAGAAACCATCCAAAAATATACAAAAGTACCTCGTTTTTACAGCAAAGCGATTCCTGATTATTTCCTCCTAAGTCGTTCGTTTTTAACCCTTTTTATAGTTTTATTTACAAAACAATTTTTTTTAACAAAAGTTTGAATTGATTTTAATTTGATCTAACATAAAAAAAAATCTGCGAAATTTAAGATTATATTATTTGACAAAACACTAAATGTTACGTAAAAATTTATTCTGTTACAACAAAAGCGCATTTAATAATATTTCATCATTAAATTTTCACCAGCAACAAGGATTATTTTAAAGTCCAGTATATACATAATTATAAGACTTTATCTATTAAAAATATATCGAACTATTTCGTGTTGTAGGACTCCTTTTATCTTGTTCGCACATGCCTGATCCAGTGGCGAAGCATTAATGGAATTTTGGAAATCAGTGGCCACCGAAAGAACCCTCTACCAAATAATTTTTGTTTTAATCGTACATTATTCGAAGTAAATACATAAACGCTTTCAAACATCCTATAATTAAAAGGGTAGTCGTTTAGGTGGATATTGTCTCAACAAATTCTCTTCACACTTCGACACTGGGCTAGCCTTGTTGAGACATTTCTGTTGTGTTTCGAAGCTCTCCAATTTTGTGAGTTCTTGTTTTAGATTGGCTGAGCTGTTCTTCATTCTGCTTTCTTACTAGCTGTCTTATCGGGAGTTTGAACCCATGGCTTTGATATATATATATCCATATGTTTCTTCTATCTGTGGTCACTTCATCCTTTTGATTTCGCATTTGTTGGTTCTCTAGCACTGTCATAGGCGATCCAGAGTATCCTTGAAACATATGTATGCTGCATTATTATTTTATTTTTGCTTACATACGTTGATCAAGTTTTCTTTATCGGTTATTGCATGCTGACGAGTGCATAACAAGCGTCAAAGCAGTTGCTGTTATCTGCAAAGCGCTAGCTTATTACTTTCCTTATATACATATTGTATAAGGAAAGTATTGTGACGGGGACGAAAATTCGAATTCGAGTTTTCGACGGGAGAGCACGTTTCAAGCATCCCTGATCACGAATCAAACATTTTTGAAGTGATGTCTGTGTGTGTGTGTGTGTGTGTGAGTGTGTGTATGTGTGTGTGTGTAAGTGTGTGTGCGTGTGCGTGTGTGTGCGTGTGTGTGTGTGTGTGTGTGTGTGTGTGTGTGTGTGTGTGTGTGTGTGTGTCAGTGGGTCTGTGGAGACGATAACTGACGAACGAATGGACCGATTCGAACGAAATTTGGTACAAAAATCACAATCCGTAAGCACTGCAAGCCTATTGTTTTTAAACGTAATCGAATGTTCAGAACCCCCCTAAATTTTCGAGTGAAATTTTGAAAAAATCGTCAGAAAATTGAAACTGCTAATAAAGTTACGCAAATAGACATTTCTTATGTAATTTTTCATTAGAAAACAGTTAACATAAAATTTAGAACGCTAACATGAACCGTTCTTGAGATATTTCACATTTTTTTAAAAAAATCAAAAAGTCATATAAAATAAAAAATATATATATTTCCTATTGAGAAACATGTTCACTTTTCATATGTAATACCATGCGATAAATTGAATGACATCATTCTCGTGGATCTAGCTCGTTCCATTCATGAGAAAAGATACTTCGAGTAATACTTTTGTATTTGAACGCCAATAGTCATTTATCTGTTATAAGAATAACTTCTCCGTCAGTAAAGCTTGGCGAGATTTTGGCGACGAATTTGACGGAATGTCGCCAATTTGGCGACTTTTTGAAATGTTGTCAAATTAATGAAAATCTCGCCAAATGGATTAAAATGAGGCTAAATCAATGAAAATGACGACAAATTGTCGAAAATTCCATATCTTGGAAAGAAGAAAAGTATCTTCTATAAGAAAAACCTATTTTTTTACTGTAAAAGTAATAAATTCATTGCATTATATAAGGAAAGTCATGAGTTTCCCACATCAGATTTTTTAATATTGTTACGGCATATCCTCTGGAATCGTGGGTGTGCATGTAGGATACAAGAATAAGTCCAAATCGCTTGATAACTGACGCATTTATTCATAAGCACAGCGTAAAGAGGAACACTATACAATAAAATATCACTTAAATGCTCCGCTAATTTCACAAAATAACCGATATTATTCTAAAAACTGGACGAAAATCTTTTCCCAAAACAGTGGCTACTACTTTTAAAACTTTGAAAAAATTTACAGTTTAATATAGCTCGTATCACGTTAACTGCTCTCCGACTCAGTGATGACTTCTATATACACTCCATGGAACTTCTGGAAATCTCGCATATCACGTAGATTAATCGTTATTTCAGGTTGCTTCTCGAACCTTCGGGAAGTTATCAAATGTCACCAAATTGGCGATAAACTGCAAAAACTGGCAACCCTTCTGCGAAGTTCATCAAGTGGCAAATCTGAAGAACGTCATGGGAAAGAATGTCGTTACATGAGATTTTTCCATCTGGTCTTTGAAAGAGATGAAAGACCCCTGAAGAAAAAGCATATTACAGGCTCCAACAATATTTTAGTTAAGTTTTTATTTTGCCCCTGCTTAAAGTTATTGAGTAAAAAATATAAATATTATAATCCAATAATCCCATTATTTTCATTTCTCGCAAAGAAAGTGAATTATCGATTTTTCAAATAGCTGTTCTTAACAAAAAAGATTCGGTTGTGCGCAAAAACCTTCAAAAACTTTGATGGATTGTTTTTAAAGGCATAGCAGGAAATTAAAGGAACTGTAGAGCATTTCTCTTTCTCACTAAAACAGCTCACACTTAATCGATCAAAATAAAGATATCGACGACGATGCGATTTTTTAACATCCCTTTTATCCCCGTTATATGATGATTTTACAAAACATTTTATTCTGATAAAGGAAACTTCATTTCTTTTTCGTGTCACTTCACTGACGAACTAGGTATGCTTATTTAAAGAAATTTAAAAGCACTTTTTTTTAAACTGAAAAATTAAATAATGTTTCTGTGATGCAGAAAAACAAAATAAGTTGTAAAGTACAATGCAACGCGCATTCATAACTTTAACATAAACATTTATTTAAATTATTTAAGCCGTGGCAAAAATATCGTAACTCATTGATCGTTATAACATTAAACATTAAGATATAGCTTCCATAACCTCATTGACACATACACTAACATGTGCATGCAGACAATCATTATCAAGAACAAGAAAGATCAATCATGCATAAGTATTGATTATAAAACATTTTCCTACTGAAATGCAATTTCATTTAAAAATCCCTAAAATGTGAAACATTCAGTGGTGATATCTTTTACATTATCACAGTACTACAGTAATTTATTATACTTAAATATTTAAAACTGTATCTAAATATAAATCATCTTATTCTCTATGCAAAATCAATGAATATTTCATACATATAACTTGCATTCCAGACTCCAGAGCTAAATAATTTTGTGTGAAAAAAAATTCAGGAATTCTTATGTAACTCACCTTACAACCGCTTGAGATATTTGCATTCTGCATAAGTTAAAATTAGACTTCGTTGAAGAAATAATAAAAGTTTAGGGATCATTTAAAATCACAACTATTGTAATTGCGTAGGCACGGAATTTAAATACACAGATAATACAGATACACAGATAATATATGTGTGTGCGTATGTATGTATTCAAAGTATTGGAATCGTGCCGAAGATCGGAACTCGAATTTTCGAAGGATCTACACGTTTTAGGACTTCCAAAACACGAAAAACTATTTTTAGGAAGACGTCTGTGTGTGTAAGGGTGTATATGTGTGTGTTTCTGTGTGTCTGTGAGGAGGGTATTGCACCCACTCTAACTGAAAAACTAATGGACCGAATTTAATAAAATTTAGTAGGTAAGTTTTTTGTGGGAAACCCTGATATTCATTTGATTATAGTACGATTCGTAATAAAAGAATCTGCCTTCTTTGCGAAATGGCCGGCGGAAATTGCATTTATCTACTCTAGCTAAAAACTAATTGACCAAATTTAACACAATTTGGTGTATAATATTTCAATAACCTACAAGTGATTTATATACTAAATTTAACAAAATTTGTTATATAAATCACTTGCAGGTTAATCTAGTACGATTCGGGAAAAAGGAACGGGCTGTTTTTGCGAAATGGCCCGCAAAAATCGTTAAATATAAAAATAAAAGAATATATGTGTGCTCAATTATATCAATTAAATTCCTATTTTATACGTGATTTTTGACAACAAAAAGAATAACACTAAACCCCTTACTCTAGAACTAGCCTTTCTTGAGATATTTTCGTTTTTTTTTGCGTTTTCGCTACGCCACTTTTGACAATAAGTCCATCTATCAAATGAGAACCAAATTTAAGTTTAACGTGCAAATACAATGTCATTTAAAATACTCATTGATGTTTTTTTTTGTGCAGATAAACTCAAATTATTATTGAAGAAATAAAGAGAACGTGAATATGAGCCTGCAGGGAAAGACATGTGCTGTCCACATCAGAATTTTTAACAATGTTACAACAATGATTTATAGAAGTGAACGGGGATTATTTGCAGGCCATTTCGAAAAAAAGTGAAGGATCTATAATTAAAGATCCACCAAATTGTTGTAGAATAAAATGTTCTACAAATATAATCTGTGTTCCAAATTTTAATTCTCTAGGACGTAGGAAAGTGCATTAAAAACGCCATCAAATAAGTATATCATGAAAAGTGATATAAAATTTTAAAAAAATTTAAAAAATTGTTATCTACCAAATTTATTTTAAAATGTGAAGCCTCTCTCATATACAAAATAGTTAAACTCTTGGAAAGATATTTATTATATAATATATCTCCTTTTTCTTTCTGGAGGATATCGCAAAAGCCAGAATTTAATTGAATTCGTTTTTTTCCCTATATTAAATAATTTTTAATTAAAAAACTAATTAACATGTTTTACTGAATTTCTTTTTATATATTTTATGAGATAATGTGAATATTTCCTAAAAATTTCGAAGCAATCTGTGAATTTTAAATGTACTTAAAAAATGTTTGAAAAATTAGGACCCATAGGGTTCAAAGTATTTCATATTTTTAACCCGGGTTCAATAAAAAACTAATTGGGTGATATGATTTATTTATATTCCCATAGGTCCCACAGACCGTCTGAAAAGCATACTAAAATTTCATTTTGATAAAGTCATTTTTACGGCAGTTATCGTGTTAACGGACAGACAGACAGACGGACAGACAGACAGACAGAATGAAAAAAGTCATAAACACTTTTCAACTATGTTGTAAAGTGTTAAAAACACTCGATTCTTGTTCAGGAACGCGCTCATCAATACTCGCATTCCAACTTTTGACTTCGTCACGATACATTCTCCATATATTATACCACGGAAAAGTTTTGAATCGGGTCAATAAATCCAATTCAATATTTCTACAGAAAAATACGTTTTATGCATCCCTTGTCGAACGTCTTTGACGTGCCATACGTATATATACAATTAAGTATGTGCATCAGTTTGTGCATGCGTAAAATTGTAGACACGATATCTGAAAGTTTTTAGAAAATAATTTGCGCTATAATTGTAATTAATAAATATCCGAACCGTATTAATTTAAAACGCGGCCGAATAAGAGGAAGATCTCTTAATTTTTCAGATGAATGTATGGAAATATCAGTAAACAAGAAAGATCAATCATGCATAAAACATTGATTATGAAATACTTTCCAACTGCAATTCAATTGTATTAAACATCTCTAAAATGTATACATTCAGCAGTGATATTTTTTAAATTATCGCAGTACTACCTACAATCATTTATTTTGCTTAAAAACTTAAAAACCATGGAGTAAAATTACTTTCTAACTCCATGCTTAAAACTTCATCGAAAAACCAATGCTATAAAAGCGTCTAATTCGCTATGTAAAATGAAGTATTGTAATTTTCATGTCACCTATATTCCAGACTGAGTCAAATAATTTTGCGTTAAAAATTCAGCAATTCTTATTCAACTCATCTAACAGCTTGATTTGTTTACATTCGGCATACGTTAAAATTAGACTCCGTTGTAGAAATAATCAAAATTTGATGATCATTTAAACTCAGAAATATTGTAATTCCTTTGACGCAGAATATAGATGCATGGAGAATATGCAACAATAAAGCGGTTTTAGGACGGATGGAACACTAAATATAAATTTAAATAAGTTTTAAACATCGCGATTTTGACACTGGAAAAAAAGATAGATGGCATATTTTATTTTGAAGTAGGTCATATGATCTCTTCATATAATGTGGGTTGTTGTTGTTGTTGAAACCCAGACCGTCCGACCTACCAGAAAGGTGTAAGGTAACTGTTTGGACGGTCGGGAAGCGCCACCCAATTTAGACCGGAACCCAGTGGGGGAGGCATCCACAGGGACCGTACCCTCCTTCCCCTACCACCAACCTCTCGGAAGGACTTTCGGACCCACATGTTTAACGTGATCGTACTCCGCATGAACACGGCGGCAGTTTTGGCAGTGGCTGGAATCGAACCCGGGCCTACCGAGTGCAACTCTAGCGCGCTAACCAATGGGCTACCGCGCCCTCATATAATGTGGGTGTCATTATTTTAATTTTTATTTAAAAAATTACAGAACATGTTTTGCTGAAATTTTTTTTATACATTTTATGCGATAATTTCAATTGTTTCTAAAATTTTTAAGGCAATTTGTGAAATGTTACTTTGCTTAAAAAATATTTGAAAAATTAAGTCCCATATAGTTCAATGTATTTCAATTTTTCAACCCGAGTTGAATCCAAAACTAATTGGGTGATATAATTCATTTGCATTCCCATATATGCCACAGAGCGTCTGAACAACACACTAAAATTCCATTTTCGATAATGTCAGTTTTACGATAGTTTTCGTGCAGTCAGACATAATGACCAAAGTCATAGATACTTTTCAACTCTGTTGGAAAGTGTTAAACAAGTCGGCCTGTTAAAAATGATCATTTTAAACAAATGACACAATTTTAGAACGCCAACATAAATCGTTTTTGCGATATTGGAAGTTTTTCAAATAGATTATGAAAAAAAATTCACGTACATTTGTAAAAAGCAGTAAGTATTGTGAAATATGTTCACATTCAATATTATGCGACAAAACATTTTCATGGGTCTAGGTCGTTCCATTCACGAGAAAAAATACTATTGTTCTAGTTTTGCTTTTTGACGCCAAAATGTTCTCTAAAAGCCATTTATTTCACGAGAAAATAATTAAATGTCAATTACAATAGGATACATTTGCTAAATAAGAAAAGTTCAGAAAAGGCAGTTATTTTCTTATTCTTTGCGAGATATTTCCAACAAGAGGCAAACACAAACATTTTCTCCCATAGGAGGCATTTTACGAACTGCAAGGCCCACCTGTGGCGAAACAATTTGTTCTCTTGCCATTAATCACATAGGAACTAGGTTTGATTCCTGAGTACGTGTGGATAACTGTGTATATGATTACATGCTTATAATTGTTGGGAATAAACTTTAAATAATACTAATAATAATACTTTATTAATAATAATCAAACGGAATGCGATTACATAATCCATAAAGAACCCTCTTCTCAAAGTGAAATCTTATAGAAAGAGAGGTGTAAACATATAAAGTACAGTAGCATTTCTAAAGGACATATATACAAATGCAGATCGCACAATTACAATAAATCATTACAATATAACATTTAAAAATATAAACATGGACAGTAAAAAATTAAAGGGTGACAATTTAAGTAGGTAAATACCAATGCTTTTAAAAGATTCAGACAGAAAAGTGTGCAATCTAGCAGCTAAAAGATGTTAAAATATATAATATAAAATACATTATAAAAGACATAAAAAGGTAATATAAAGGACATAATATAAAAGACATAAAAAGGTAATATAAAATACATGAAATGGGGAGCCACCATTTTTATGTCTAATATAAAACATAATGACGTACTTTGTAAACATAACGATACCTAAATGGCAGAATCACAGAAACTTAAAAAGAAGGCGCTTGGAAAGCCTTACATAAGACAAGCCTAATGAACAATTTTTGAAGCAAAATAACAGGCCTAAAGGTATTCAGATAAGTTCCACAATCATTGTTAAATTAACTTTGGTGTTCATTAAAAAAGTGTTAAAATGTTTCAATTCAATCAATTCCAAGAGCTGCAAGCATTGACGAACTATTTTCTCGTAAGTTATTTATGTAAATTAAAAACGTTCAACATTTTACCAAATTACTGGATTTCTGATAGCTACAGGACAGCTGGGTAATTATTCAAATGCAGTCCGCATGTATGCAGCAATATATATGCTATATATACTAGAAATTATGCATGAAACACCAAATTTACCTATTTGATCTGATTATTAAAATCACACGAATTGTTTGTTTCAAGGGCTTTTCACATTCTTTTTATAGTATTTAACCTTCTGCTTACGGGTGGGAAAGTGTTCATTTGAAACGAAGAACCTTTCTAAAAGACAGGTATTTGACATACCCTATTCCAAACAGTTTTATCCCCCTTTGCAGACATTGGCGTCCTTGGACACCAATGTCTGCAAAGTTTTTGGAATAGGGTATGTCAAATACCAAGAACGCCAATGTCTGCAAAGGGGGATCGAACTATTTGGAATAGAGTATGTCAAATACCTGTCTTGACCCTTTGAACTTTTGCAGGCATTGGACCATTGGACTCTTCGCAAGCATTGGCGTCCAAGGACGCCAATGCCTGCAAAGGGGGATCGAACTGTTTGGAATAGGGTATGTCAAATACCTGTCCTTTAGAGAGGTTCTTCGTTTGAAATGGACGCCGTCCCAGCCGTAAGCAAAAGGTTAAAGCTTACTAATTCCTAGTTTACCTCTGTGAAGATTTTATCTTCCGAGGTTTACCAATAACTCACTTTGTCCCTCTTAAAGCTTTAAACGATTCCTTCGCTTGGAAGTTTAGTTTGCATTCTCAAAATGAAATATCCTTGAAGCGTTAATTGTGAATGGAGCTAGTAGCAATATAGCAGTACTCGAAATTTGGAAATTCCAGAATCGTTCACAAAGTTTATTGCATGATCAATTTCGCTGCAGTATTTAGTACATTTTACAAAATTATGTAGCATCAAAGATTTATTGAAGCTATAAATATAAATAAGTTACGAATATGATTATTTCGCCACTAAACGGGAGTTGTACATTTCCTTAGACTTTAAAGCATGAATTTACTCTCAGCTATTTTGCAAGTTTGGTATTCTACACACCATTTGATCACTTAGAGATCAATTAATTTTTGATTTCGTACTATTCGACCGAATCAGATATGGGCTTCGTTAAGCAGCGAAATTATTCGAACAAAATATATATTGAATATTAAATATTATTGTAATAATTAATAATATATTATATTGAATAATAAATATACATTAAACATAAACGGTGCCAGAAAGATTACATAATCAGTTATCGAAAGAACACATTTTTTTTTATCCTTCGCCCAGCCTGGGCCATTTGGCTATACGCCGTCTTGCTGTCCAATACAGACGCGAAAGTCCAGAAGGAGAAGTATCTCCAGAAAGAACACATAAAATTGTCAACATTTTAAATTCTAACAAATTATATTCCGGCTAGCCAAGACAAAACATATTAAATTTTGTAAAAATCAACTTGGTAACTTTTGCGGAAGGTCGGACGGACAGACAGACATATGAATCAACAGATCGACTGACTGGTATGTGTGTTTCTTGTATTTATAGGATACAAACACACTTGAATATCCGATGCCATCATATTGCCATCATTAATTTGTCAGTAACAATACGACAAGTGTTGTGCCATTTTCATCATACGTTGGAACATCTATTTCTCCGGATCTACGCATAGAGCTTAGAGGATGACTGATATGGGTTCAGCAACAAAATCAGGAGGAGCTAGGGTAGTCGTTAAGAGTGTTCACTTCAAGTTCAATATTTTTCATTTTACCTGAAACATTTTTTATTAATATTGGTTATAGATAAAGTTTAAATTAATGACTAATGTAGATTCAGCATTAAATTCTGGAGGAGGTAGGGTGGTTTACTAAGAATTGTCTCTCTTGGTTTCTTTTCTACTTTCAATTCAAAATATTTCCTCGAAACACCTGTTTTTTAAACTTGGTATTAGAAAAAGCTCAGATAATGACTTATAAGAATATTAATATGAATTCAGCATTTAATTTTAGAGGGGTTAGGACACCCATTTTAATTTGATCGATTTCACTTACGATTCAAAAATTAATATTTTACTTGAAACATTTATTCCTCGAAATCTATTATAGACATAGCTAATATAAATTCAACATAAAATTTAACAAGAAATATCAATCATGCATAACGCATTGATTATGAAACACACACTTTCTAACTGAAATGCAATTTTATTTAAATATCTTTAAAACGCAATACATTCAGCGCTGATATATTTTAAATCATTACAATCCTACGATAATTTACTATATTTAAAAACTTCAAACTTCATCCAAAAAAATGAACTTTATTAAAATGAAATATCGAAATATAAATCGTCTGGCTCTATATGTAAAATCAGTGAATATTTCAATCATATCCCTTTTATTCCAGACTCCAGAGCTAAATAATTTTGCTTGAAAAAAAAATCAACTATTCTTATATAACTGATCTTACAATCGCTTGCTTACATTTTGCATTCATTAAAATTAGGCTTCGTTGTAGAAATAGTTAAAGTGTGATGATCATTTAAATTCAAAAATATTGTAATTGCGTTGGAGCAGAATGTAGGTGAACAAACATACGCAAAAATAAAGCAGTTTTAGGACGGATGCAACACTAAATATAAATTTAAATGAACTTTAAAAAACACGATTTTGATACTGGGAAAAAAGATGGGTAGCACATTTTATTTTGAAGTGGGTCACGTGATCTCTTCATATAATACGGGTGTCATTATTATTTTAATTTTTATTTAAAAAACTATAAAACAAAATTTGCTGAATTTTTTTTATATATTTCATGGGATAATTTGAATATTATCTACAATTTTTAAAGCAATCTGTGAATTTTAATTTTGCTTAAAAAATGTTTGAAAAATTAGATCCCATAAAATTCAAAGTATTTCACTTTTTCAACCCTGTTTCAATCCGAAACTAATTGGGTGATATTATTCATTGACATTTACATATATCCCACAGACTGTCTCTACAACATACTAAAATTTCATTTTGATAAAGTTATTTTAACGGAAGTTATCGCGCGAACGGGCAGACAGACAGAATGAACAAAAGCATAAACATTTTTCAACTATATTGGAAAGTGTTAAAAATGGATGGAAGGCTTACTGAGGATTCTCCTTTTCGGTTCTTTTTCTATTTCCTGTCCCAAAGAATTTCTGAAAGCGCCTATTTCTCAAGATTGACTTTGGATACAGCTTAGTTAATAGCAGATATGGATTCAGCATTAAATAATGGAGGAAATCAAGTGATTATCCTTGTTTCTTATCTGAGTGATTATCGAAGATTCGGTATAACTTCAAACATGGAATAATCATTCACAAACACTAAAATGCTTGGTTTTAATGCAAATTCTAACGGTCTACCGAAGGATTACAGAAAGTATCACAATAGTCTTCAATTAAAACAATTTACTATACCAGTCTTTTAGTGAGCTGCACATAAGGCACCTTATAATTAACTTCCCAACATTCCATACTATCCCATCTACAGAGGCGTAGATGAATTGTTTTGTCAAAATGATCCTTTAAACTATTTAACCTTTGTTTTACTGAATAATTACACACGCTAACACGTCGGCCGTCCAAATGGTTGCTCAAGTCCTTGTTGACGAGTCGGACGGTCTGGGTCTTCAACACGCTAACACGTACCTCTATTAGAGAAACTTACGTGCTTTCAGCTAGTTGATCCGAATTCCAAGACGATAGTAGGAGAGTGTCAGATGTTGGCAGATACCGAACTTCTGAACTCTCTACCTTTAAATATTTGACCTGGCCAGTCACAAGATTTCTTCGAAACTAAATTTAAGAAATATTGCATTACATAAATCTAGAAACTAAAGAATTAATGACGACTAATATGGATTCAGCATCAAATTCCTGAGAAATTAGGGGTTCAAAAAAGATTTCCATTTCCGGTTTTGTAAAAGATACTTCCAGCTGTTACGAAATCCCATATAACTAAACGATACGAGCATGCGAAAGTGAATAAAAATATTTAACAGTTGCGTTAAAAGGGTAGTATATATGAAAATGCAACACCATGAAAGAGCGAATCAAAGACATAGATTGCATATATAAATAAGTGATATTAATTCCAGAAGGATGCAATACAGTAATTGTATAGACAGTGTGACAGTAGGACCATCTCTTGCGGCAATACAAGCAGCAATTATTTGAGGAACAGATGCAATGAGCGTGCGGATAGAATCCTGAGGGATGGATAACAATATGCCTTCAGCCATTTTTTACGGGTAGTCCAATGTTTGATGCGGGGTCAGGGTAGTCAAACGACGGCCAAACACGTCTCATACATGCTCGATGGTTGGGATATCTGGAGACAGCGGAGGCCAAGGAAGCACCTGGATACATTGCAAGGCTTGTCTGCTGATGGTTGCCATGAGCGGTCGCGCGTTATCTAGCTGGAAAACAGCATTTTGCAACTGCTGAAGGTAGAGCAGTGAAACCGACTGCAGCACCTCATACACATACTCTGATACGAACCAGGTGTGACCGACTATCGAAGCCAATGGCACCCCAAACCATGATGCAGCGTTGCTAAGCAGTATGGCATTCAACACTCACAGCAGGATTGGATCTGTTTCCATGCCGCGTCCAGACTCTCACACGGCGACTGACATTCTACAAACAGAACTACGACTAATCGTTGTGCACTACCCCGTGCCATTCAGTCGTCCAAGAGGCTTGGGACCGACACCATTGCAATCTCTCACCTCTGTGTCTTGTCGTTAATGGCAGTCTTCGTAAAGGATAGTTTGAGTGGAAGCCGCTCCAACATCGCTGATATTGGAACATCCAAGGTACCCTGCAAATTCTGCAGATTATCGACTGTCGTCCTTTATGGGGCCGCCACCGCATGGCTTCGAATGCGTCGATCAACGCATGCTGACAGATCTGTACACTTACCTGGAAAATGAACAAAATACAGTCCGATGATCCACATGCCCTTCTTCAACCCATCTTCTCGAAATCCTTTGCACAGTGGACGCATCTACACGTGCTTTAGCGGCGATACGTCGGCACGACTACCCAGCCATACCTAGGCCTAAAATGAATTCCCTCGCACGATCGTCCAAATGATAAAAATGACTTCGGCATCTTCAGCCAGGCATGTCTTCAACAACACGTGTCTTCTGAAATGAAGAACAGCTAGGAAAACGGATTTCCGTAGACGACAGACAGTAATAACTGTTGGCTCATCTGTCGTTTTCATTCCCTTTGTCCCGCGCTCAAATCACGTGACCTACTTGCATTCCAGCTCCCTTGTCTACATAGGCCAACTGCGTTCGTCTCGCAATTTGCATAATCATATGGTAAAAGCTTCATGGTGTTGCATTTTATGCCCGTTAGTATAAATATATATATATATTATATAATGGCAAATGATAATATATATATATATATATATATATATATATATATATATATATATATATATATTATATATAATCACCTGCCACAATATGATTGTTACTTCATGACTTTTTTGTTATTCCCATTTTAGAATTTTTTTTTAATTCAGGTCATTTTTCTGTCCGAAAAAATTTTAACGAGTAAGTACACGGTATCATAAAATAACGTTTACATACGAGAGTCACACATTTGCAACATTTTAACATTTTCATCCAGTGCTTTCTGATATCGTTGCAAATTCCGTTCTATAAATGAATAACATATTTATATACATACGTACAGGTCAAACTGCTGCTAAATATAAAATTCAAATTACTTCGCTAAGAACAACTTATAATAAAAAAAATTAAAAGAATTTACTGGTTTTAACGTCAAAGCAGTCTTCTTCGAGAGGCCACACAAGAAACTGAACCTTCAGAGAATGATCGGCGACTGATGTCAGAAATAGGAATGTGTCAGAAGCAGACAAATGGTGTACAGTTTCTGCCGCATCAGTCGCCGATCTTTATCTCTCGAATGAAGATTGGGCTTCTTTTGCATCCTGACGAAGAGACTGTTTGTACTTTTTATATCTGCCGATACTTTTAAATATTTTATTATATGCTGCTTTTAACGAATTTATTTGAATTTTATAAAACATTTTCAGTTAAGACTTTATGGCTGAATTAGCATATTACGAAACTCTGTTTTTGGACCTTGCTTGCATAATTACTCCTAAGCCAATCAATCAAATATCTTTAAATTTTCTGAGTGCATAACTGTAATGATGATAATTTTTGTTTTCTATAATATATTATTTATTTTGAGGAATATAAGCATTATGACTTAAGTATTTCTATTGCATCATTTTTACTTTTATTTAAGACATGTTATTTAATTAAAGCATTAAATTGGAGTTTTATAAAAATTCATAGTTCATAATCATAATCAAATTTATTCCTTATTTTATGTTATTTTTAATTACTTTTTTCCTTCTGAAATGATATATATTGCGGTCAGCCAAAAGACCACGCTGAAGATGGACGCTGTCTCACCCGTAAGCAAAAGGTTAACGTATACGGTATGAAAAGTAAGAATAAGGCTATGTTCGAAACTAATATAGAAACATCGATTAAAATAGAAATCAAATAACCTGGCATAGATTATAGAACTGAAGTATCTTCATTAATTGCATTATAAAAGTTTAACATGAATAATACATATATTATGTACAATCATCTGTTTAAGAATGACCATTAATCATATAGTTATAATGTATCTGAAGTTTTAGCGTAAATCCTAATTAGTGTCCTCGAGTAGGCGCTCCAGTATCAACAATGTAATCCTGTAAGCTGTCTGCTTATCCGACTTATCATCGTTTTCGATTATAATATGCAGTAATGTGGAAATATATTTCTGAAGGTTAATTACTGCAGGTAATACGCAGGCGCGAATATATTTTGTGCCTTAAAAAATAGGAAAATGTCATTTGCGCTGTTCTATAAATGTAATGCTCTATAAATGCAAAAATAATTTTATTGAAAACAGATGTATTTTTTTCAAAAATAATTATAATACATTATATTTTTATCAGGAATATTTCAATAATGAAATAATTTTAAATTAGCATAATTAGTAGGGGAAAGTATGATTAATTCTTGGGAAAGAGTCGCAGGGGCAATAATACGCCTTTTATGGCAAACTTTGAAGTAGAAAATGATGGTAGTTTTACGATACGCCAAAAATTATATAGAAGTTTAGAAAAATATATATCTGATGTAAACAGAACATGACGTTCCATGCAGAAACAAATATCCCTTTCCTTCTTTTAATACATTAATCGGGGTTTACTGCACAAAATAGTACGTGAAATACCATATTAGATTTTTTAAATATATTTTATTTAACGGTTTACAATGACAGCAAGTTTTCAAATTACTGTCATCTTATTCATTTGTTATCACAGTTTAGGTATGAAACGTGCATTTAATTAAAATATTTAAGCATGTTTATTCTGTTTATTATTACATATATTGGTTTTTGTGTGTCATTTTAAACAAAAAGTAGAATTACATTTTTCTCAGTCCTACAAAATTCTAATCATCAACAGAGTGACGCATGAGAGGCCCGACTTCCAAGTTTTGTTGGATAATATTTGATTCAAGTTATTACTTACATTACACATGCACATTTATACACAGACTCACGCAAAAACAGTTTTCGAAGTGAATAATACCTATGATTGGGGAATCTATGACTGGAATCGGGGCGTGACAAAAAACTCCTTATAAAAATATTTCAATAGTTTAATATCTTTAACATTTGTTTTTCGGAAAAAGTTAAAATTATTTATCCGAGTTTGTTTTTACTTCACGTTGCTTACTTTGACATCAAATATTTTCAAAACTGTAAAAGGTAGATATAAATATTTAACGACAAAATATTTAGTAAGAAATCTAGTTTCTAGATCTATAATGTGTTTTCACAAAGACAAAGATAATTTTTCAAAAAAATATCTTGTCAAGTTGAAGAATATTGATTTTTTTTTCTTTTTTCAAGCTTTTAATGCTTATATATCTCGAAAACTGAAAATGCCAGTGTGAGACCAGGAATCACGTCAAGTCAGCTTGTCATAATCATTTTGATAATGATTACGCACCTGGTCTCACTTGTCTAATCTCCTCCTTAATTATATGTAGTAATTGTTGTAAGTGATTTAATAATGAATATAATGTTTTTAATAAATAATGTTATTTTAATGTTGAAATGGGTGGAGTTAATTGTGAGTAGTATTATGTTAGCATATTCTATTCCAGAAATTCGTATTAAAGATTTTATAATCGGCTATTGCGGCATTTCAAAGTATTAACGCAGTACTTATTTAACTTCAACCATATTATTTTTATTTTTCAGCACCACAGTTAGATATAATAAGAAATAATTTGCGCTTTAAGAGCCCTACAAGAATATATAATAGGATATTCTAATATTTAAACTTGTTAAAGTTTTCAAATTGCTGTACATTTAAAATGTCACGAGTGTTGCCGCTCAATACGATTCCACTTTGGTAAAATATTGGTTCACAAGCACGAGATATTTCGTTTTGCTTTTAAGAAATTAGTAAGTGGAATGAACTCAAGGATTCAAAAAAATTTTGTTTTATGTGGTTTAGAGAGAAGATTTGGCAGTATGGAATTGTAATACATTTTTAAGTTCCTCCAAGCAAATTTATAGACTTACCTGCATCTTGGATCTCATCAGAGATATTGCATTGGTTTATATGATACCAAACAAATTACTAAAAATAATTTGATATTTTGAATTCTGTGAAAGGTAAAGTATTCAGCTAAAATCGGAATGAAAACTGAAGTTGATAAAGGCGAAAACTAACTATGAACACATTGCAAATAATTTTTAGCCTTTCAAAAGCCCTACGGGAATATATAATTGGATTTTTGGATCAGGTTATTAGCTTTCGAAATAAAGTGGTAAAAATTTGGATATTTTCGTATTGTTACGACTTATCCTCTGGAATCGTTAGTGTATTCTCGAAAACCAAGAATAATTCCAAATTTCTTGAAAACTAATAATTTTATTTAAAAGCACTAAGAAGCATAATCAAGAACATAGCTCGATAACTACCTTACAAGATCTCTGACCAAATGCCAGGTGCAGTCAATAAATGCTCAACTAATTTACGAAAAAACCGATATTATTCTCAAAACACTAACGTATCTCACAATTCAATTTACCTCGTATCACCTCAACTACCCTCTAATTAAGCGATGACTCCTTTTATATAGAAATATTCCTCTATCTATATTCCTCTTTGTATAATTTTTTTGAAAAGCTCTTATATCCAAGAATATTCAATATTTCGAGAAAGCTCTGGCATGTACGAAAACTCGCCAAAAGTCACCAAGTTGACCGTAAATCAATAAGTCTGGCAAACCTGCTATGAAATAACAAATTATAGCAACTTTGCTTTCACGTAATAGGAATGTCTGCCTGAAAACTGTTTTTCCACTGTGATGACTCAGAGAGCCGCGAAAGCATTTAATACATCCGTAACAGTATTTTGAACCACTTTGAAAATGTGGTTCTAATTTTGATATTTTAATATTTTGAACTATTTTGAATATGCAGGAAGACAATCCACGGTCAATGGAAGATATCCACGTAAAACCATTTCTTACTGGAGCCATCTTACTGGAGCCATTATCGATTCTTTCGTTCTTAAAGTAAATCAGTCGAATATATCAGTCGAATATATCAGTAGAATCTTCTTTCAGTGATTAAAGTAAGTCAGTCGAATAATCGAATACCAATTTTCATCTCCATTCCAATATTATCCCCAAACGTTGTAATATATAGTAGGAGAAGTAAAATGTAATTTACCTTAAATAAAGCTTATACTACATAGTATATACATTTTATTTTATAAGAAAATTATTTGGTATTTATTAGACAGTTTAAAGGTCAAAAAGTAAAAGTTGTATTTTCAAGAAAGTTTCCAGTTAAATATATAGCCAAAACTTATAATTTATTAAAACATATACAACATCTAGACTTATTTAAATTATATATTTAATATTTGTGCTTTCAAACATCTATATTTTTAAACTGTAAACGAAATCGCCGCATTTTAAAAGATATTCTGCGAAATATCCAAGTAGAAAACCCGAAATATTCTTTTTAAATAAAGGTCTAAATATATATGAATTCTCGATAAAATTGAAATATTCTATTTCTGAATCACTTATTTATTCTGTAGTGGTTGGTCCCTTGAGACATTCCTGGCAGAAGTTTCGAATGCTTTTCACAACACGTACTGCTATTGACCTAGTTTTCAAAATTCCAAATTGAACTCATATTACATTCCAAAAATAAAATGAAATTGCATTGAATATTTATTATAAACCAACAGCACATAAAGGTGTTCAAATACGAATAAAACTACTTTCGAATTCCTATTTATATTTTCGGTAAGTGCCAATGGATAATTTTAATCCCATAAAAAGACAAACTTATAATAAAAAAATAATCCAAGTTCTTATGCTTAACAAAATGTGTAATTTCTCTCGCAATATAGCGGAAAGTGTAGTGTCCATGAAAATAATTTAGATAAAATAAACCATCACCAAATTTATCAAACGTCATACATGAAAAGCAAGTAGATGGAAATTGTTAGATATATTTCGCAATAAACGTGTCATATTCCAGTTGTGTTTTTGCGCACGCCAATCTTGTATGTTACTTCTCGTTTCGGATTGGCTGGGCTCTTATTCATGCTGCTTTCTGATTGGCTCTCTCTTAATCCAGGTCTTGCGTATATAACCCCCGGTATTTATTCCTTTTGCGTTCGGCTCTCGGCTCTCGGTTTTTGCTGGTTAGACCTCGTGTAGTACGGACGCTCGACCAGACCTCTTAGCCATTTTGTCACAGCGATCTCTCTCTCAGATCATTGCCTTTCCTGACTCGATCATGGAGTCCGGAACCTCGTTGATTCCGACAGACAGAGTACTTCCTGAGGATGTTGCTGCCATGCTTGAAAGATTTCGTTCCGGCGACTTTGCTAGATTACCTCCCGATTCCCCTGGCTCCATGCAGCAGTCTCAAGATCAAGTTATGACATACAAATTCCTGCAGAACGAATGGAGATGCATCCAAGCCGGAGATCCTGAAAGGAGCATCCAGACTCTTAGGGGTATGTGTTACTCTCTCTTGAATTTTTTTGAGCTGCACCCCACTGCAAATGAGCAAACCCCCTACGTAACTGAAATCAGGCTTTTTGCTGAGAAAGAAAGTATTCTTAGCCAGGACAAAACTCCTGCTAACCCTGCCTTACTAGGCTTAAACTTAGATATTCTCAAAGCAAATAATCGTCTCGGGGCTACTCCCCAAAATTTAAACTCTAATTTTAATGTTGTAGACTCAAATAGTGCTTGGGAAAATTCCCAAAATTTAAACTCAAACTTAACTCAATTTGATAAAGCACCTAATGCTCCTTGGGAAAACTCCCAAACTTCTAACAACAGTTTAAACTCTACTTCTACCTTGGGAAACTCCCAACTAAATGAAATTGCTACCTCAAATGCTTTAAAATCAATTGATCCTAATATTGTAATTGAAAATGACTCTCTCGAAGAACTGCAGGATTTGGAAGGATTCTCTCAACCTCCCCCTAAAAAGACTTGCCGTAAGGCCACGCTTATAACTTCCTCTGTGTCAGCCACGACTACTCGCAACGCTTTCAATGCTTTAACAAATACAGAAGACCAGGATTACGAGGAAAATGCCTCCGCCAATAGGAACTCTTCCAATATGGACACCACTCCCGCACCTGACCACACCCCTGCTGCCTCACAAAATCATGTTTCGGTAAACCCTTCAAATGAATACGTTCCCCACCCTGAACCTTTTTATGTAAACAGCCCTAATAACTGGAGGGAATTAGTCAAAACTTTAAACTCAAAAACTACAAACCCTGTAAAAGCCCAACTAGCGGGCGAATTTATCAAAATCTACCCCCTGTCAATAGAAGATTTTCGCATAGTACAAAGACACCTTGTAGAATCAAACATCGAATTTCATTCCATTAACCTAAAGGCCGATAGGCCGATTAAAATTTTATTAAAAGGTCTCCCCCCAAATTCACAAATAGAAGAAATTGCCCATGAGCTTAACTCTCTAGGTTTCAGCACCCATCGCATATCACAACTCAAAGATTACCGTACCAAAGCCCCCCTACCCATCTTTCTGACGTACCTAAACCCCACTAAGGGATGGGAAAAAATCCGAGAAATCACCACCCTCCTTGATATGACAATCAAAATAACAGACTTTCAGTCCCGCGCAGTTAAAATGTGCTACCGTTGCCAGCGGTACAACCATAGTAGTGATTGCTGCCGTCTTCCCCACAGATGTGTAAAGTGTGGAGAAGGTCACCAATCTAGAGACTGTACTAAACCCATTACAACTCCCCCTAAATGCGCAAACTGCCTTGGCCCCCATACTGCAAATTACAGACTCTGCCCATCAAATCCGTACAACAAGGACGCTTACATCCCGGGACCTTATGTCCCCCCCGCAACTCGCGCCCCTGCACCGCAGCCTAAAGACTTCCCACCCTTCCGACCTTCATCCCAAAAAATCATCCCCACTCAAAATGCTACTCTAAATCAGCCCACTCCCATTTCAAACGAACAAATTCCTGCCCAACAAACCACCATTACTACTACTACAACCAAAACCTTTGCTGAAATCACCTCAAACGCCACTGAAAAATCTGCTCCCACTCCGGAAAATCAAAACTCAAGACTTGCTAAATCTCTCACGAAATACACTCCTAAAAGAACTCCCCTTACCGACCCAAATAACTTACCGCTGGCAAATCTTTCCATACATTCTTATATTACCGCCCCTCCCCCTGTTCCTGACACCACTCCACAAAAATCATCAAACCACTCTGAAAAACCAAAATCAAATCTTTCATCACATTTTACTGAGATCTTAAACATTTTCACCGAAATCAAAAATATATTTCAAAGCTTTGACATCGATATGACGAAAATTAAAAAATTCATTGCCCACATCCGCACTAGCTTCAATGAAAACTCAAACCCCCTAAATAAACTTTTTGCGATCCTCACTGCTCTTGAAGAAGTCTTCTGTCCTGTTTCTAACACCCATGATGAATAGTACACCGCATACCCTTAGGATCCTCTTCTGGAACGCAAATGGACTTACTGGCAAAATCACGGAATTCCGCGACTTCATAAATTCGAACCCCTTTGAAATCCTCCTAGTACAAGAAATTAAACCTGGCCGTCATCCTCCCTCCCTTAAAATTCCAAATTATAAACTCTACTCTGCCTACAGATATCAAAATGCCACCTCCCCCTCCCCATATGGAGGAGTCTCCATCTACGTCAAAAACAATATCCCCCACTATGAACTGTCTTCCATCAATTCCAACCTAATTGAAAACAAACTTATAAAAGTCACCCTTCCAAACCACCCGCCAATTGTTATTGGTTCTGTTTACGTCAAACACAGTGGCTCTGTCGACATTATCCCCGACCTTCAAAACATCCTAAATTCAAATCTCAGAACTATCCTAGCAGGCGATTTCAATGCCCACCACCCTTCTTGGAACTGCCGCCGCAGAACTCTTTTTGGCACTCAAATTCATAACTTTACCTCGACCAATAATATCCATATTGCCGTACCTACTAGCCCCACCCACTACTCTCTCTCGGCTGCCCCCTCCACCATTGATTTTGCCCTTTTAAAGAATATTCACTACCCTCACACCACGGACACCCTAAATGAACTAAGCTCCGACCACCTCCCTGTCCTTCTTTCCCTAAATTTAAATACTCTCCTCCCTGTTTCCAATCTCCCAACCTTCACCAACTGGAAAAACTTCAAAAAATCACTTAAAATGTCCACTCTTCTAAATCCTCAAATTAAAAGCCCGGCTGACCTTGATTCAGCTGTAAGTAACGTAACTCTTGAAATTCAACGGGCCCTTTCGGATGCTACATCCACCCGCCCTGCCCCCCGCTACAACACACTTCCACCCCACATTATTAGCCAAATTAAAACAAGAAACTTCACTCGCAGGCTATGGCAATCTACCAGAAACACCCAAATTAAAACCCACCTAAATTCATTAAACCGCAAACTTAGAGCGGACATCAAAATTTTCAAACAGCAAAGCTGGAAACATTTCATTGAATCCCTTTCCCCCGAAGACAGAACCATATGGAGAGAAATAAAGCGTGTTAAGAAACCTTCTGGCCAGATTCCCCCCCCCCTCCGCTCCGCCACAGGAATGGCATTCTCAAACCTTCAAAAAGCCGACATACTTGCTAAAACCTACAAAAATCAGTTCAAACCCAATAATTCTACTAATAACACCCATTTTCAGGCCCAGATTACCCGCCAAGTTGAAAATTTCATGAGCCCCCCCCCCCACTTTTGGACCGCATCACCCCTACCACCCCGTCTGAACTTTTCGATATCATTAAAAGCTTTAAAAACAAAAAAAAACACCCGGACTAGACAGAATCACTAATAAAGCCTTAAAATTTATCCCCCTAAATATCCTCTTTTACCTCGTACACATCATTAATGCCATACTTCTCTTACACCACTTCCCCGACCAATGGAAAACCGCGATTATCATACCTATTCTTAAACATGGCGGCGACCCCTCAAACCCCTCTGCCTACCGGCCCATTTCTTTGCTTTCCTCCCTTAGCAAACTGGCTGAACGAGTTATCCACAACCGCCTTTTTAAATTTATTGACTCCAACAATATTATTATTCCCGAGCAATTTGGTTTCCGCCCTGCCCATTCAACCACCCACCAGCTGTTGCGTGTTGTGGAATTTGTCTCTGATGCCTTCCACAACAAACAATCAGCTGGAGCCATTCTTCTCGACGTTGAGAAAGCCTTTGACCGTACGTGGCATAAAGGACTCATCTATAAACTCATCAAAATAAATGCCCCCCCTCCCCTTATTCAAATCATAAACTCATACCTCCAGCAACGTAATTTCCACGTACGGATCCTAAACACCCTTTCTTCTAAAAATCCTATCAAAGCAGGTGTCCCTCAAGGCTCTATTCTTGCCCCCCTTCTTTTTAATATTTTCGTTAATGATACCCCCCGCGCACCCCACTCCACCCTCTGTATGTACGCAGATGATACATGTATCATCTCCGCACATCGGAACGTTAATTATCTACATGCTAACCTCCAAAATCATATAGACCTACTTGAGACCTACTACAACCAATGGAAGATAAAAATTAACCCCGTCAAATCGCAGGCCATCTTTTTCTCTTGGAAAAGATTCCCACCCCCTCCAATTGAAATCCACGATCAGCCAGTCTGCTTCGGCCGTTCTGCAAAATATTTAGGAGTGCACCTTGACAGCCGCCTCACCTTTAATGATCACATCAGCCATGTCACCAAAAAAGCCAAAAAACTTGCCGGCGCCAGGAACCACCTCCTCTATTCAAAACATTTAGACCTCAAAAATAAAATCCTTCTTTTTAAAACTATTATCATCCCCCTCCTACTCTACGCATGCCCTGTCTGGGGCTTTGCCAGTAGGTCCAGTCTGAACAATATCCAAATTGAACAAAACCGCATACTTAGAACCATCAGAAGAGCTCCAAGGTATCTGCGAAACGACGTAATAAGAAATGACTTTAATATTCCAACAATCAAACAAACCATCAAGAATATCTCTTCAAACTTTTTTCAAAACGTTCCTACCATCCAAAATGAGTTACTATTTACAATAACTGATTACGACCCTCGTCGGCAAAGAAAGCGTCCGCGAGCTGTCCTCTTCGAACCCCCTTAGGCCTTATAATTCCTTATGCCTTCCATTTCCTGCCCCTTAGTGTATCTGAACCTTTTAAAATTAAAATTTTTTTTATTAATTTTAAATATTTATTAAACGGGAGCTTTAAATCTAGCACTGTATCTTAATCCTTGTTCGCTCCTGCTCTCTTCCCCTTTTTCTTGCCGCCACTCTCACATAGTTGGCAGCACTAGCTTTGCTCCTCTTTGCATTTTTCTCATACCTGTGCAGCTCATGAATTTCAAGAATATCATACAAGAGTATACCATGCCGGAGGTTTAGGTCTTATCGACTCGGTACTCCACTCAACAACCCACATTGCGTACGGACGGACCTTTTGCGTTCAATCCTCTTTTGAACTTCTGGTCTGTTGGTTCTCTCGCACTGACGAAGAGGATACAACGTATCCTCGAATTAGCTGTATGCTGCATTATGCTGCATTATTGTGTCATTTGTGCTTATATACGTTGCTCGAGTTTTTCTTACCCTTCACCCAAAGTGTATTTTACTGATTTACTTATTAAAACTTAACAAACTTATCGCTTTAACTCACAATTGCTACCAAGTACTCAGCATACTGAATATAAGCTGTATATCTTTCCAGGCAGATTTTTTGGTAGCATTCTGATGGTCAATGACACTGTTTACGTGAAAAAACAAACAAACGCTACAATTGCAAAATTTCAATTGATCAGTTCGGTTTTTTAAAATTTGAAAAGTAAGAAATTTGTAAATTTTTAAAGAAAATCTGTAGAATACTCACCTTGCTGAATTTTAAACTTTATAGCACAGCTTTAGAACTTAGGTGCTGAAGTGGAAATTTCATAGAAAAACACAAATTTTTAGGTACGCGGTTATGTTCTACTCCTTCAAACCATCATGTATAAAGTTAGCAAGTGTATATTATACTCGACGTGAAATCCCCCCGATTTCCAAGGGCCGGTAACTCAGCCTCCAACAAAGATAATGACTTGATTTTTTTTCCACTGCAAAGCAGTCGCTAAGCTGAGAAAAATAAAACAAAAAAAATACAATGGGCAAGGTGGTATCTAAATAAAGGTAGCTTTAAAATGGCACTTGATAAGATTATCGTTCGGCATTTGCTTTTCTGACAAAACCAACAACCAACCATTTGCAGACGGCGGCAGTCCGGAACTCTGTAGCCCAAAGGGCGGTGCATTTATTGCACCAAGCCTAACCTCGGAAAACATTTCGGTAAAAATCACCCATTGAACACAGCATTCCACTTTTTCAGGAATTAAGGAACTACTTATTTTTCATTAGATGTATACGTTACACGTAAATTATATTTTATTTAAATATTATAAATTTAAATCAAATGACCATTTTAATCGAGTTAATTAGTCATTTTATGATTAATTAACTCGATTAAAATAGTTATTTGCTACGCAGTAAAAATACACAAATGATTGTACTCAATACTTTATATAACCAATGTACAATTTTAAAGAAGAAAATGGCTTTGTTACTAATTAATACGTCTTTTACGTATAATGTATTTCAGGACATGGATTCACGCGCAGATCAACATTGAAATATTTGCTTTCATAAAAATTGTCCGTGCTCTCATCAGAACTACCCAATATCCACGAAGCTTTACTAACTGCATCACTTTCATAACTACCCTGTTTGATTACCATACGAGTATATTCTCCTATACGTAGAAACGACTTGACCTAGCTACTCTCTAATCCAAAATAACCCATTAAATTCACTACCGTACACTCCTCTAAAACCCAAACTTGAAAGAAAATACTCTCTTACATTCCGTAATTCACCAACGCAATTATTAAACTAAAATCGAAACGAGAACCCAAACTCAATTATAGCAAAGCAGAGTCTGCGAGAAATAATCTGTTCGTGTATATTACAAAACCTCGTTTTACAGCTCTAGATGAAGTGATGATTCATAGGGACCCTCATATACCAAGGTCAAGCATTAGCAAAATACGTTGTAAATGTTAGAATGGACATTTAGCGCCATCTAGTATTCAAATAAACTAAAAAAAAAAACGTTGCATATGAAAACTCACATTGTTGTCAGTTATCCTTTAGGGTAAATTTCTCCTGGACGTGTATGCGTAGTATCATCCTTGAACGTAATTTAACAGTCGAAACGCGAATGCGTCTGTCGTCCGCAAAGGGTTAACTACTGAATCAATTTTGGTAACTGATAACTCGTTTTATGTAATCTGATGGGAGGTACATGCTTTAACTTCAACTTGAAAATATATAGGATTTGCAATATCAAAAATTGAGAAATTTACGACATTTCCGGCCGTTTTCTTCAGTTTAGCCAAACTTACAACTTACACTAAGTACCTCACCGATATTAATCAATGATGAGTCATTTTGTGTATTTTGGTGGAACAAAAACATATATTCTTCTAATTTCAAAGTGCATTTGATTCAAAATTTCAAAAATTGAAAGAAATATGAATGAATGGTGTAACGAGTAAAAAAAATATATCAATGGCAGCTATATTGTTGTTACATAAACATGCGGAGAAATATTGCTACAAAAAATATTGAAATCTCATAAAAACATCTCATCGTGGCAAAAAAAAAAAAAAAAAAAAAAAAAAAGAGAAAGCCTTCCAAGCACAGGAAAACTCCTTTTCAAAAAATAGTTATGAAATCTTAAAATGGTTTGGACCATTTTCCTTCAGGACCGAATCTGTACTTTCTGTAGTACCGTGTTGGAGAATCCTAACCCCGGCTTGAAGAAAGGTTCATGGGCGCCCATAGGGGAGGGCACGTGAGGGAACTTGCCTCTCCCCTCCCATGAACGATCAAGGTCACAAAAGTGAGCATCAAGCTAGTCCATGTTGTATATCTTATCTTATCATAGAGTTTCTCCGCTGGCGCTAGTGGTTTTTACCCCCCCCCCCCCCCGTCCCCGGAAAAGTGTTCTATGGGCGCCCATGGAAAGGTTATGATTCTCCATTAGGGTACTCTTGCACTAGCTTGCTACTAGCTTGCTTTTCTATTGCAAAACTCTTAATAGGGGGTTCCACTTTCTGTTTTTATTTCAATTTTTTTTCTTTTTTGTAAGTATTGAAGATGTTCAAGAAAAATAATTTTCAAAACACTGTACGAACTAAAAATAATTATCCACTAAATTATTTAATACAATTTTTAATGACACTGTAGTGTCCACTTCAACTAAAAGAATACAATTTCGTCAGCTTTAAGCATAGATGAGCGACTAGCGATCCGCCGATGATAACTCGACTGGGACATGAGTTCTTTACGATGTCCTCATTCTTGCACATAGCCATTATGCGCTCACATTTTTTGACTTCTTATTCTTAATTTATCTGAGTTATTTTCCAGTTTTAAGATCAAGTTTACAAAGTACAGAAGCGAATCCATCAACGTTTATATGCAACTACTCATTAGTTTATTCATGAATTACGAACAGATTTTTGTAAGTGATATGAATAAGCGCAAAAACGGACTTTGGAATGGAATCGCGCATATGAAACATGCAAGCTGTGAAATATTTCAAATTAAAACTTACAATTACTCAAATTACAATTGACTATCAAATCTTTTACAATTGACTATCAAATTAGGAGTTTAAAAAATTAATTTCAATATTTGAGACTCCTAATACAAAAGAGCATATAAGATTTTTGAATTTAAATAGCATGCTAAATAAATTAAAATGCAGGAAAACAGTGAAATCAAAGTAATCCATCTAAATCGCAAAAAAAGCATTTAGGATACAGGAGCACGTTTAAATCACAGTACATGCAAGTGGACATGATTTGATTCGTGTTTAAATGCTGTTGTTAGAAAGATAATTTTAAGAAGCGTAGTGAGCATCCGCAGTTTAAAAATCGGCATTTCACCTTGCTACAATTCGTTTTAATAATTACTACCCTTATATGCATATCATAATGTATAAGGAAAGTATTGTAACGGGGTCGAACATTCGAATTCGAGTTTTCAACGGGGGAGCACGTTTCAAGCATCTCTGATTACGAATCGAACATTTTGAGGTGATGTATGCGTGTGAGGGTGTGTGTCTGTGTGTATGTGTGTGTGTGAGTGTGCGTGTGTGTGTGAGAGAGAGAGAGAGAGAGAGAATCCGTGGAGACGATATCTCACGGACGAATGGAACGATCCGAATGAAATTTGGTACAAAACTTACAATCCGTGAATACTAGAAACCTATTGATTTTAAACACAATCGAATGTTCAGAACATCCCTAAATTTTCGAGTGAAATTTTTAAAAGATCATCAAAAAATCAAAACCTTTAATAAAGTTACGCAAACAGACATTTCTTAGGTAATTTTTCCTTAGAAAATAATTGACCTTACTTTTAGAACGCTAGCATAAACCGTTTCCGAGATATTGCACATTTTTCAAATAAATTTAACAAAAAATCTCTGAAATTAAAAAAAATATTAACTGATTAGAAACATAGAAACATGTTCACTTTTCATATGTAATATCATGCGATAAATTGGGTGACATCATTCTCGTGGATCTAGCTCGTTCCATTCATGAGAAAAAATACTTTGAGTAATAGTTTTATATTTGAATGCCATTGGTCATTTATCTGCTACAAGAATAACTTATCTCTCCGTCCATAACGCTTGGCGACATTTTGGCGACGAATTTGGCGGAATCTCGCCAACTTGGCGATTTTTAAATGCTGTCAAATTAATGAAAATCTCGCCAAATGGATAAAAATGACGCTAAATCATTGAAAATGACGACTCATTGACGAAAATTCAATATCTTGGAAAGAATTTAAGTATCTACTATAAGAATATTTTTTTTTACTGTAAAAGCAGTAAATTCATTGCATTATATAAGGAAAGTCATGTGCTGCCCACGTCAGATTTTTAAAATTGTGATGCTACAAATCTACGTGGAATTTCACGTATGTATGCAAAATATTTCATCTCCCTACCTATTGTAGTTTCCGAGTTAAATGGATACCAAAAGTCAGGCAAATGTTGGTTTTGCTTCGTTAGGAATGGAGAATGAACTTCTCTTTGCTCGTATATAACACATTTATATCAACACCTTGCGAATTAAATACGGGCAATTTTGTTAACACATGTCACAAAAAATCAGTCGGATCTAATGAAGTCCATTCCGTGGAGAAAAACACCCACTTCGAATTCAGAAAGAACAAAGCTGAGCGAATCAGAAGCTAACGGAAAGGAGTTGGTGCTGTGTATAAAGCAGTAAGAAATTCCTTTAGCACTTAAACGAAAATATTCTTCAGAGTTCTTACATTCTCGTTCTTACTTGTTTTAAATCCAACTATTTCAATTTTTAAAAATATTGGCGATTCTTTCAAATAGTATAAGAATGTGTCCGAAGTCACAGAAATTTTTATACGATGCAATGAATTTACTTCTTTCACATCCAAATAAAGATGTACAGGATCTACGGCTTACTGTTGTGGCATTGATTTAACACTGCCGGAATTGAAATTGGGCGTTTTGACAACGATGTCCAAAAACATGGCCTATCCATACTGACGTGTAAACTCCTCGTTATAATGCAATTGACATTTAATGAACACCCCTCAAAATAAAGGACCATTGACGAATTCTTGGGCATTAAATTTGAACGTCTTGGGACGAATTCTTGGACATGCATTTTCATCGTGTCGGTCTGTCAACGATAGTCAATCGAGTACTTATTTAGGGCGTATGAAAAGAACTTATTTAAAGCGTATCAAAGGAATCTATTTATGATGTATTACGCCCGCTTGGTATAATTGGAATGGTTGTGCATGGAAAATTCGGAGTGGGTGAATGATCTTAATTCGAAACAGGCTATTTGAAAATGGAGTAGTGCTACCTTTATTTATATTATTTAAGCAGCGGGCGCTTGTTTAGAACACGTGCAAGTCTGAGTCTTTCGTTTCAGTTAATCATATTTGTTTAATATTTGGCTTTAAACCTGAAATAACTATTTTATTTATTTATTTTATTTATTTATTTATTTATTTATTCGATTTACGTGGCAACTATAGATGAAATCCAGTTACAGTAACTACACAAACACAAAAAGAACAGCGTAATACACAAGAATAGTAAGTAGTATACATGCCAAGTAAAAAAACATGAGCAGGAGTCAAATTAAAAATACCAATATCAGTACAATAGGTATTATGGAGATTAACAAATTTATAGATAGAATAGCTCTTAATATAATTGTGTTTAATAGCAATATTGTAAAATAAAGTATTTTTTCTACTATTATAGGAATTCCAGGTAAAAAAGTTGGATGGGGTAATCAATAGTATTATTTAAAACTTTATAATAAAACAAGAGGCAGGACCATTTTCTTCTTTTTTTAAGAAACATTAAATTAAATTAATGCATAGATAATATAAAATGATACATAATGTCGTAAATGGTGCAAAATCCTATCGCAGAACTCAAATTGTGCAGCCAAATCTGAATTTCCACATTCCGAGTACAAATAAATGCTTTATGCACAAAACTGAATAAATTATCCCTATCCATGATGTCATTGTATTGCTTCCAATGAAATTCCATTAAGGGAAAGCATCATAAACTCACAAGTGAATAATTTGTTTAAACTTTAAAGGGCAACAAAGTCGTTTATCAGATCAACTGTTGAAACGATAGTCAGCAGAACAGAGCAGATATCTTCAGAGTGGTAAATTATGAATTAGTAAGCAGCAAAAATGAGAGACGGACTGTACACACGCGTTTGAAACAAATAAACCCTGATAATTTTAATAAGCACAATTTAATTTTAATACGCAAGAGCTCAATTTTATGAATCGTAGATATTGTATATTATCTGAATGGGACATTTTGTAGTATGTTCATCATTTGTTTTTCTTCTTCGACCTAGACCGTCCGACCTACCCAAAAATGTAAGGTAAATGTTTGGATGGCCAGGACAATGCCACCCAATTTAGACCGGAAACCAGTGGGGGCGGCATCCATAGGGACTGTTACCTCTTCGACCAACCAACATTACAACCAACCTCTTAGAAGGATATACGGAACCACATATTTAACGTACCCGTACTTCAACACGGAGTCAGTTTGGTCAGAGCCAGGTATCGAACTTGGATTGTACGGGAGTAAACCTCAGGCGCTAACCACTGGGCTGTCACACCCTTCATGATAGTTTATATTTTTCTTCTTCGATCCAGACCGTGCTACTTACCCGAAGGTGTAAGGTATCTGTTTGGCGGATGGGATAGTGCCATCCAATTTAGACCGGAATCCAGTTGGGGCGCCATCGGCAGGGACCGTAACCTTCTTCCCCTACCACCAACCTCTCGGGAGGACTTACGGATCCACACATTTAATGCACCTGTACTCCGCGTGAACTCGGGGTCTGTTTGGACAGAGCCAGGAATCGAACTCTAATTATCGTAGTGCAATCCCCTCCCGCTATCCACTGATCTGATCCACCCTTAGAAAGTTCTTTGGAATGTAAGGATATATCTATGAATATACATGTTAGGTCTATCAATCGTAAAGTGACCTTATCCAATCGAATAAAACTGCTTGCTGTGGTCCAAGGGAAAATTTTTAAAAGTTAGATAACACAACGGGATACACAAAAAAAAAGCCAATTACATTGATTAAAAGTATTGCTTAAGGGGTCTCGGGATCTTAAAGTGCCGAAAATAGGCTGAATTCCCATGCTTCACATTTTATTTTGTAATTTTCATCTTATACATCAATAATGCTTGAAAACTTTACAGCTAATAAGTAAATACCTGTAGCATGTATGATATTTTTTCAATATGATGAACCTGATAATAATATTTGGAAAAATTGTATAATTTTCGTAAATTGATTAAAATTTTATTTGGATGTATGTTGCTATTGCTTCCAGAAAAAAAAAACTCTAATGTAGGCAGCACATGATTTTCCTTATATAATGCAATGAATTTCCTTATATAATGCAAATTTATTTGAAAGAGAAATTATGTTGTGTTGTTCAGCAACAGAATTATACCCAACTAATTTATACAGCAGGCGACTATCATTAAATCTTCCCCAATTGAAGTAATTAAGAAATGTAAATAAAAAAATATGATGTGGGCAACACATGACTTTCCTTATATAATGCAATGAATTTACTACTTTTACAGTAAAAAAAAGTTATTCTTATAGTAAATACTTATATTCATTCCAAGATATTGAATTTTCGTCAACTAGTCGTCATTTTCATTGATTTAGCGTCATTTTTATTCGTTTGGCGAGATTTTCATTAATTTGGCAACATTTAAAAAAGTCGCCAAGTTGGTGACATTCCGCAAGATTCGTCGCCAAAATCACCAAGCGTTATGGACGGAGGAATAAGTTATTCTTATAGCAAATAAATGATTATTGGCGTTCAAATACAAAAATATAACTCAAAGTATCTTTTCTCATGATTGGAACGAGCTAGATCCACGAGAATGATGTCACCAAATTTATTGCATGATATTACATATGAAAAGTGAACATGTTTCTCAACAGTTAATATTTTCTTTCAATTTATGGATAGTTTGATAGATTTATTTGAAAATGTGCAATATCTTGAGAACGGTTCATGCTAGAGTTCTAAAGTTTATGTCAATCGTTTTCCAAGGAAAAAGTACATAAGAAATATCTATTTGAGTAACTATAAAGGTTTTTATTTTTTGATGATTTTTTCAAAATTTCACTCGAAAATTTAGGGGGATTCTGAACATTTTTGAACGAAGTTAAAATTCGCAAATTGCTTTGGAAATTTCAGTAAATATTCAAATTATCCCATAAAATGTATATAAAAAATTTGAGCAAAATATGTTCAGTAGTTTTCTAAATAAAAATTAAAATATTAATTATACTCATTATATGAAGAGACCACGTGACCCACTTCAAAATAACATATGGCATCCATCTTTTTCCTCAGTATCAAAAGCGTGATATTTAAGGTTCATTTAAACTTATATGTAGTGTTGCAACCGTCCTAACACCGCTTTATTTTTACGCATTTGCTGTGCATCTATATTCTGCGCCTACGCAATTGCAATATTTTTTAGTTTAACTGATCATCACATTTTAATTATTTCCACAATGAAGCCTTATTTTAACGTATGCAAAATGTAAACAAATCAAGCTGTAAGATGAGTTGTATCAGAATTGCTGAATTTCTTTACCGCAAAATTATTTAGTTCTGGAGTCTGGAATATAAGTGATATGAATGAAATATTCATTCATTTTACATAGAGAAACAGACGATTTTATAGCATTGCATTTTCCATGAAGTTTTAAGCATGGAGTTAGAAAGTACTTTTAAGTAAAATAAGTTATTGTAGTATTGTGATAATTTAAAAAGTATCACCGTTGAATGTATTGCATTTCAAAAATGTTTATAAAATTGCATTGCAGTTGGAAAATGCTTCCTAATTAATCATTTATGACTGATTGATTTTTATTGTCTTTAATTGTACTTTTGCATTGTCACATATAATTCGAATTTTATAATATTGGTATGTTTTCGTTGACCTGGAAGACAAGACTGATCAAATGACACCAAAACCGAGATTCCAGCTATAACGGAAGTACTCGATAATTAAGCAAAATAATTTTCAGCTTTTTTATTATTATTTTGAGCTGTCCTCTCTAATTCGAAATTTTGAAATTTTACATTTCTGTCGTCTCGAAGCTGAGTCAAGTCAAAAAACAGCAAAATCATAAAGCACCAAATTCAAAGTGCTCGATAATTTTGATACATCACCCCCACCCCTTCTCACTCAATCTGCCAGTCAATTCTGTGAATATTATATAGATTTCAATACTGGCTGCATTGCTTGTCGAATTTTGTCAGCCTTCCGAAAACGTGACATTTAATCAATATATTTTTTTCAGATTGCAGATCACATCTCATTTTGCAATAAAATCAAAATCGGCCCAAATATACTTACACTTCGCTGAAAAGAAACTGAGATTTTCAGTTCAAATTAATTTTATGAGAGCGATTTCAAGTACCAAAACATTTGCTGCTTCTCCATAGTGTTTTTTTAGTTTGTAAGTTTAGTTTGTAAAAACACTCTAATGTGGACGACACATTGCTTTTCTTATATAATGCAATGGATTTACTACTTTTACAATAAAAAAATAGGTTTTTCTTATAGTAGATATATTTATATTCTTTCCAAGATATTGAATTTTCGTTCATTTTCATTGATTTATTGTCATTTCTATCCATTTGGCGAGATTTTCGTTAATTTGGCAACATTAAAAAAGTCGCCAAGTTGGCGACATTCCGCCAAATTCGGTGCCAAAATCTTGCCAAGCGTTATGGACGGAGAAATAAGTTATACTTATAGCAGATAAATAACTATTTTTCTAAGGATAAATTATATAAGAAATGTCTATTTGCGTAACTTTATTAAAGGTTTTGATTTTTTGATGATTTTTTCAAAATTTCACTTGAAAATGTAAGGTGGTTCTGAACATTTGATTACTTTTAAAAATAATAGGCTTCCAGTATTCACACATTGTGATTTTTGTACCAAATTTCATTCGAATCGCTCTATTTGTTCGTGAGATATCGTCTCCAAAGCCTCACTGACACACACACGCACACACACACACACACATATTTTCACGTACACAGACATCACCTCAAAAATCTTTGATTCGTGATCAAGGATGCTTGATATTTGCTCTGCCGTCGAAAACTCGAATTCGAATTTTCGACCCCGTCACAATACTTTCTTTATACATTATATATATAAGGAAAGTAAAAATATATCTCTAGTTCTAGATATTTCTATAATAATGGCGAATTTAAAATTTCGTGAAAATCCATTCATATTTTTGGCAGCTATAGTGTAACTACAAGAAATCGACCACAGACATAAACACAGACATCACTCCAAAAATAGTCTAAACGTGTTCAGACGGTCCTGAAACATATGTTGGCATTGCAATATCGGATACGAAAATTTCGTGAAAACAATACTGTCTCTATACTAGATTGTATAGTATGGGAAAGTAAAATGTTTAATTAAAAATAGTTTAAATCTCGTTATAAAAGCTTGAAATTAATTTTACACATACGATAACTTATAAAAAGTACAAATAAATGTGATAAGTATAATATGGGAGAATTACTTTGGAGATACCAAACTTTATGTTAACATCATGATATACGCCAATAAGCAAAATATTGGTTTGCGATATCTCATATCCGTTCGAAAAATTATAAAATCTTTTCCATAACATAAATAGTTCCAAAAATAGTTTACCGAAAAATAGTTTACTGAAATTAATAAGCAGATCTGGGGTATTTGTGTGCATTTTCGCAAGTGAGTGCTATATTTAACTCAAAATATTTATGTTCGAGAAGTAGGGAATTATCTTGAGGATAGTTTTAGAAAGTTTTTCCTTAAAACAACATGCACTGGAACTGAAAGGCGGTTTTGAAACTATAATTAAAAGTTTTAAAGCAATAAACTATTTCCGGCTTATTATGAAAAAAATTGATGTAGGCAGCACAGGACTTCCCTACAGACACACATTTATTTCTCTTTATTTCATTTGTAAGTCATCAAATTGAGTTTAATAGCACAAAATACATGGATAATTATTTGAAATTACGCTTATTTTCCTTTGGCGATTGAATGTGTATTTTCAACAACGACGTGGTGAAAATAAGAAAAAAACTAAAACATCTCAGTAACGATTAGTTCTGGAGTTATAGAATTGGTCATATTCCTTTCGACTTGAAATGAATGACGTATAAACAAGCGTCTATTTGGTAGACTACGTGAAAGTGAAAATGAGACAACAAGAAGGAGTGAGCAGAAAATGATGAAAATCGGCAAACAGAGAGAGACAGCAACGAACAATAAGTGATATTTATTGCAATGTGATACACCTATACACCGACAGATAGAAGTTATAGGACCGACAGAAGTTATAGGACCAACGCAAGCGGCGATATAGGCAGCAACACGTCTAAATACATAGTCACTAATCGTGCGGATAGTGTCCTGAGGGATGGCTGCCCATTACCCGTCAACCATTTGCCAGAGTTAGTCTTCTATACGCTGCGGTGGTAGCGCACGCAAGCGACGTCAAATCACGTCCCAGACTTGTTCAATTGGTGAGAGATCAGGGGAGACTGGTGGCCAGAGAAGCACATGGGTACCTTGCAGAGTATGTTGGTTGATCCATGCCGTGTGTGGTCAGGCGTTATCCTGCTGGTAAATGTCATTGGGTACTCCCTGAATGAAGGGTAATGTCATCGGCTGAAGAAAGTCATCCACGTATCGTTGGACAGTCATAGTGTCCTCAATGCGGACCAGATGTGATCTGCTATCGTAGGTGACGACGCCCCAAACCATGATGCCGCGTTGTCGCGCTGTGTGGCGTACCACAGATGGGACCGGATTGGACCTGTAACCACTTCCGCTCCAGACTCCTACACGCCGACTGTCATTGCTAAAACCGAAGTGTGACTCGTCCGAGATTACGACCATGTGCTATTCCGCCGTCCAAGTGGCTCTATCAAGACACCATTGCAAACGGCGTCTGTGCTATTGGGTCAATGCCAGTCTTTTTAACGGATGTTATGAGTGCAGGTCTCCGGCGACTAATCGGCGGAAAATGGTCCTGGTCGATACGGGAGAATCAAGGGTGTCCTGCACATGCTGCAAAAGGTTGACGGAAGTGGTCTGCTGGGCAGCCAACTCTTGCAGGTGGATGCGTCGGTCCACGTGTGTTAACGCCGCTCTGGAAGTACCGACAGACGTGCCACATCCCTTTGTTCCAACCATCTTCGCTACAGCTGGTGCACCGTGGACGCGAGTAGGTGGCTGTCCGCTGAGATTTGGCGTATGGACTAACCTGTCCTTCTGGGTCCGATCACCATACCCCTCGTAAAATCGCCTGTCTGCTAGAACTGACACGATTAGCGGAGGCCTGGCATTCTCTGCTTCTACGCGTTTCCTCTGAGACAAAAAAATGACAAAATTATTTGGCTGACAGACAGAGCGACGAGAGTATTGCTAATTCGGCAGGTTCCTTCCCTTATATCTCACTCAACGTGCTCAGGACAGCTGCGCATTTCATATCATCTACATATCGCATCGCTATATTTTTGACTGGGGAGGCTGATCGATTAGGGTTTTAACTTGGAAAAGGCTTTTGTATAAGTTAAATTTATATTGGAATTCTCACTTTCAATAAGTTTCATTTCCTTCATGAGTAAAATAAAATAATTTAACATAAAAATGCTAAGAGGGAATGAAATGCATGATATTTTAAAATATAATATCTATGTAAGATAGATATATACAAAATATAACATTTTAAATGTTTTCTTATTTCTAAATTAGTTGAACTTTTACAACCATATTAATAAATGATCGCTTATAGGGGAGAACACTCTCCCCCTTGGATATTCAAGATAACAAAGGCGAGCATCAGGCTAGACGATGTTGTACATTTGTACATTTTGTTCTTGAGTTTACTCCCCCCCCCCCCCTCTGAAAACGTTTTATAGGAGCCGAGGTAAGAAAGAGTGCACTGAAATTGGTGAGACAACTGGAACATCGGCGTATTATGATAACTTAAAAATATCTTATAATTACAACAAGCTAAGAATTCTCTAGAAAATTATCAACCACTTATTTAACAGATTCTCGTCTGACGGGATTTTTAAAGGGAAATCATATTTATTCTTTCTAAAACCCCAAAATACGCAAACGGATGCTTCGCCATATTGATTCCGATATAAAGAGTTAAATCTACTTTGCAAACTACTTAAGTTTAATGGTAGTCATTATTAGTATATTTCTTCGTCTTGATATTGTCTACAGTTAGGTAAATACTAGGTTACTCGTGACAAATGACTCCTCAAATTTTTTACTACAAATAATGATTATTTTCTAGAAATATTATTTAATATAATCATGTTTGACCCAAAATGGAGGATTCATCAGCCTTGCCCGAGACACATCCAATCATTGTCTGTTTACAATGGGTTGAAAATTGGGGAATCAATAGCCACACCTTTCTTAGTTAATCAGCGAGGGAAGAGTTTATAGTTGTAATACCACGCTTCTCCTTATAGACCACTAAGACAGAATGATTTCAACTTCTAAAACATCAAATTATGCGTTTTAATGATTAAAATATTCACAAAGTAATTAAAAAATCATAATAAATAAAAGTATGCTTATATAACTCTAAACTAGATTTTAAATAGGGGAGTCTTAGCTTTTTAGCCTCAGTGGGCGCCACTGGCTTGCGGTATTCGACACGATTCCAATACGTTCCGTTTTTATTACTACACATTTTAAAGTAAAAGTAGTATATTTCTGACAGAAATGGGGACGAACTAATCATATTGTTCTAAGGACTGCCGGAACACACCAAGATTATCATTTAATCGGTGATATTTAAACCTCTTAATAAATGATGTAGTCAAATGATTAATATTTCATTCTTTAACATTCCACCAGAATATAATACATTTCACAGTGATATTCACCATACGAAGCTCAAAAGACATGGCATTCTCTTTATAAACCTCTGAAAAGAATGGGTGTCCTTAAAAATATTCGAATACGGTTCAAAGTTATTCAGAAAGAATGTTGTTTGATGATATCAAGATGGAAACTCTGTGATAATATTGTCGATCATTATGGAGCCAATTTGGGTGAAAATCGCTCGAAATCGTGCTCCCATATAAAATAATTAAATAACTAATGGAATTAAAAGGAAATCTCCAATTTGCATCATACAGAAATGTTGAGCACGTATGTAGCAAATTTCGCTACTGCCCGACGCTTTCAATTTCACACTGCAAACGACATACATATATACACCGGCGGACAGAAAGTAATAAAAACTTCTTATGTAATGTAGATATTTGCAAAATTGTGAAACCCACCAGGATTTCCTTCTATCACATGGCGGATATCGACTATTACATGCTGATGAATGCATGAAAAGCCCGACATTGGTCCCAGGGATGGTGTTGTTATCTGCAGTGGAAGCACGATCGTCCCAAAATACGTTTATTGCTTTTCTGTTGAAACTTAATGAATATTCTCTACAGAATATTAGCATATTTGAGAACAGTCACATGTTACTAATATAATATTCCATGTAGAATATTCCATCATGTTTTAGCATATTTTGACGTGTATTTAAATTTTTAATGGCACCTGTGCGCTATATATAATTAACTAATTTTCATTTCCTCGGATGAGTAACTTAACATTATTATGTACCATAAAGTCATCGTAAGGATCTGACCCAAAGTCTTAATTACGTAGTTTGTTGCATGTTGAACAGAAAATGCATTATTAAATTTTTAGAAGTTCCAGATCATTCAAACATTAAGCAGCTGTATCAACATTTGTGCTTATATCTTAGTTTGTTAAACATAAAATTATAATTTGACTACAGATACTCATATGTGTGTAATTATTTAAAACTCACATTTTATGTTTTGTTATAAAGCGTCCTATAGGAAAAGTCTACAGGGTGAGTCGGAATTGTTTTTACAAAATCAGAGGGGTGATAGTACCCCACCAGACGAGCAATAATTACCATGGAACATAGGGTCGCATTGCACTCTGAGAGGCAGAAAAAAGGTACGTCGAACCGCGTTGAGCATGACGCAGTTAGCGTCTCGAACGTCATTGTGTACCTGCCTACGTAGTATCTCCCACGCCAGACACGAACGCAGTTACCGTATGCAAATGTCCAGGGAGCAGAATCAGCATAACTGGCTCCTATTAGGTTCCGGCGATAGCCAATCAGAGCACACGTTGCCCTTTAAAAACCTGCACAACTTCAACTCTGCAAGTTATTCCCACTGGACTTTTTCTTCTGGGGCCAGATGAAATCTTTAGTGTACGAGACGCCTGTGGACTCGGCGGAAGATCTCGTCGCGCGCATCGTTGTTGCCGCAGACCACATTGACACATCACCCGGAATCTTTGAGAGGGTGCGTCAGGCATTCCTTCGCCGGTGTGAACGGTACAACGACACGCGTGGTCGCTACTTTGAGAAATTGCTGTGAGTTTGTCGCTGCACAATAAATCTGTTTGTGCAACGTTTGATATCGTTTATTCGCTTTCCTAACACTGGTGTACGTGCATTTTCGTATTCTAATTTTACTCTTTTCTGCCTCTCTGAGTGCAATGCGACCCTATGTTCCATGGTAATTATTGCTCGTCTGGTGGGGTACTATCACCTCTCTGCTTTTGTAAAAACAATTCCGACTCACCCTGTATATTAGTCTTATATATCTTGAAATTTTATTTTTCCAATCTGTAGCTTCTATAATATTCAGCGAATGCTCGAAATGTGATTTTAGACACGATTCCAATACTTTCCCTGTACCTCACCATGCACTTCAGTGAAAGTAAAAACTGGAGTAATCGTGGAATTTTATTTATCCAATCTATAACTTCTATAATATTCAGAAGTAATATATATTTATGCTGACCTAACTACCTGGATTGCTTTCGTTCTATAAAAATTCAATCTTTACCTTAATGCCCACCTTCCATTTGTATTGCCCTCAAGGTACGCAACTTTCTGTAAAGTTGTTTATTCGAAGACTCTCACGTAAAGATTTTATGCGTCACATATCTGAGATGAGAAAAACTTGTCCGTTCATTTTAGAAAGAAGTAGTTGCCGTTTTAAGAGCAATGCTGATTTTTTTTTCATGACTTACAGATTTTCTCTTTTTCCTCCAGCAGAAATATTGTGTGTTTTGGACATCAAAAGTTTTGTAAAATGTAATTTTTTTGACAGGTACTTTGAAATATGCGTACTGTTAGGACGTATCTATCTGGAATCATGGAGCCCAGGATACAAGAATGAATTCAAATCTCTGAATAACTAATGCTTTTATTCAGAAGCACAGCATAAGCAGGAACACTATATAGCAAATAGCTCGATAACTATCTCACAAGCTCACTAAACTGCCGTCAGATACAGCAAAACAGCAATTAAATACTCCACTAATTTCTCAAAACAGCCAATATTATTCTCAAAACATGGACGTATCTAGCAATTCAATGCAACTCTTATCACGTCAACTGACCTCCAACTAAACGATGACTCATTTTATATCCTCGCCCGCACTTCGTGTGAACAGTTTGGACAGAGCCGGGAATAGAACCCAGATCTTTTGAGTACAATCTCCGTCCTCTAACCAATAGAATGTCCCACCCTGGTAATTTGAAATAATTTTATTTATATTTAAATAAAAGGATCGGGGCAATCCCTATACTCTCCATGCACAGCATGTCTGCATTGAACCTCTGAGCCAAATAATATACAGTTTTAAAAATATATTTTCAACATTCACATCTATAAAATATGTGAAGCATATTATCAAAATTTGGTTCAAATCGCTTCAGTGGTTTTCGGGATTATGAGGGACCAACGAATTGACACCCACCCGCATAATGCTAAAAGTCGTTTCTGATATCTAAGGTCCTCGTCGATGTATTATTTACTGTGAAAAATCAACTTTTGATTCAATCACGATCGTCATACTTTTTTTACGCTACATCAATTAATGTATAAAGTTGCTTAATCTACTGCTAAAAGCATATCTATCAAAAATGGTACACATTAAAATCACTGTCACCATTTTTCTTTCAAGCTCAGCACAAGGAAAGTAATAATTTATAAAACGCTATTGTAAATTTTATAATTTGCAATCATGATAATTCTGAACGAGTAACAAAGTTCAATCTCCATTCCCAACGAAGCGAAATAAACATTTTCCTGAATTTTGTAATCACTTTTCCTCGAAAACTTCAATATTTAGGAATATGAAATTTTGCATGCATACGTGAAATCGCAAGCATAGTTGTATAATCACAATTTCAATTATTAAAACGAGCTGTAACAGGAATAAAACGCCCATGTAACAGGGAGAAACGCCCCATCCGGAAGAAACCGGACATGCTTACTGGGCTTCGTATAAATAACAAGTCAACAGCCATTTTTAAACAGCTCATCAAAGAGTGTGCACTTGCATGCATTGTGGTTTACAAGTGCCCCTGTATATTAAACACATTTTTGCTACTTAAATGTGTTTCTCTAATTTCATTATTTTCCAGTATCCTAATTTGTTTATTTTGTATTCAAATTTTAAACAAACGATTTTTCGTATTAGGAGTTTCAAAATTTGTTTAAAATTTGTTTTAATTTGAAAACTTTCGCAAACCACATACTTCATACACACGAGTCCATTAAAAACCCAGCTTTCTGCAATATTTAATCACATTGTGCCTAAAATATACGCCGTTGTATATATAGATTTTGTAAATTAGTAAAAATTATCCTATCCAATCGGAATATGCTGGCATGCGAAGGTTGTAAGGGTGAAATTATGTATTTTATATTCCACATTCTCGTTCAAAGCTCCGACACACTCATATTTCCTGATTCATTTGTTAGTCTAATGACCGTATAATAGTTGTATATTTTGCCGGTTCTTCTCATTCTGTCCTGAAGAAACAAGCTTCATTTTCACCTTAAATCCATTCTTTTGTTAAATCAATTGGCTTTAATGAATGTATATAGTCGGTGTATATTTTGCTGTGTTATTGTTATTTTTATCTGTCCGGAAAGAAAGAGCTTCATTTTCAACTTTAATCCATTATTTGGTTAAATCCGTTGGTTTAAATCCATTATTGGTGTAAATCTATTATTGATTTAAATCCATTATTTTGATCGAACGCTGCCTGAACATATTTATTTTCTGCCACAACTAAATAAATGCAGTTTCTTCCAAACTTAAAATTCGTTTGACAAAACAGGCTTAGAGCATAATAAGAAACAGAAAAGGACAATTTTGTACATCCCGTTCCAATTTTAAATTCTTTTTATTCCAAGCGTCTCTTCCGTTTTTGTCTTCGTTGGACAAAACTTCATGAGTTTGTTCTTTGTTGAAGAGACGAAAGTTCACAGAGAAAAGGATTTCCAGTTAATCCCTTCGCCCCAAAGTTGCTGACAAGTAAATTGCTAATAAGATATTTTTTCTTTTTCCCCAAGAAAAGAAACACAAGCGAGGCTTAAACAAACCTATTATAATTCAAATTACGGAATGCACTTAGAATAATTTTGTCAATATAATAGCATTCTTGTGAAAAAAATGCATTACAACCTCACTAAACGATTTACTCTTGAATTCGTCACATCCTCTAATATGTACAAACTGCAGAGAGCGCGAAATAAAGTGTGCGCTACTCCATCAGCTAATCAAATAATCCCTGAAGTAATAAAATGTGATAAATATCAAGAGAGTGATGAAGAATGTGAAATAAAGCAGCCCGCTGTATATTTTCAAAAATCTGTAAAACGTTTATTAATTGTACAGATTACTACGAGTGTCAAACTGGATCGGACGTAACATAACTTCAACACAGAAAATACGCAATGTAGCATTAGAAAAAACACAGTGATATAAAACGAAAAATAAATTCATATTTTATAAGAAGTAATGACTACTTTTCATTGCACAGTATTTTTCAATCGTTTCTTAGATTCATAACGAAGCTATGGAATTTAATAATCATATCAGTATATGATATAAAATATGCCTTTGACATATCTTTTCTGCAAACTTTTCAAAATCACTTCGTGTAATAATTTTTGCGCAATTATATAATAAGTTATGTAATTTTAATGACTCTGTGCAATTCTAGAATTTGTGTAAATGGATGAGCAGATTTTTGCTTACACTGTACATGAAAACAATAAAGACAAATTACCATATATTAGCTAATTCGTCCTCTTCATTTATCCATCACCCCTTAGTACCACTGCTAGCGGAATAGAGTGGTCCTAACGTATTAGCATACATTTCCCATACAAAATTGGCAATATTGTGGTGACAAATTGGATTCCCATTTTAAAACAATTACAAATTCGCATATTCCGTCACTCCAATTAAAGGATTAGCCAAGTGTGTTCAATCAATCATGTTACAAAATATTTGATTTTAATATCATCTCGTACTATAAAAGTGGAAGCGATCAAAATATTCATAAAAATTTCAGCAACATATTGTTTTAATATATTGAACACAGTTATGGGTTATGAGAAAACAAATTAAAAAAATATGGCTACATACGACTCACCCTAAAATATATCTATATATATAAAAAAATCTAGTGTGGGCAGAACATGACTTCCCTTATATAATGCAATGGATTTACTACTTTTACAGTAAAAAAAAATCTTATGTGGGCAACACATGACTTTCCTTATATAATGTAATGAATTTACTATTTTACAGTAAAAGAATAGGTTTTCCTTATAGTAGATACTAATATTTTTTCCAAGATATTGAATTTTCGACAATTAGTCGTCATTTTCCTTGATATAGCGTCATTTTTATCCATTTGGCGAGATTTCGGTTAATTTGGCAACATTTCAAAAAGTCGCCAAGTTGGCGACATTACGTCAAATTCGTCGCCAAAATCTCGCCAAGCGTTATGGTCGAAAAAATAAGGTATTCTTACAGCAGATAAATGACTATTGGCGTTCAAATACAAAAGTATTACTTAAAGTATCTTTTTTCATGAATGGAACGAGCTAGATCCACGAGAATGATGTCATACAAATTATCGCATGGTATTACATATGAAAAGTGAACATGTTTCTCAATAGGATATATATCTTTTTTAATTTTATATGACTTTTTGATAATTTTTTTGAAAAATTTACAATATCTCAGAACAGTTCATGTTAGCGTTCTAAAATTTATGTCAATCGTTTTCTAATGAAAAAATACTTAAGAAATGTCTATTTGCATAACTTTATTAGCGGTTTTGATTTTTTGACGATTTTTTCAAAATTTCATTCGAAAATTTAGGCGGGGGGGTTCTGAACGTTCGATTGCGTATAAAAACAATAGGCTTCCAGTGTTTATGGATTGTGATTTTTGTACGAAATTTTGTTCGAATCGGTCCATTCGTTCGTCAGTTATCATCTCCACAGACTCTCTGACACACACACACACACAGACATCACTTCAAAAATGTTTGATTCGTGATCAGGGATGCTTGAAACGTGCTCTCCCGTCGAAAACTCGAATTCGAATTTTCGACCCCGTCACAATACTTTCCTTATACATTATGTATATAAGGAAAGTAATAGATTATTCTTATAGTAGATATTTATATTCTTTCCAAGATATCGAATTTTGGTCAATGAGTCTTCATTTTCATTGATTTAGCATCATTTTTATCCATTTGGCGAGATTTTCGTTAATTTGGTAACATTTAAAAAGTCGCTAAGTTGGCTGCATTACACCAAATTCGTCGCCAAAATCTTGCCAAGCATTATGGACGGAGAAATAAGTTATTTTCACAGCAGATAAATGACTATTGGCGTTCAAATATAAAAGTATTACTCAAAGTGCCTTTTTTCTTGAATGGAACGAGCTAGTTCCACGAGAATGATGTCACCCAATTTATTGCATTATATTACATATGAAAAGTGAACATGTTTCTCAATAAGAATTTGGTTTTATTTTATATGATTTTTTGATAATTTTTTTTTAAATGTACAATATCTCGAGAACGGTTCATGCTAGCGTTTTAAAATTTATATCAATCGTTTTGTAATTAAATATTACATAACAAATGTCTATTTGCTTAACTTTAATAGAAGTTTTGATTTTTTGATGATTTTTTCAAAATTTCACTCGAAAATTTAGGGGGATTCTGGACATTCGATTGCATATAAAAAAAATCTGATGTGGGCAACACATGACTTTCCTTATATAATGTAATGAATTTACTACTTTTACAGTAAAAGGATAGGTTTTTGTTATAGTAGATACTAATATTCTTTCCAAGATATTGAATTTTCGGCAATTAGTCGTCATTTTCTTCGATTTAGCGTCATTTTTATCCATTTGGCGAGATTTTCGTTAATTTGGCAACATTTCAAAAAGTCGCCAAGTTGGCGACATTCCGCCAAATTCATCGCCAAAATCTCCCCAAACGTTATGTACTAAGAAACAAGTTAGTCTTACAGCAGATAAATGAGCGTTATGGACAGCCAAGCGTCGCCATGCGTTATGGACAGAGAAATAAGATATTCTGACAGCAGATAAATGACTATTGGCGTTCAAATACAAAAGTATTACTCAAAGTATCTTTTTTCATGAATGGAACGAGCTAGATCCACGAGAATGATGTCACCCAATTTATCGCATGGTATTACATACGAAAAGTTAACATGTTTCTCAATAGGAATTTTTTTTTTTATTTTATATGACTTTTTGATAATTTTTTTGAAAAATGTACAATATCTCTAGAACGGTTCGTGTAATCGTTCTAAAATTTATGTCAATCGTTTTCTAATGAAATATTACATAAGAAAAGTCTATTTGCGTAACTTTATTAGTGGTTTTGACTTTTAGACGATTTTTTCAAAATTTCATTTGAAAATTTAGGGGGGTTCTGAACATTCAATTGCGTATAAAAACAATAGGCTTTCAGTGTTTAGGGATTGTGATTTTTGTACCAAATTTGGTTCAAATCGGACCATTCCTTCGTCAGTTATCGTCTCCACAGTCTCACTAACACACACACACACACACACACAGACGTCACTTCAAAAATGCTTGATTCGTGATCAGGGATGCTTGAAACGTGCTCTCCCGTAGAAAACTCGAATTCGAATTTTCGACCCCGTCACAATACTTTCCTTATACATTATGTATATAAGGAAAGTAACAATAGGCTTCCAGTATTCACGAATTGAAGACCCAGACCGTCCGACTCGTCCGGAGGACTTAGAGTAACTAGTTGGACGGCCGGAGTATTCACGAATTGTAACTTTTGTACCAAATTTCGTTTGAATCGGTCCATTCGTTCGTCAGGTATCGTCTCCACAGACTCACTGACTTACACACACATACACACACACATACACACACTTTCACACACACACACACACATACACACAGACTTCCACCTAAAAAATGTTCGATTCGTGATCAGGGATACTTGAAACGTGCTCTCCCGTCGAAAACTGGAATTCGAATTTTCGACCCCCTCATAAATACTTTCCTTATACATTATTGTATATAAGGAAAGTAAAAACGTAGCTGTCGCCGCGACAGTTTGCAAATTTTTCTTTTTAACACTTTACAACAAAGTTGAAAAGTGTTTATGACTTTGTTCATTCTGTCTGTCTGTCTGTCTGTCTGTCTGTCTGTCTGTCTGTCCGTTAGCACGATAACTGCCGTAAAAATGACTTAATCAAAATGAAATTTTAGTATGTTGTTCAGACGGTCTATAGGACCTATGGGAATATAAATGAATAATATCACCCAATTAGTTTTGGATTGAACCCGGGTTGAAAAAATGGAATACATTGAGCCCTATGGGACCTAATTTTTCAAGCATTTTTTAAGCGGATTTAAAATTCACAAATTGCTTCGAAAATTTTAGGCCATATTCAAATTGTTCCATAAAATATATAAAAAAAAATTCAGCGAAATATATTCAGTTGTTTTTTAAATAAAAATTAAAATAATAATAACACCTCTTATATGAAGCGATCACGTGTCCATGATATGAAACGATCACATGACCCACTTCAAAATGATATATGGCATCCATCTTGTGTCAAAATCGTGAGTTTTAAAGTTCTTTTTAATTCATATTGAGTGTTGTATCCGTCCAAAAACAACTTTATTTTTGCCTAAATTCTGTGCATCTACATATTGAAACAACGCAATGACAATATATTTCAGTTTAAATGCTCTTCCAAATTTGATTATTTCTACTATTAAGCCTATTTTTCACCTATGTAAAATGTAAACAGCAAAATATGTAGAATGAGTTGTATTAGAATCGCTGTAATTCTTTAACACAAAATCATTTAGTCCATGGAGTCTGCTTAGCTGATGTGAATGAAATATTCATTGATTTTAGAAAGAGACGGACGATATTTTTCGATGAAGTTTTACGCATAGTTTACATACTTGTAACTCAATGGTCTTAATTTTTAAATAAAATAAATTATTATAGTATTGTGATGAATGACATGAATGGGGGAATTATTTATGAATGAAATGTTGCTTTTATAGAGAGAGCCAGGCGTGTTATTTTTTTATGACGTCATTTGAATGAATTTCAGTTGTTTTCGATGAAGTTTTCAAATATAATAATTTATCGTAGTATTATGATAATTCTAAAATTATTACCGAGGAATGTATCACATTTTAGAGATGTTTAAACCAGGCAATTTATACTTTAATGCCGTCATTTGAATGAAGTTAACTTTTTTCGATGAAGATTTAAGGTTTCAAATATAATAAATTAATGTAGTATTGTGATAAGTTTTAAAATATTACCGAGGAATGTATTGCATTTTAGACATGTTTAAACAAAATTGCATTGAAGTTGGAAAGTGTTTCATAATCAATGCTTTAAGCATGATTGATCTTTCTTGTTTTGATGTTCGCTACTTCGGATGACAAAAACTATAACATACAAAAACATAAAATGTGATACAATTGTAGAGAAATGTTTTAGCAACACGCTAGCATTAACAGTTTCTTTTTATATAAACTTTAGTTTATATAAATACTTAATGCCAAAGGCAAAATATTTGAGCTACGAGTTCGCATCCTGGAAAGAGTAACAATGTCAAGGCCACGAATTTTTGCAGCCATGTACCTACATAGTTGAATTTTTACAGGATTGAGCCTATTTTTAAATTTTTATGTAGTTTACGAGATATTTTAATTTTTATGCACTTCTGAAGTGAAAAATATTCTTTCGTATCGGCACGTACATCGAGATTCTCTGTCGCGTACCGTAAGAACTATATCATACAAAAATATGGAATTTGGTGCATTTATAGAGAAATCACAAGAGAATATAGTGAAATAAACTGGTTACCTATTTAAGCTTTCGTTAGGCTTGAAATAGCTCACGAAACTGGCCCTACGAACGCCAGAGATTATGAGGCGAAGAGTAGAATAGCAAGGGACGGAACCCCTAGTATATACATGTATATGTTGTTGTTGTTGAGACCCAGACCGTCCGACCTACCAGAAAGGTGTAAGGTAACTGTATGGACGGCCGGGAAGTGCCACCCAATTTAGACCGGAACCCAGTGGGGGAGGCATCCACAGGGACCGTACCCTCCTTCCCCTACCACCAACCTCTCGGAAGGACTTACGGACCCACATGTTTAACGTGATCGTACTCCGCATGAACACGGCGGCATTTGTGGCAGCGTGCAAATCTAGCGCGCAAACCACGGGGATACCGCACCCGAGATGGCCAACAGCACGCGGCGTTCCGAGGTGGTCACCCACCAAGTACTAACCGCGCCCGATGCTGCTTCACTTCGGTGAACATGTATATGTATGTAAATGTTATGTATATATATATGTATGTATACTTATATGTATATATGTATGTATATGTATATATATATGTATATATATATATATATATATATATATATATATATATATATATATAAATATATATATATATATATATATATATATATATATATATATATATATATATATATATATTCACTGCTAAAATATTATTTTCTTATTTTTAACAAAATAACTGAATCTTTATAACTTACGTACCCAACGAAAATATATTTTTAAAATTAACGTTCCTTTTTTTTTCTCTTCAACAGTGAATTATCAAGTTTTGCCGTTCTCGGACAGAGAGTTACGGTTTGTGTTCGCATGCTTTGTTTTCAAAAATTCACCCTGGCACGAAATGTGGGATTCTTGAAATAGCATTTGTTTCGAAAAAGTACTGGAGAAATTTCCCACAAGGTAGAAAATGGTACGTAGATAAGAACATATTTCAAAGCAGGAAATGTATTTTTTGAATATATTTTCATTTCTTCTTCATAGTAAATTTTGTACAAGTAAACTTTTAAATATCCAATATTTTGTGTATATTTCAGTAAACCATATGGGATAGTACAGTGTTCGATAAAGTGAAATGTATAATTATTAAGCGTATATGCAAAAGACATTTTAGTCGATTTTGCACCTTTACGATTACTATATAAAGTACTATTCTATTTCAATCCAAGATCTCGACTCTTGTGTGTGTGTGAACCATTACAATTTACTTCACTCTAAATTAAACTTCTAATAACCTAATGACTAGAATCACGACATGTACCACATAAACAACTTTATTTACCGTTAACTTCGCTCTGGGAAACCAAAAAACACACATAAATAAATATATATATATATATTACAAATTTATATACAAATTATTTACAACACTAGCATTACAAATCCTGCCCGAGACATACTAAACTACAATAAAATTCAAACCCCTAACTTATTACTAAAGTGATTTCAATCTGAACCTATGTTGATATACGACACAATATATATAGTACTCGCACTATTACCTTCCATAGACGATCAGAACACACACGCGAGAACTCGGGAGAATGGCAGATCCATCATTCTAAAGTTTGCTCTTTTTATAGATCTGGCCAATCATGAGTATGCCATTCTTCGAAAAGTTTAGAAGTTTAGGACCTAAATTTAGGAAATCAGGAAAAGTAGAACTAGAATAAAGAAATAATAAATAATAGAATCCTCACAACTTATATTTGAAAGTTTTATTTTGGAGATGATTATACTGACCAGTGTTTCTAATAACTCAAATTAGCATGCGTTTCGGCGTTAGAATATTTTGTAAAAGGTTTTGTATATTTTATGCTTCAACAACCAGTCAAGTTGAATATTCCGGATTTTACATTAATACATTTACATTAATACACTTTTTACATTAATACATTTACATTAATACATTACATTAATACAATTTTTACATTAATTTTACATTTAATATCCTAAAACTACGTAGTATATGTCAAAAAACGCTCTGTAAACTGCTGTAATCAACACTCATTTATATAAAACTTTATAAATACAGCATGAATATGTACTTGTCAACCTGTTTCGGAGACAGAAAGTAACGCTTTTCTTCAGAACGAACAGGAAGAGCGGTCTCACGTATTCAAGGATTCTCACAAATATTTTCTAAACGATTGCTAGACATACAGTGGGTAATATTTAATAGTTTTGTATTTCCGTGAATTTTAAATATAGGTTTTATATTTTTAAACATTTAATTTGTTCATTATTATAAGTATTCTGTGAAAAAAGTATCTGTAGTCGGATAACAATAATCATATTTCCCATTATGACTACCTTCCAGATTTCCGACCGATTTGGATGGTTTCACACCAGTCTTGGAAACTTTTTTTTCTTCTTTTTTTATCAAATGGCCAGGCACTTGACTTTCATCATTCGCCTATACATTGGCCAGAAACGTGAAACATTTAGCCGTCCTGGGACGTTGCCGTAGGTGCACCAGAGGGGGCGGAACACACTGCGCCCAACAACGCAATATCCATGCCTTACGTGGGACTCGAACCCACAACGTGGCGGCCGAACGATCGCTTGGAAACGATCGCCTTGACCGTTCGACCATCGCGTCGGCCACTAAAGAGTTAAAATCACTAAAGAGTTAAAATCACTAAACACTAAAGAGTTAAAATCGGTATTTCCATAACTCCTCCCTCTAACAATAAGAATTTAACACTTAGCCACCTGGGCCACTGTAATTTAAAATATTACTCACTAAACACCATTTCCATTTTTCTTGTCCCCAATATCTCCGATTAACATGCAATTTATAATAACAAACTCTCTCTTTCAACCTCAAATTCAGCCTTTTTCTTCATCTTTGTAATCAAACTCATCGGACGCTTGGGGAGATGTCGTTATAATTCAGCCTAATCCTTCGCGAAGGGGAGAGCTTTGTACCAGTCTCGTATTTACGTAATGATGCAGCCTAGCTGAATGATGGCTCCATGCACGATCTAGCTCGCAGAAATCCTTCGAGTCTATGCTTGTGCTAATTCAGAGAATTCCTTCCGGGCAAGACCAATCTGCAAAGCACCGTATAAAAAGCTCGAATACAACATGCAGAGAGAGTATGAATTGGGAGTCACTAGCATGTGAGTTGTCTTACTGGGAAAACCTTTCGTCCAATGATGATACAACTCTAATGTCTTCATAAAGTGTGTACTACAGGGTTTTTTTATCCCATTCATGACTGCATTTATTTTACCTGCTTTTGCGCATATGATGTCACAAGGATAGGAAACATGCGCATTTTATTCCTGCCCTCTCAAGAGGGACCGAGCTTGTTATCTGCGACTGTCATCTTACCCAACCGACGTCATTAAATCTCCTTCGTCATCACTGTGTCATATGTGCACAACATAATTTAAAATCTCTGCGCAAGTTACTTACTTGAGGATACTGCCACTTTAAAATTAACAACAGTTTTTAATATTGTGAAAATTTGCTGTGTTTCGGTAACACCTCTCTAAGTCCTCCTTGATCCGTGTAGTCTCGAATGCCGAATTCTTATCCTCATTACGTCAAGCTGATAATTTTCTGATTCGCTGCCCGCAGACTGCCTAATCTTGGGCAGACAGATTAAAGAACCTTAAGATGATGTGCCTTTCGTTAATCCATAGTACGTGGCTGTTGAATGTCCTCCATGGTTTCGTCTCGAGCAGCCATGTCACGCTGCTAGTTAACACGTGCATTGTAACTGTTACCGTCCAATATTGCTTTGGTTTTGGTGTCTTTTGAGATGTGTTCCCTCGAGGCAAAAGGCTTAGTGCAAAGCCTCATGCTTACATCTCTCCTTTGGGAGGGAGTGTGTTAGTGTTTTGAGATGCACTGCTGTTCGATGAAAAGCAGTACGGGGTTGCAGGATGTTCGTCATTGCTTTAACGTGTATGCTACATTTAAGTGTCTGATCTTTCCTGTGAACATGATATGCAGTGGGATTTTCTAACTTTATGCCTGTTTGTGTAATTCAAGTGACTTTAAATCCGATGGAGAGAATCGCACATGCTACTTCCTCCATGCTCTCCAATTTTCTCATCGGTGAGTGCTATTAAGCTATTGCTTGCTGCTGTAAATTTAATTACATATAATTACATGTATTATCCATGTAAATTTAATTATTACATGTATTGTCCAAATTGCATCCTGATAAATGAAGTTATTTTTTACGATGTCTACATTATTTCGGCCCATGTCCCTTCTTTAAACTTTGTCCCGAATGTAATCTAAATTCCAGGAACGTTGCACTGGCGATCTAACCTTTGCTGATGCGCAACGCACCATTTTTGAAATCTCTATCTCTCTTTTTTCAAAATTAAAATTTTGAATTTTCAAAATATTTGCTACTATGATGGTGGGGAAACGGATGCAGCGTAAGCAAAGACCAACTAGGTTAGAAATTTTAGATATGGGGATTCATGTGAGGTTCTTTTTTAACTTTTAAGAAACATTTTACAAAATACTTTAAATGTGTTTTGAAAGTAACATTTCAGGAATTTGACAGTATTTGGAATGGGTATAGGGAATTTTTACGTACGAGTAAATATTAAGCTTAGTAAATATCTCAAATATCCTTTCTATTTTTTTTACTTTAAATGTTTTTTTATTGTGATTTAGGAGAATTGGTATAGGACGCTGGTTCTTGGATGTATATTTTCGGGGAGATTGTAATACGTTTAATTAGAAAAGTGACGGGTATTGGCTGTTATATGCTAGAAAACTCCAACTGCATTAAGAATAGAGTTTAGGCGAATTCACGTCTGGAAAAGCGTATTTAACATTGGAAATGTCCTTTATGATTCGTCTATTTTAAATGTTCTTCAGAAGCTTTAATAAATTCTAAAAGGTGTTAATATTATTAAGTTCTTAGAAATTTTACTCGATATTGTTTAATTGCATTGATGTTATTATGTCTTTTAATTTGTTTGATTTCTAGAGAACTTTAGTGTGTTTACAAAATCTAAATTTGAAAATATTGAGTTTGAAAATGTTACTGGGGTTTTACTGAGGGTTAGTTTTGGTTTTATTGAAAGGGCGTATTGCCTCTGGATGAAGTAAGAAATGCAAACCTTTAAACGATTACATCAAAGAAAAGGGGTACATTTTTCTTTGACAATGGAGAGATTATTTTGTGATCCGCCAAAGGTTATAAAAATTGGTGTATGAAGTTGTAACGCTAGGAAGAGGTGTTGTGGAAGTGCGAATATTTGCGATCTGAAACCGTTTTACTAACCGTGGGAAGAATGTTTATGTATTGGGCGTAAGCCGAGAGTGAAATATCTTAGGGATGATGAATCGTTTGTTTGGGATCTTAATAATCAGGCTATGATGCTTTATCCAGGGACATGTAGGCATTTTAGTCCAGGCGAGGATACCGATATGGAACCCGGGCACTCAGGCGGTTTTGGAATAGGTGATCCGTCTAGTTGGGCGCGGTCTGCTAGAGAAGATTCTGGAGGTAACGCTGAGTTGCGGGACAGAGGAACTCTGGCGTGGCGCAGAAGCGTCCCCATGTGGATTATAGAATATTGTCCACGCTGCATGCGCTAGGTCCCAGTGTTTCTTTCAGACATACCTCCGCGGGGTCGAAGACCCCCGGAAACGACTATTCCCCACCAGACACATTTTATGTTTACCTAGTTTCTATATATGCGACACTATGTAGATATATTTATATAGGGTAAATGGAATACTTGTCCCTCTAAAATTTCAGTCGCCTCCCCCCTGCCAAAAAGTCCTGAGAGAAACACTGTTAGGCCCTGGTAACGTTCAGGATTAGTAGTGTGGATGAACCTGGGAGAACTCCCGGAAATGATGAAACTGAGAAGTAGCTTTTTTCGGTATGGCTTTGTTTTCAATGGATTGTGCGGGGGTTTGCATTTGGAGGAAGAGCCGTATTTAGATAATGATGCAGTGCTTAGTGACCCTCTCTCAGGATAAGGCGATATCGACCCATAATTCAATCTTCATCAATCATATTTCCAGATATCTGACACGATCGAGCATGTACTTTCGACTTTGTCGTATTTTTTCCCGCATAGCGACCGAATGTGTGTTCAAGCACTTGTGTAGGGCGTTTTAAGCTTTTAAAAAAAAAAACAATGCAACAGGCCTGATTGCTGAAGGTCGTCAGTACAGTATAAATTATGAATGGGTTTACATTAGAAATATCAAATATATTAAATAAAAATTTGTATGATTGCGATTTTCCATTGTTAAAGTTTTTTTTAAATTAATATTCAGTTATACTCATGGTGATTTTATATTTTTTATTTCATGTTTCTTAGATTCAAAATTACTGTAAGTACATAGGGAGAGCGCCAATTTTATACCTTGACCATTCGCTATATTTACGCTTCTAAGAGAAAAATATTCAATAGTGTCAAAAAATGAGAACAACAACATCAAAATCTCAAAAATAATATTAAATTTACTTAAAGTTCCAAAGTATACAATGAATTAAAATTTCCTATAAAATAATATATGCATCTTCTGCAGGCAAAAATTGTATAAAAAGTATATAGTTCGCAAATATGACGTTTTACGTTTAATTACTAAACTGTTTTACTTAAATTTCTTACTAGTAAATTTAATTAGGAATATATAAGAAATTATACCATTTAGTGAATATGTAAATCAACGTCAGTATATATATTTCATTTCATAAAGTAAATGCGATGAAATAGCGTATATACACAGTATTCGTATTCAAAATTTTTTGCAGTGATGTTTAATGGACGATAGCCAATCAAATTTGGCAAGAATATACGTTAGATAATGTAGATACAATTTTTAAAAAATACTAGTTCTAAAAAAGAAGCAAGAGGATATTTGGCACTGGTGATAGTAAAAATCACCAAACATGTTTGAACCGAAAATGGCAGAAGAGTCCTTACTATATTTATTCTGCTTCAACAGTCTGTTGAACAAGTTAGAAAATATGAGTTTAATAAGAATTTTCTAAGCACTGCGACGGAATCATTATTATTTTTGTAGAACAACTTATGAAGCAAATCATTTCTTTCATTGTGTGAGTCTCAGTGCTATTCCCGTTAGCAAGAAAAAAAATCTGATGTGGGCAAAACATGACTTTCCTTATATATTGCAATGAATTTTCTACTTTTACAGTTAAAAAAATGTTATTCTTATAGTAGATACTTATATTATTTCCAAGATATTGAATTTTCTTCAATGAGTCGTCATTTTCATTGATTTAGCGTCATTTTTATCAATTTGGCGAGATTTTTGTTAATTTGGCAACAATTAAAAATGTCGCCAAGTTGGCGACATTCCGCCAAATTCGTCGCCAAAATCTCGCCAAGCGTTATGGACAGAGAAATAAGATATTCTGACACCAGATAAATGACTATTGGCGTTCCAATACAAATGTATTACTCAAATTATCTTTTTTCATGAATGGAACGAGCTAGATCCACGAGAATGATGTCACCCAATTTATCGCATGGTATTACATATGAAAAGTGACTATGTTTCTCAATAGGAAATATTTTTTTTTTATTTTATATAACTTTTTGATAATTTTTTTGAAAAATGTGCAATATCTCTAGAACGGTTCATGTTAGCGTTCTAAAATTTATGTAAATTATTTTCTAATGAAAAATTGCATATGAAATGTCTATTTGCGTAACTTTATTAGCGGGTTTGGTTTTTGACGATTTTTTAAAAATTTTACTCGAAAATTTTGGGGGGGGGGGTTCTGTATATTCGATTGCGTATAAAAGCAATAGGCTTCCAGTGTTTACGGATTGTGATTTTTGTACCAAATTTCGTTCGAATCGGTCCACTTGTTCGTTTGTTATCGTCTCCACAGACTCACTGACACACACATACTTTCACACACACACACAGACATCACTTCAAAAATGTTTGATTCGTGATCAAAGATGCTTGAAACGTGCTCTCCCGTCGAAAACTCGAATTCGAATTTTCGACATCGTCACAATACTTTCCTTATACATTATGTATATAAGGAAAGTAATAAAGCATCTCTGGATTGATAAAGTCATACAGTGCCTGTCGAAAATGGTGTTGCATGCAAGTTTTAATCAGTTTCAAAATTTGCTAGGCTAAATTAACACCTGGTAAAAATAAATACAGACGAGGATTTTAAGCCTAAGCAATAAATAAATAAATAGATCATATTGTAAAATGGTGTCTCAATTTCAAAGCAATTTCCGTTATTGGGATATTTTTTAAATTATTTGTCAAAATGGAATATGGAGAGTCGACTTTAACGATAAGAACTGTCAATTACTTCCCAGTGGCTCAATCAGGATGGCGTTGATAGGCCAGTATGAAGATCCGCAGTTCCAGCCCCGGCTGGGACAGCAAGGCTTTTTACAATGCACACGAACAAATTAATGTTGCAGGTTGGTGCAATGATGTGGGGATCTGAAAGAGACCTTATTGCGACTAGCACAAATTCATTGGACTCTGGAATATCAAACACATATTTCAAATTGGAAGGCCAACATCCACGCAGAAATTTAATCTGGAGGATTAAAATACCATAAGTAGACTAAACCGAGGTAAAATAACAGGAACTGACCAGCCAGATTGTCCCTCTGTATGTCCAGCTGAAATTACATGGGTAGTCCATTCGACGTCTGGAGCTTGCAATAACGTCCCAGATTCATAATAATTGGGAGAGCGTCGTTCCGATAAAGTTCCGCGGTTCGATCCCAAGGTTTTTACAAATATCATAGTATATGAGACAAACTAAACGTACCTAAAAGAATTGCATGAGAGAACATGAAATTCGTGTAAACCCAAAAAGTTTTTTTATAGCAATGATTCTTGTACTGTCATTGAATACCTTCTGCCTTCATGGTTCAAATGTGTCGAACAATGGGTGACATTGATCGACACATTGTTCAAATGTGTAGATCAATGTGATGTAATTTAACTAATTTGACTTTGCATAACAAGTGCAGTGTTTTTAAAAATATTCTGATCATGTAACTGGTACCTTCACAATTTGACAGTGATCAAATTTCAATAAACGTCCACTGGTTAACCAATTGAAGGTTTAATGCCATCGTGTTGTAGTAGAAAATAACTAAAATACAACACATATATATTTACCGTTATTTCACCCTAGTACATATGCTTTTGTATACTGTTGCGAAAGTTTAATATTACCTTTCTTCCGGAGTCTTTTTTCCCCCTCCTTCGTCACGTTTGAAGACCAGGAGAAAACAACTTTAATGAATCAATCATTTCCCATAACGTCATTCTAGGATTGCCAGAAGGTGAAGCTAAGAGGAGGGTTTCCAGATTTAGCGATTTATCCCCAAGTTGGAGACTTCCCGAATCTTCGAGAAGGACCGAGAAATAACGATTATTCTACGTAATATTAGAAATGTCCAGAAATTTCTATGGAGTGTCTATATATAGGAGTCATCACTGAGTCGGAGAGTTCAGTTGACAAGATACGAGATACAGTGAATTATGACCAGTGTTTCTTTCAGGACTTTTTGACTTAGTGGGGGAATGAAATTTTAGAGGGGACATTTTAGAGGGGACATTTTTCTATTTGCCCCTATATAAATATATCTAAATGCTGTGTCACACAAATAGAAACTAGGTTAACATAAAATGTCTCCGGGGATGCTTCTCCCCCCCCCCGAAGGTATACCTGAAAGAAACACTGATTGGGTCTTTTGTTAACGTTTTAAGAATAGTAGCTGCTGTTTTGTGAAATTATATTCGTCAGTATTCTGATAATATCTCTTATTTTTTTAAATGAGTGGAGCATTTAAATGCTGTTTGATTGTATGTTGTTCACTGTGCTTGTGAATAAATGTGTTTAGTTTAGTTACCCAGAAATTTGGACTCATTCTTATATCCTACGTGCACACCCACGATTTCAGAAGATAAACTGTAACAATACTAATAACTTAATGCAGATAAATATTAAATTGATACACATGTTTAATAAGTGTTCTAAAATGTTTGCATATATTTGTGTTTACCCTGAAATGAAATCACGAAATTCGAATGTTAGCATTGTTTGCTGATATAATGGAACGGATATTTGCGTGCAATATCTCCATTCGCAATTCAAATAAAGAAACATTTCATACGTAAATGCGCTTAAAAGCTATAGTTTATACAATGAAGAAACATTTTATTTATACAGTATTAATTATTGCAAACGACTGTCACAACAGTTTATAACAGTTTTTTTGAGCTATTTACAATGAAAAGTTCCATGCTACAGGGAATTGTGGTAATTGAATACCTACATAATATGTATGTATATTATATTCTGGAATATTCTACGATTAAAATACATTATAATTCTACGATTCTTACAATATATGCATTTTAAAGAACACATTCAAAAGTGATAGATTTTTTCAAACATATCTCATAAAATACAATTAAATTATAAGTCGTGACCAGAAGCATTTATTTTAAAATAGATCCACTGGTTGTTGCTTTTATAAAGTTGCAATGCTAAATTCCAAAATTCGGGTAGTTGAGATTATACTTATTTGAAGCTTATATGTTATCGTACCATACAATACGTTGTTTAAAGTGCGCGTGGTCGCATAAACAAAATATATACTTATTACGTGACTTGCGTCTGTAAGGTAAGGGAGACAAATTTGATCTCAATGAATGTACATTTCTAGAAATTTTTAATGACTTATTTATTTCATATGAACCTTAATACTTGTGCGGTGCAAAAATGACGCGGCCAAAATTATTCGCCCATTTGTCCAAGTTGTAGAACTTCTTATACAGACGGAGTTACTAATTTTTATTCACTTTTGTACACTTATTTCCTACAGTCATACAGATTTTAGGAAACACTGGAAAGGACATATCCAGAACCGGAAATTGAAATCCTCAGTGAACTCCATCTCTCTAATATTCGAGGGTCACAACGGGATCCCGCGGCATCAAATATCGCAACGGTTTCCCGCCAGACACGGCTGACCGAGAAAGTCTAACTTTCTCAGAGAATTTTGCAACCCAGGTTCGAAACACACCTCCCTTCAGTTGGCGAATCCCAACTGATGACCTGCGAAGGAAACCCAACAAATTACAAAATAAACAAAGAAATACCTTTATCTTGAAGATCTCACCAGCAGCTGAAAATACTTAAATCAACACAAATAAATACTCATAATTTCATTTAAATCTACATTTATTATATGCTAGATATTAGGAGTTAACAGAAATTACAGATGCTGATTCACAGTCAGCTAACTACCACTGGACCACACTTTACCAAAATCATCGGCTCTTTGCCGGAATTAAATATTCATGTCTATAAATCATTAAGGAACAGTATAACATATAAATATCAAATACTCTATTATCAAATTTAATTTTGGTGTGGTCAAAGGAGAGAATGCACACTCGAGGAACGCTTAAGGCTTAAATATTATCTGTATTTCAATTCTAATTATATTTTACTTTAGAAGATCAATTTAATAACAATTTAACTTTGAAGATCTTGAGAATACATCAGGAGAACCAGTCCAATGACACGAGGACAGACGAAGGCACCACAGCCTCCATTTACCGAAAAGGATGCTTACCTCCATATCAGGAAGGACACAAGAATTTACATCGTCGAACATCCACCATCGAACCCTCGGGGAGAAATCTTCCTCGACCAATGAAGGCGGCAAGCTCGCAGCAGGCAGGATACATGCAGCGGCCCGCACAGGGCCCAGGCTTCATCAGAGTCTCAGTCAGGAAACATTCTTCAGTCATCCGGAACAGGAGGTTCCCTGGCTGTCAACGGCGGCAAGCACGATTATCAGAGCTCGGCATCAGCAAAGGTCCGGTCAAGCAGTGGCGACGGTAGCGGCAGTGGCGACTCTCCCAAACCCACATCTACGGTAACCCAACCTGAGGGTTAAGTCCCGAACCGCACGTGAATTCGAAGATGTTTTTCCAGGGAGAGAGCCCAGAATTACCATTCACACCACTTTTAAGCATTTCTGGTGGATCCAGAGCCCGGCCAATAGAAATTTACGAGGGGCTCACATTATCTCCTTTCCACCAATGCAAAAACTCATGTCTTTCAAATTCATCCAGGGGTCCGCCCATCCAACGACAAGCTCTAAGGCACGTGCAGAACAACATGAAATTCAGCACAAGGTTGCGTCACCCAAACAGAACAAAAGAACGAAGACATCTGTCTCCACCAGCAAATAAGTGCGACCTTGAACTAACGGACGCTGTTCCTCGAGTGTGAGTGAATATTATTATACAAAATAAAATGACCACAATTCTGCACAGAAATAGATACTTTGAGATATAATAAAATATATATACAACGACATGAGGGTCCCGGGTCACAAATTAAATAAATATTAATATAAAACTTTAAAAAGTAATGTAATTTTACAATTTACACAAAAGTGACGAAATCCGTCACGACACGAGGTTATATCTATATCAGTTATAACCCTGGTTTTGACTATAGCCAACCGTAAGGAAAAGGTTTTAAGGAAAAATGTTGTAGCGTAAAAAACGTAAGTGGAAATCCAGACTATTGCTGCATTTCATGTTGATTCCTTATCATACTAATCATCATTTAATATGTATATCTGTAGCCTGTAAAAAGATGATTTTTTTTCTAGCAATAAATATGCTGAAAGGAAATTGCAGTTTTTTAATCGGAAGTGTCATCCTTAGAACAGGAAGTACAAATGCTTAGTGAACTTGTCACACCTCAAATTCGAGGCTGAATCCTTATCAACAGTCATTTTAAGAAATATATTTTTCAAGGAATTTTTTTATTTGGAAGTGAAAAATTACCGGAAAAGGGAATATTTTGTATGCCATTCTACTTTACTGAGAATTTAATGCCAAATGCATGTCAGTTATAATCTAAGGCCTATTCATAGCCAATTTTGTGGAAACTATGTTTCAAGTAAATCGAACATTTTAAAACCGGTAATGGAAAGACCCAGAAGTAAAAATCTTTAGTGAAAATCCACCTCTATTAAAATCTGATACTAAATTCATATGTGCCATCACCAAGACATCATCTATAACATACCCTAAGCTACTGCAAAAAATAGCTTTCAATAAAAACAATAATAGGTTAAAACATTTTCACCAATAGTAAATTAAGAATTATATTTATTTAATTTATATTGAGATGGATCCTATGTTTAAAAGAACAGGCTGCAAATATCAGAACTCATCTCTTTTCATACAAACAGGCATTTTCGCTTATTTTAAAAATATGGTTCATTAGCACAAGATAAATGGATTTGCGAGAATAAAAACTCCTATGAAGTTACTTCCACTGGAGAAATTCTATTTTACAGACAAGTGCTAACATTCTTTTAACAACTGTGTATTAAGATATCCGTAACAGATTTAAATCTAAATACGATGGGAATTAGATAAAATGTTTTTAAAAAGCAACCCTTTGTATTATCACTTGTTTACAACTTCAAAGAATTCAATTAACTAGCTTTTAAAAAGTTCACATTATATCCTGAAAGATTTCGCACGTTGCTTAATAGATTTATTCTATTAATTAAATTGAAATGGAATCGTAAATAAAAATGTCGTTCTGAATTCATTTTGATTTATAGCATTTTAAAGATGCATTACATGTCGATGAAATAAAGTATTAGTTCCATTTAATGCATTCACTTTAAATTTGTTTAATTATTTCATTGAGTACTGATATTAATAGGTTGTTAAAAAAGTAAAAACATCTGATGTGGACAGCACATGACTTTTCTTATATAATACAATGTATTTTATTCTTTAACGGTGAAAAGGTGATAAAAAGATCCACTGAACAGTGTTTGTAACGTTAAATTGTACATTTGGCGCGGTACATTGTGCATCCGAATGACAACATCTAAAAATATTTCATACTCAAGTAATTTATATTTTACGCAACTCTAAATTAACAATTATCAATATTGATACCATCCTCAATAAACAGTATAGTCCATATATTTAAACATTTTAATAATAAATTCATCAATTAGGAGTAGTTTTGATTAGAATAGAGTCATTTTTGCAATTTTGGCGATATTTTTGTCCATGTGGGGTCAAATATCGCCAAGTTGACAATATTTAGAACATTTCTTATATAATATAAGGTATGCCCATCATATGACGAAATTTTAAATATCGCATCCTATTTGGCGTCATTTTATCAATTTGGTGACATTTTTATCAATTTGATATCATTTTTATCAATTTGGCAATAATTTCGTCAATTTGCCAACATTTAAAAAAGTCGCCAAGTTGGCCATATGTCACCAAAATTCGTCGCCAGAATTTGGCCAAGCGTTACAGATGGAGTCCTATGATAGTCTTATGTTATTTCCAAAATATTGAATTTTAATCAATTAGTTATTTTCATTAATTTAGCGTCATTCTTATCAATTTGGCGACATTTCTAAAAATCGCCATGTTAGCGATATTTCGTCAAATTCGTAGCTAAAATTTCAACAAGCATATTGTCTGAGAAATACGTTATTTTTACAGCAGATAAACGATTAATGACGTCCAAATACAAAACTATTACCCAAAGTATTTTCCTCTTATGGTAGATTCTTATTCGTTCGAAGACAGTGGATGTACACAAATAAGGCTTCATTTTCATTGATTTGGAGTCATTTTTATCAATTTGGTGACATCTCAATCAATTTGGCGATATTTTTGTCAATTTGCAACATTTAAAAAGCTCGCCAAATTAGCAATATTCCGCCAAATTCGTCGCCAAAATTTCGCCGAGCATTATTTAAGGAAAAATAGGTTACTTTTATTTTAAATAAACGCGACTAATGGCGTCAAATTACAAAGCTATTGCCCAAAGTGTCTTCTCTCGTAAATGGAACGAACTACATCTACTAGAATGATGATAATAAATGTATTGCATAATATTACATATGAAAAGTGAACAGATTTCACAACAGTTAATATTTTTTTATTTGATTTGATTTTTTGATAAATTTATTTGAAAAGCAATATCTCAAGAACGGTTCATGCTAGCGTTCTAAAGTTTATGTCAATCGTTTTCTAATGAAAAATTACATCAGAAATGATTATTTACGTAACTTTATTGAATATTTTAATTTTTTGATGAATTTTTTAATTTCATCTCAAAATTTAAGAGGATTCTGAACATTTGATTATGTGTGAAAACAATAGGCTTCCAGTATTCATGGATTGTGATATTGTAAAAGCAAAATTAAGCCTTGTAATTAAGCACAAAAAATATTATACAACACAGCATACATTTGTTTCGAAAATACGTTGGATTCCCTTCTTCAGTGATAAACAGACCAACAAACCAGAGTCTATAGGTATGCTTATCAACGACAAAGTGATTCAATACTAAATCCTCGAAACAATTATATGCTGTGGGGTATAATAATAATTTATGTGTAATTATTTTGTTTAAATTTTGCTTTTCAATAATTGGTTGTTTTTTTGTTATATATGTGGATACCACCTCACGAATTATATATTCCATTGCAGTATCAATTGTAATTACAACCAAAATGCTCTCGCCGTCATTCAATTCACTCAAGATATATAGTTGAATTGGTACACTCGTCAAAAGTGAAATTTCAATACCACGAAGGAATGAACGCAACCATATGCTAATCACAATACCGGTAGAAGAGAGTCTTATGCAAATGATAAAGTTTCCTTACGTATCGGGTTACGTGACAACCAGTTTCAGGTGATAAAGTCCAGCAGATGACTCGTCCCGTAAATGCCATTAGCGACGATCTGCAGCAGCCGAAATTTCGAAAAAGTGAAGAAGCTGTGCGTCGGAAGCAGCAGCTACCTATATACCAACTGTTAACAGCTAGGAAACGAGACCATATCCTGCAGCTGCGTGACGTGAGTTTGTTGATGCTTCCAATTGCCACGCGTATTAGGCACGACGTAAGTACCATCCAGCGACAGCGATGTCTGACACAATGGACGCAGGACCATCAGAGGACAAGTTAAAGTAGAAGTGGACCGAACAGGTGCACGGCAGAGATGTGCAGATTCACCGAACGGCTCATCGAGACACGTTCGCAACGGCAAGTGATATCCCAAGGAGCCTGCCACCATCAACAGTTGTACCGCGTGCACCCAAACCATTTGTATCAGTTTGCATGAAGTACAGCTACGCTCACGGAGGCCATACACTGGGGTGCCATTGAGCGCTCGATACAGGGATGCACGTCTAGTATGGTGTCTTCATCGCAACTGGAATAATGAATGGCATCAGATATTGGTACGGATGAATCTCGCTTCTGCCTGTAGAAGAATGACATCCAAGAACGGGTGTGGCGATTTCCCCGGAAATGACAATTGCCCGTATCACCGAGCGTCACACTGGCCCTACACAGGGCATTATGTTTCGGGTTGGTATCATGTTCGATCAGCGGACAGCTCTAGTTCGCATTGCAGGTAATCTGAGAGCGGACCGGTACGTCACACATGTTTTGATGTCTGTGGTTCGGCCACTGGTCCAAGTCGTTCCCGGCACGGTGTTCCAGAAGAACAATGCCACACCGCACACCACCCTTCCCGGTCGTCCATTTTGTTGCTCCAAGTCCTCTGGACGAGCCGGACGGCCTGGGGCTTTCACACCGCACACCACATGGCGAAATATAAACAGCCTGAATAGAATTCACATCATTTCCTGACCGGTAGCTTTGCCGAATCTTTCACCCATTGAACACGTTTGGGTCCTCGTTGAACGTCAATTGCACCAGGGACCACCGGTACATACTATAGATATAGGAAATGTGGGCCGCAGTGGACGCTGCTTGGAAAGGATTACTTCAAGCAACCATTAATTACGTCATTGATAGTTTGCCGCGCTGTTTAGCTGCCTGTCTAGCTGCCCGTGAAGGCCGCATTCTTTACTGAATAAACAGGTTTATTTTGCATATCTTTGTTTGTTCCTTTAATCATTTGCATATGACTCTCTCTTCTGCCGGTACTGTGATTTTCATATGGCTATGTGCATTCATTCATGGTGTTGCAATTTCAGTTTTGACGAGTGTAAAATTTTTCTCGAGAATAACTTGCTATAAAATCAGTCCTCGTACAGGAAATGTGTATGGTTTGTACAAGCAGGCTCGCACGGGCACGGCGTATCGTAGTCAGAAAGGCAGGCTCGCTCAACAGGCGTATCCATATTAAATGTATTAAGGCTATGATCTGTTCATTGAATATATCGCACATGGTTTGCTTCCGTCCACACAAAGAACAGGCACGCCAATTATAGCTACGACATTAACTCTATTGCAAGTTAAGATATTTAAAGAAACGATTGGACTGGTTGCAGGAGGTGTTAACCTTCTGCGACCAGTTCAATAGTTATAATCGTTCTGACTGAGTGATAATATCTCTAAAATATGACAATATTCATGAAAAGAGAGAATGGTAAAACTCGTGATGTTGTCTCTTCACAACCTGCCCTTTATTCTGCACCAAAATGAAAAATCTCTACAATAGGTATTAAATCAACCCAATTTAATAGGTATTAAAATGGGAATCAAGGATTTGCTATTTTTCCAAATAATGAGAAAAAAACTTTTTAAAATTTTTTATTTAAATTATTTAAACTTCTCATTTTAAAATAAATTTCAAAAACTCGTAAACAATTTACAAACTGCGCTCTTCATATTCAAACAATGTAAAATTAAACTAGAGGATCGAGGCAAATCTCAAAAATTCCTTACGGAACCAATAGACCATTCAACCTCGAGGCAAACCACGCATATATAACATAAAAAAATATATTTTCTACATTTATATCTACAATATGCGCGTTTTTTCGCACAAAATGTGTTCGAATCGTTTATATGGTTTTTGAGATTACGAAGGATTATTGATTTTGGCACAATCTCGTAATTCAACTTAACAGTATACATTTTTTTTAATTATTTTTCATTCACATCTATATAATATATGAAAGATACCAGCCAAATTGGATCCAGATCGCTTCAGTGGTTTTCAAGATAACGAACGAGCAGATGTTTAATACCCCCCACCCACCCACAAACACGCACCACACATACACACCCTCAGACCGACAAAAGTTTGTCTTTACTATTTAGAGCCCCACTGATGAATTTACAATGAAAACTAGACTTATGGTTGAAACGATCACCATACAATTTTTGGGCTACATCACTTAAATCAAAAATGTTGTTTTATCTACTATGGAAAGTATATCTATAGATAAAAGGGGTGCAAGTTACAATCGATATAGCCGTACTTTCCTCTATTTTTCCGCTCGAGGAAAATGAAAGCAATACATTCCAGTTTTAAAAGTGTGATGACGTATGACGATTATACCGAATGTAAAACTGGTTTATGAATTCTTTGCTTTTACCATTCTCTTAAATGATTTTCCTTATGAAATATGTATATAAATACGGGGTATTTTCAGTGACAAAAATATTTTGAGACCTTCAAACTGCAATTCTTACTCTCTACGAAAGGCTGTCTGTAAATTACTTCTGCAACTGATATCACTGCAGAAGACGGGATATTTATCAATAAACACTCCTTGACTTTAAACATGCTCATCTCAACATTTCTCTATTGCCCGTTTTCTATACATCCCTTGACAACAATTTCATTTTGAATTCTGTTGATGGCATTTAACTACAGAGTTATGACGATTGCGTTTTTTCACAGACTGATTGTGCTTGCACTCGTCTTTTGACTCAATTCAATAGATTTTCTGTTGTTCAGAGTGATCGCGAAAAACTTTATTTAGAACCCTATGTGTCTTACAAAACTCTGCCTACCTTTTCGAGAACCACCACCTTTCAGACTGTATCATTGGGTTTCTTGCGTGGCACATTTCTCGCACCATTTCATCCGCAATTTTAGCTGGCTGTGACAATACCCCGCGTTTGCACTTCGTTCCGTGATTTTTCTCGGAACTCAAGAATTATGCTGCCATTTATGATGCGCCCCTAAATAATTAAATGTCCAATGCCAGATCGGTTGAAAATGTAGTTATTTTAGGGTTTTACGTTTCTATAACGTACAGTCTGCACTTTTCTGTGCTGTCATCAAACTAGTACGTTTTAGAAATATCTCGATTATCATTCACTATATTGGGGTTTCACTTGCACCTAACCTGTAATACATTTATATACGTAATCACAGAAGATGGTTAACCATACATGAAAACAAATAGTCATTCGGTATTTTCCGAACTTCGATAATAATATATTGTATAGAAAGTAATGTCTATTTGCCAAATTCTTCTAGGTTCGCCCTTTCAATGCTGATTATAATGAATGAGAGTGGAATTCTAGCTTTATGATCAACACCTTATATGGATACTGTTAGTAAAATCTTTGCTAATGCAGCCTCAAGCATTTTGAGCTCAATCTACATGAAATTTGAAGCGGGTTAATACTGAATTTTTCGATCTCCGTAGATGTTTTAGAACTTGTTGTACATATCAAATTTTCCTGCTACTATTGCAGGTATCGGCTTTTTCTTGTCTAAGAAAAGCCAAAGGCACCACATTAGGCAATGAATGCTGTCATCTACCATGAGAGCTCGACCAAAACAGCTTGATCTATGATCTGTGAGTATGAATTTGATCATAGAAGCCGTGTGTAGCCTGAATTCAATCTTTTTAAAAATTGAAGTCCGTTGTATGGTAATAATGAATTTGTCAATTTGTATGTTTCAAAATTGCTGCTTCTACCAAATGTTCTTGCTGCCTTTGCCTCTCTTAAATGATTCTCCTTATAAAATATGTATGTAAATACAGTGTGTTTCCTGTGGCGAAAAAATCTACTTTTCTGTGTTAATAAGCGCTAAAAGCATGAAACTAGACCACGGCTGCTAGTACCTACAATGGGAGCGTGATCTTCAATAATAAGATCCCCCCTTTTAGGCGGAGTTTATGATTATGAACTTGTCCAGTGCAGTATTTTGTAGCCTGAGTTCAATCTTTCTGAAATTTGAAGCTGGCTTTGTGGTAACAATGAATTTGTCGATATTTACAAATGTTTTCAAAATTGCTGCATCTAGCAAGTTTTCAGTTTTCTTATTGCAAATGCAGGTATCGACCATGGATGCTGGAATATACAGTAAAATCCTTGTGTTGAAAACGATCCCTTCCCACCGGTTCTTTTGAGTGCAACGCATTCTATCTAAACAAAAATTTTAAGACATTTAAAAAGAATTAAAGATTCAATACCTTCTAATGTTAGTTAAAATTAGAAAACTTAACATTGCATTACAAATCTAACAATTACATTCGTTTGAATTTTCTTTCACATTTATTTAAAAATATTTTGTTTTCCAAGACAATTAAAAGAAACTAATTAAATCTCATTTACGATACTGACAGCTGCTGTGTTTGCCTGGATGAAAGCAGCAATGAAAAATAGAAATCTTTATAACAAGAAACTTGCCATTTCGTAAATATTCTGTTCATTAACAAGAAATAAAAGATTCCAATGCTTTTAAAACTCTTATTTCATCTCAACCACAGAAGAAAATCTTGCTCATTTCACAGTCGAGTGCTTTAATTAATGCAGCTATAGTTCGTTAAAGGATTGTTAACAGATATTTAAATCCAAACACACAGAAAACTATAGAAATTAATGGTTTACAACCATAATAATAAATTGTAGCTTGTTTATAACTTGGAAGCATTAAAATTAATGTTGTATAAAAAGCATATATTTCTCCATAAAGAAGTTTACACTCTGGTTTTGTTATAAATTCAATATTCAGTAAAATAGAATTTTAAATAAAGTTTTATAATTTGAATTCTATTGTTTTACTACATAATATTATAGTGTAAAAAAACGGGTCTGGGTCGTAATCCCGACATGCCAAAATCCCGACAGGATCGAAATCCCGACAAGTCAAAATCCCGACAAGGTCTAAATCCCGACAAGGTCGAAATCCCGACAAGCCAAAATCCCGACAGCCGAAACCCACTCTTGCACAGACTAATACAACACTAAGGCGGTCATCGCAGTGACGTCACTAGGGTTAGAATTTACTAATCAGCACCCCCCCCCCACGCACAGGAGATGGGAAACCCTAATTGGACGGGCCCATATTGGTGTTTATAACATTATAGAAGAATTTTAAAAAGAACAGGAGAGCAGGTGGATTACCAAGTTGAATGCATTCTTCGCGGAGAACAACAACCGAAACGTAGGAAGGTAGATGATCACAGGGAGAAGAGAATTATGACTGTTGTGAACGATCGTAATAATCGACCTGTGATGGAAAATCTTCGTGGTATCGCTCACACTGTGTCACAGTAAATATGCTATTTGAACGTATGCAGAATGTGTAAATGTTTTTTTCTTTTTAATAAAATGAATTTCCTAAATCTTATACCGACCTGCTATATCATTTTAATCTTTGACTGTCATTTCAATTGGTCAAAATTTATTTCAGTAATGGCATAATTGTTATGATTTAGTGATTAAAACTATTAATTTGTAAAATGTAGAGATGTAAAAAAGCCGATAATTTTGATCACGCTATACATATAGGCGTAGACAGCCATGTGCGTGTGTGTGTGGGTGCTGATTAGTAAATTCTAACCCTAGTGACGTCACTTCGATAACCGCCTTAGTGTTGTATTAGCCTGTGCAAGAGTGGGTTTCGACTGTCGGGATTTTGGCTTGTCGGGATTTTGGCTTGTCGGGATTTTGGCTTGTCGGGATTTCGGCTGTCGGGATTCTGGCTTATCGGGATTTCGGCTGTCGGGATTATGTCCGGAACCGTAAAAAAACGTACTCTTTACTTTCTATATACTGTACCAAACTGGTGTCCAAAATTAAATTAACAACAAACACAAGAATTTTTTAGAAATATGCAGAATAATTTTATTTATTTATTTAAAATGAACAGAACAGCCTATAGTAAAACTTTAGATGAAAAATACTATTGATTTTAATAAAAAAATGGAGAGTTTTGCTCTCATACACGTACAGTGTAGCTTTAAAACAGGCAAGCCAAGTTGTGACAGTTATGCATGTTTGTTCAGTGCTCTTCACACAAACAGAGATTTAATTGTTGGTCCATACTTTTCAGTCTACTTTAAAATCTTGCTGTGAATGGGCAGACATTGTTGAGCAACGCTTACAAAAATGTGGACTAAATAAATTCGCTGGACAGCCTCACCCTAGGCTAATCTATCTACCTGTATTATAGGTGCTCTAACCTCGCCGAATTCGTTAGTTCAACTAATAGACCGACACAGTTCAACATTTCAAACGTTTTTTTCTTCCCGCATACATCAGTTAAGAATTTCAAACTTGGATTATTCAGTCCCATCGGAAGATCGAAGTATTCGTGGATGGCCGATCTTCAGCTATACAGATATCACAGCAAGCCTTATTGCTAGTTACAACGCTGTTAAAAAATCTACTATAGTAAATTCCAATCTTCTAACAAAGCTTAATAAGGCCTGCCAATTTATAAATCACATTGCCATCGGAAATGGAGGTCTAGTTGACAATTCGCCATCACGGTATTAAGGTGCAGAAAACTAAAGATATCAACCATGTAAACTATTTTTATTTTGTGATTTAATGTAAAAGTAGCATGCTTATAATTTAATTATCAAAATTATGGAACGATAATATAATCAATACGCAATCTCTGTTATGGGAAATGTCATTCGCTGTTTCGTATTAATTTAACTTCTTTCAAACTTAAAACGGTTTTCAAAAATGAGACATTATATAAATAAATTATTCTTCCAAACCAACTGTTTCTACATTAAGACTTAATTACCACCTGCTGTAGTAAGTAAATATTTAAACATTCAAGTGGATATTTACTTTTCTAAAAATCCCCAGTTATTTCAAATGTTCCAGTCTTTTTTACCTTACAGCTTTTTCAAAAATAAATTGTTTCCCATTCAGTTAACTTGAACAACTTATACCTGCTCTGATTAGATAAACAAAATCCTCAAATAAGAGCATCCTCTTCAAAAGGAAGTTAACTTATTCGCAAGTCTTCGGTTCATTAGCCAGAAATAAAAGGTCTCCTACAAAAGAAAAAAAAATCTATTTAATCTTAACCACATGAGAAAATCTACCCTATTTTCCAGACGAGTGTTTTAATTATTCCAACAGTGTATTAAGGATCCGTAACAGATTTAAATCTAAAAACGATTGAGGCTTTAGCTAATATATTTTGAAATGCAACTCATTTTCTTATCGCATGTTTACAATGTTTCTGAATCTGATTTAGTTCAATTTAAAATTGTATTATCCCATCCAAGATTATGTACTGTTTAATAGTATTTATTTTCTCAAAGTTCTTCAAATATGCATTTAAATAAAATGTTAGTTTTTTGTCATGGTAATAGATTATATTTTAAAGTATTTATGAGTAGAAAAATTCCGGTAGATGAATTTTAATAACATGTTTAATTACAAAAATTCTAAATTTTACTTAATGAATTTCTTATCCATGATTTGTCCATTTTGTTGGGTAGTTTGACGTTTTACGTTTATACAGGTTATCAAAGAAAGTCATGGGTCAGACCAATAACTCAAGAAGTATTAGTACTATCGTATATATTTTATGCAGTTTCAATGAACCCTTAATGGCGTTATAGGATGAGATAACTTTAAAAGGAGAGCTTATGCCTCTTTTGGGGGATTGCAGGGAGTATATCTCAATTTCTGATAGAGATATGGGGAGAAAGTTATTTTTAGTTGTAAAGCGTTGCACAATGAGTACTAAGAGTTTTTGTCTCACGGCGAAAGCTGCAAAATAACTCTCTAAATAACAATTTTAAAGGACACAATTAATCTGAATGTAACAATTTAAACGTAGAAACATTGGAAGACATACAGGCATCTTATTACACGTGTGCACCGTTCCTGAAGATGAATATTTCGTATTTTGTATATAACAAAGTTCAATTTACTCTGCGTATTGTCCAAATATTTGATTTGGAAAAGGAGAGTTGGATTATATACATTGCTTTGAAGGGTTCCTCTCTAACTTTTACGGGAGCAGACGAAAACGGTTATTACTAATTTGTCAATACTCTAAAATTTTATTATTGTCATTCCCTCCCCCTACATCAAACAGGAAAGAGATAGTCTCCCCCCCCCAATAAAAAGAGGTTCACACCCCCTCTAAAGTTGTTTCATTGTGTAGCGCCATTGAAGTTTCTTATACAATTGAATAAAAAATACGATAATCCTAATACTTTTCTGATTATTAGCTTTGTCCATGATTTTCCTTGGCATTCTGCGTATTACTTTTTGTGTAATGAATAGGGAATGTATTATAATAGGGTGGATAATTGGAATTCGAGTTTTTGACGGATTTATTCGTGAAAAGAAATATTTTGAGCATATAGTCTGTATACATGCGCATGTGTCTAGCTGTACAATGCATGTATCGACTCTAATTTAAAAAAATTAACAGATGAAATACCATATATTGTTTGTTATTTAAGTCACTTTCAGGTGATTATTTCCAGTTGTATTTTCTTACATTTTGGAGAAACAGGATGAGCATTATATTTTTATAAAATTGCCTACAATAATCATAGAAATTTTAAATATATGCTTTTTTTATGCGTAACATTTAATGTCAAAACTATTAAAACTAATTCCATTCTTATGGGATAAACAATGTTTGAGATATTTCAGTCTTTTGGAGTTTGTGACTTGGCGCCATTTTAAAATGCGATGAGTCGCTAAATGAAAATAATAAGTATTTTATAAGTGCAAATGAGATGTACTTTCAAGTGAGTATACACTTCTTCAATTATTTGTTACATAGTAAAATGATGTCTTTGCCTATATGTGTTCTCTAGCGGGAAATCTAAACTTTGGACAGCCGCGACATTCGATACCGAGTTATCTGAATTCTCGATACGGCAGAACTCGTCAATTTTTTTTTAATCAGTTTTTCAGTTATTTTATCTTGAAGCACAATTCTGAGCGGTTTTTACGTAAATCAGTTACTTAGTGATTGAAAGTAATAGTATCGAAAATATACAGGTTCTAACCTTTATTTTCTTATTTCGCCGAACCCAGAAATGGAAGATTAAAAAAATTCTATAGTTTGGCAAGAAATATGGGTGTGGATTTTCGAATTCTTAGAAATTATTCTAATTTCTTAATTTTCTGATATTCTGGCAATTCTTAAACGAATAAATAAAAATTGGCATTTATTATTTTTTATTTCGCTGCACCCGAAGATTAAAGATTAGCAAAATAATATTGGTGTTTATTTTCCGATTCTTATAAAATTATTTTAATTACTTACTTTTCTGATATTCTGTAAATTCTTAAATGAATAAATAAAAATTAGGAATTATTTTCTTATTTCACCGTATCCAAAAATGGAAGATTAGCAAAATTCTGTAGTTCGGCAAAATATATGGGTGTCTATTTTCGGATTCTTATAAATTGTTTTCATTACTTAATTTTCTGATATTCTGTCAATCCATAAACGAATAAATATAAATTAGGATTTCAGATTCCGTCCGTCATTTCTTTGTTTCCGGAAAACATGACAGACTGGGCGTTGCTTTGAGGAGCAGTGAACATTTATGCTAATACATGTTAAATTGTTATGCTTAACTACACATGCTCTAAATCTAAGAAGAATTGGACTCTGTTTCACATTCTGTGATTAAGAAATTGAGTGGTGTTATCTGTATCTCTATTATTTACGCTTATTTAAGACCCGAGCAACGCAGGATAATTTGTTATAATTATGGAATATATGAAGAATAATTGAGTTTGTAATGAAAGTCTTGGACTATATTGATTTAAATTATTTAATTATTATTTTAATTTATTTTTTCACATTTATTTAAATTTCTGTGAGGCCCGTGCCCACTTTGGCCCAAGGGGAGGGCGCTGCTACCTAGTATTACAAAACAAAATCATAATATATATACACATAAATAATATTCATGAAAAAGAAGTTGCCGCAATTCTTACATTTAGTTTAATATTTAAACTAAGAACTTTTCTATTTTACAAAACTGTAATTTTTATGATATAAACCTTAATGTTTTACCCAAAAGCATCATTCTGCAGAACTTTAAATGTCTAACATAAAAAGCTTTTTCTGGCGGTAAAATGCCTAAAAGTCACGAGGGGAAAATGTTCACATTTCTTATAGAACAACTCTTTGGCTCGAAAATAAATGGACCATTTTTTTTTTCGTTGAAATATGTCACACATAAAAACCTTACACGAAAACCTTTCAATAAATACATTCAGAACATTTTGAGAACTCTGTGGGTAATTTTGAAGGTAAACTGTATTCTGTAATCTGCTCTTTCATGCAATCAATTATACCGGGTGATTCAAAAGTTCGGAGCAAAAGTAAAACGCTATAAAAAATATCTATGGGTCGGAGAGACATGCGGTTTGCAGATTAATATTAACCGTGGTGGGGGATTTTGTGTGGCATGAAAAAAAATAGTTCAAACTCTGGACACTCCGGGACTGCGGCAGATAAAACCATGCAGATGACTTATGCATGGAGGTGATTGCACACATGACTGGCCTGCGAGATCCCTAGATCTCACACCCTGTGATTTCTCGTTGTGGGGATACCTAAAATCACGGGTCTATAGAGGAAAGCCCCAGTCCTTATCAGCACTGAAAGGCTCCTTACGGCAAGAGGTAGCAGCCATTCCCGTTAATGCGCTGTTTCATTGTGTATCAGCCGTAATACCGCTGCTGCACTCAGTACTGGAATGTAGTGGTGGATACATTGAGCACTTGCAGCTGTAAATCATGCTGAAATAAAATATCTCTTTTCACAATTATTACCTCACATTGTTTTCTTCGCAGCAGCGCCCCCTTGTGTCGATATTTTGAACTATTTTTTTCATGCCATACAAAATCTCCCACCACGGTGAATATTAATCTGCAAACCGCATGTCTCTCCGACCAAAAATATTTTTATAGCGTTTTACTTTTGCTCCGAACTTTTGAATCACATCGGTATATTAGCTGTAAGTGTTATCTGCAGATTTCACATTTTGAAAATAAGCTTACATTTAGAGCAAATTTAAATTGTCGTATATTATTTTTATACAAATATGTGGTAAACTACCAATATTAGCAAACTGAAGCATATATTTTTGAATTCGAGTTTGTTAGTTCTTTGCCACAGGACGAAAGGAATTAAGCTTATATCCTCTAAACCTCTATTTCCCTTTTATGCTTCACATATCTCCTGGAAATGTGGATGTAATTGGCGTAGCCCTAGCATAGATAGATAAAACCGTAGTTATAGTGTAACAATGGGAATAAAATGAAACATGTATATTGTTGCGAACGCGCAATGCTCCGTTTGGCACATCCTTTTTCATCCATGTCGAAAGCCAGGCGAAGAAAATACAGTGCATGGCGTCAGCATAACGTGAGTCCGGGGTTTCCCAGTTAGCGGAAGGTTTGCCTTATTTGACGGTTTATCGCCAATTTGGCGACATTTGGCGTCTTTCAGAATGTTCCAGAAATTTTTTGATAGAACGATTATTCTTTGAGATATAGAGATTTCCAGAAGTTTCTAGGGAGAGACTATAAAAAAGACTCACCTCTCAGTGACAAGAGTTGAGTTGACGAATGGACGTGACACGTGATAGATTGGACTGTGATTTTTGTCAATGTTTTGAGAATGGTAGCTGCTGTTTTTAGTGATATTTCGTCATTGGATAATTTTTCCGTACTTTCTTCGTTACAACAGATGTTTTAGTAACAAATAAATTAGCCGTCTGTGTCAGTGTTGTACAAGTTCCGTTACACACAGGGGAAATAACACAAATTCCCTACATTTTTGGATGAGACAAAGTATTTTCCGCTTATAACAGTATTCCGCTTCAAACAGGTTTTACTATTGTCGTATCGACTTTTGGAACACCATCTCGATTTCCTGCATTTCATAGCCATTTTATCGAAATATTTCCTGTTTTTGTATATGGCCGAGCAGCTGTAATATCGGTATTTTATACGTTCTTAATTTTTCTGTTTTAGATGTGTTTTCGTGTTGAATGTAAGTGTAATATATTCTGTGTTAAATGTTCCTCTGCGAAGGAAACCGCACGTTGCATGTTCTTGAATTTTGGCGGTGTTCACTTCCGCCTTGAGAGAGACCTTTATGTATGTAGATGTATTAGTTTTTGTTTGATTCTCTTTTTGGGGCGCCAGTTTGAAGCGAGCGCCTTGGGAAAAATAATTTTCGAATAGCGTCATGTTTGGTGTGACGTCACGTTGGTAGCGGTTTTGAAAGGACGCTATCTGGGTTAGAGAGATGGAACAAAGAAAGGTCCTATCTAAAATTTAAATAATGTAAAATTTTAAAATATAAATTTCAATCTCCTGCTATTTTTTGATCATTTTTAGGAAGACTAACAGATGATTTGTAAGTAAAATGTTTTCTTTAAAGATTCTAAGAAAGGAATGGATTTGGAAGAGCTTGGCTCAATCCATAAGCTTTATAACCAGTCTCAAATTTTGGATTCAACGTAAATAATAATAATATGGTTAGTAAATCGCCGAGTTGAAATGATATTAAGTTAAAATTGATATTATAATGAAATGCATTTATGTGAATTAAGTAATTGAAGAATATATTTCAAACAAAAGTGTTATAATAACTACTAGCTGTGTTATGATGATTTGAATATTCATATATTTTAACACATAAATTAAATAATTTTTAATATCATAATGGTAATTATTTTGTGTACATGCCTCTTTGCTATATTCTAAAATTCTCAGCTATTGATGGGTCTTGGCGCCAATCACCAGGGAAGGCGAACGACTGGGTTATTTTGAACCACTTTTACGGATACTTCCAGTTATTACAGTATAATAAACTTTCACATATTGAATTTTACGGCCTGATTCATCTCCCACTTTTACACAGCAGAGCTCGCTTGCAACCGTATGAAAATTAATAATATTCATGATAGTTTGACGAATTTTGTTTTCCAGAACCAGGGTTAGAAATCTTGCTAAGAACGTGGTATTCATGAGTAGAAGTGCGGTCCGAGAAAAATTCGATGACTACCTGCATGCCTAGAGGAGAAACCCAAGAGTACTGAATTATTTGGTGTGCTCCAGAGTGATAATGTTAGGCTTTAAATTTTTGGTTATCCAGGCCCCGTCTATTGTGCTGTGTGCTAATAGCTGTTGGAACTGGAATCCACCGTTGTTTCTACTACCTGTGATCTGTGGTGATGAAGATTTCAACATACCAAATCCGTAGTGATAACGATTTTCATATACCATATCCGTGGTGATAAACAGTAAGGCGATAAAGCTTTTGGACCTCTCCTCTCCTTGGATAAACTCTACTGTGTTTTCGAATATGTCGTCGTATTGTTAGTACAATTTTATATTTAATATGGTTTGCATCAACATGAGCAAATGTTAATTACTTTTGGTCAAGACGATGCTTATAATATGTTAATTGCTTGAAAATCTTGTTAATTTCTATTTGAATAAATATTTTGTTATTTAATTAATTTGTTCTGCTCTCCATAATTGTTTATTTTATGTGGTGCCCCTTTCCCTTTAATAACGATCTATGGCTGACCAACTGATTTCTAGAACCGATCAGGGAATGAAATCTGGGAATGGAACCAGCATTTTGAGCGAATTTTTTATGTTTAACTATCATGTGGTTAAGCTTATTCTATATCAGTTTTTCGCAGCAACACAAGACTGAGATTTACTCTCTGTCAGTAGTAAATGAAGAGCAAGAACTCGTATCAAACACAACACTTAAACAAATTAACTCGGTTTAATGCATATTGAAATAAAAAATAACAAAATGAATTTGAATCTGCAGCAAAAGTCATGCGCTGCATCATATTTTAAAATATTCAAATTCTTATAACTCAGAAACTAATCTATTAAATGCTTCAAAATTTCATATATTTATTCCTTATGTACTATAAAATTCATATTAGACTTGTTTATTAAGTTATTAAAACTTTATTTATTAAATACTGAAATTTTGAAACATCACAAAACATGTTAAAACGAGCTATAAATTAAATAATAAAAAATTTAAATAAAATGTATTCGAATTAGAATTAAATTCCAAAATAACGTTCTTATTTTAAAACTAAGACATCATTTAGCTTTAAAATAAGATATTGAGTAAGTGTGTTATACTAAAATTAGTGAGTTATATCAATTTTTGAAATTTATCGGTTTCATTATTATATACGTAAAAATAAAAAAATGCATTACAATAAAAATATGAAAAAATTATTATCCTTTCACATAATGTAATGCATTAAATGAAGTAATTAAAACTATTTTCGGACTAAAAGTTTCTGAAAGTTCTTCATACTACATATTTTTTTAAATGAATGTTGAATAATATAATGCAAAATTTTCTTTTGAACATTTTTATTCTAATGAAGTTCATTCGCACTCATTATGGAGATAATGCATGCCCGCTTTCCATAAATTAATTAAAATTATATTAGCAAATAATAATTATCGTGTAGTTTATTTATAATCGCTTTGAAAGGGAAATCATTCGTTTTATTCAACGCCGTTAATTAATCAACAATGCAGAACATAATTTATTCACTTAATTGTTTACTTAGAAGCCAAAAACGAGAGAGAAAATCGGTCGTTACTGCGAAACTAATTTAAGCAGTGAATCATTAATTAGTGTTTTCGTGAAATTATTTGATTAAGACAGAAAAAAACTTTCAATATCTATTTTCACTTTCGAATCCTTTTTATGGATGTATATTCACATTTCAATTTGATTTTTAAAAGATACGCAATTTTACTTTTTACTTTTCCTGCAATACATGGTAATGTATAGGGAAAGCATTGGAATCGTGCCGAAAATCGCATGTAGATCGTCGAGTTTTCGACGGATCTACACGTACCTCTAGAATAAGGGAAAACCTTTTTTCTTTTCAGCTTGACGTCTATGTGTGGGTCTGTCTCAGTCTGTGCAATGCATGTATCCAGTCTAATTCACAAACTAAAGGACCGAATTTCTTAAAAGTTGGCAGGCAAGTTACTTGTGTATGACCCTGGTACTGATTAGATTTTGGTACGATTCGGGAGGAAAAGAGCCCGCCTTTTCTGCGAAATGGACTGCAGAAAATGTCTGTATACACTCTAGCTGAAAAACAGATCAAATTTTACAAAATTTAGTAAATATATCACGTATAAGTTGTCCTGGTACTGATTAGATTTTGGTACGATTTGGAAAAAACACCTGCCTTTTTAGCTAACTGGCCCGTGAATTTTTTTTAATCTAAATATAAAAGACTAGGTTTGCTCAAATGTGTCAATTAAATGCATATTTCATTACTACGATTTTATACGATTATTAAATGCATATTTTGACCAAAAAAATAAGACCAACCCCATTACTGTTGGAGTAGTCGTTCTCGAGATATTGTAATTTTTTTCGCATTTTTGCAAGCCCATCTTTGAAAATAAATCCAGTTTCCAAATGAAAACGAAAATTGAATTAAAAGTGCAAATTCAATGCAAGTTAAAGTAATTATGGCTGTTATGTTATGCGATTAAATACAATGTAATGAATTATTGGAGAAATAAAAACGTGAATTTGAATCTGCAGGGAAAGTCATGTGCTGCTCACATCAGATTTTTAATAGCAATAAAGTGAAAATAGTGCATAACGTCTAGTAAATTAAAACTTCAATAACGTTCCATTTATATAGGGCGTTCTTAAAAAAGTTTTTAATCACTCCAACAACTTTGTAAGGAAAGGTCATTTAGTGTACATGTTAGGTACGGTGACAATACGTACTTAATATCGTAAAATGATATTGTAATCGATCAATATGGTTACGTAAATACTATACAGACCTTACGGAGCATTAAATATATAAAAATGGAAATAATCCACTCATGTTTATTATTTTGATATTAAAATGGATAACAGCGAATATGAAATGCAGGTCTCTGCACAAAGATCCGATAAAAAATGCATTTGAATAGAATAGGTTAGTTGTTATGACATGTTCTCGGCGCGATTTACTGTGTTCATAAATTTCAAGAAAGTAGATCTTTTGTGTATACTGACAGAATGATACATCTAACATGCATTCCGTATTCTTTCGTCGTAAGAAATATACATCATGTTTTTTTTTCTTAAAACAGCGGGGCAGCGGATGTATTTGAGTATAAAATCTTGAAATTTATTTAGGAAAATATTTTTCGTAAAGAAGTTTGAATGTTTGCATGGTTTAAACAATAAATATAAATCATCCCATTTTGGAAATGTTAACTTTTTGCTTATGGGTGAGACAGCATCCACCCCAAACGAAGAACCTCTCAAAAAGACAGGTATTTGACATACCCTATCCCAAACAGTTCGAGCCCCCTTTGCAGGCATTGGCGTTCATATGCAAGCAATTAAACATTTTATGCTGAATAAACTATTGATTTTTTTCACGAAAAGCCGATAATATATTTTACTTTTTTGCAATATGTTAAATATATAAAGGGTGAAAATTATCAAATGATATGTAATTTGTGTTGTGACTTTTGATAGCATTGTAGCCAAAGCAAATTGAGACACTGATCTCCGATTTTCCAATCAAAGGTTTTAGCTAAGGCTCCTACATTCTTTTAATTCGGAGCCCTAGATGAACCACTGAAACATTATATTGTTGCGAACGCGCAATGTTTCATTTAGCACCTCCTCTTCCCCCTGTTTCGAAATCCAGTCGAAGAAAATACAGTGCATGAATAACATGACGTGAGCTAATATATGACGTGGGCTCAGGGTTGCCAGGATTACCCAGTTAGAAGAAGGGTTTCCAGAGGCGATTTATCGCTAATTTGGCGACTTTTGGCGACTTACGGAATGTTCCAGAAAATTCTCGATGGAACGATTATTCCTTGAGATATAGAGATTTCCAGAAATTTCCATGGAGAGACTATAAAAAGAACTCGCCCCTCCGTTGCAGTGGAGTTCACGAATGAATGTGATACGAGCTACACTCAAGGGCGGATCCAGCGAGGGACGGAGGGGGCGATCGCCCCCCCCCCGTCTGGGTTATAAATTGGAAAAAAATAAAGACGATGAAGAATAATTTTTGTGGTTTTTGTTATATATGACTGTCTGTAATAAACAAAAGTCTAATGTGAAAAATGTTTTGACATTTCTCTTTGAAAAATGCTTTTCAAATTGGACACTAGATGTCTAAAATAAGTAAGAGAACAAATCAACCAAAGTTACTGAGTTTTTTTAACAAAAAACCCAATGTTGGTGATAGTAAATTACAAGGTAAAAAAGACGAAGTCCCTTCTCGTAGTATTCTAACATAAAAAGGAGATGGCGATACTTCAAAGGAGACTACCAGTGAAAACTCATCAAAAATCGTCTCAAACTCCACAAAATCGTCAAATGACAAATTTCCGGAAACTAAAATACAAACTTGTTGTTGTTGTTGAGACCCAGACCGTCCGACCTACCAGAAAGGTGTAAGGTAACTGTTTGGACGGCCGGGAAGTGCCACCCAATTTAGACCGGAACCTAGTGGGGGAGACATCCACAGGGACCGTACCCTCCTTCCCCTACCACCAACCTCTCGGAAGGACTTACGGACCCACATGTTTAACGTGATCGTATTCCGCATGAACACGGCGGCAGTTGTGGCAGCGTGCAAATCCAGCACGCAAACCACCGGGCTACCGCGCCGTAGTTCCTGAGGTCTGAACTGGTATTCTTAAAAACAATCTTACTATTTGAAACGTAATTTGCATCTTGGCGATGCCTCAAGGGGCTACTTGTTAGAGAACCATTGGGTTACACCTCCTGACTACGACTTTCTTTTTTCAGTCCACACAAAACAGCTGAAAGAAGAAAAAAGATATCTCAGCCAAAATCATCTCAATAAATACAGTTGGGCAGTTCTTTCTGAAGAGCTAAAAGGGCTCTTTTGTAAATACTGTGCGTTGTTTGTGATTTGAAATACTGGAAGTATTGCTAGAAATGTTATGCCATTAAAAACTAGTCACAGAACCCCTGACAAAATATTCAAAGTTGCTTGGAAAAGACAGATATTTAAAACTCACCAAAAAACACGTATCATATATATGCAGTACAAGATGGGGAAAACTTTTTGAAAAGATTTCACGACCCTGAAAAAGATATTGTGAATAAGCTGGATTCTCATCATCTGGAAGTTGTAACAGACGAAGGCTTGTGCCTATAATTGGGAGTATAATTTTCCTGGCTCGACAAAATACGCCATTTTGTGGGCATAGAGATGATGGTCCGCTCTTAGATAGCGAATCAAAAAGTTTACTAAATGAAGGCACTTTTAGAGAACTTTTAAAATTTCGTATACAATCTGGTGACGTAGTACTTGAAAATCAGATGAAAATTCTCAATGAAGAGCAACATACATTAGCAAAACTACACAAAATGAAATTATTAACATTACTGGTGACTGTATTCTTGAAGAAATCATTTCAAGAGTGAAAGAATCTAGATTCTACAGTGTTATATTTGATGAGACTACGGACTTGTGTCATACATTTCAAATGTCTGCCATATTGCCTTTTGTTTACAAAAAAAAGTGTTCGTGAAGATTTTATTGGATTTGTAGATTCACACCAAATGCATTAAGGAAGCAGTTTAACAACTGAGCCCAAACTTTCTGCAGACGTACTTGGCCAATCAATACTTACAGTTATTGGTGGTTTAGGCCTAGAGTTTGATAACTGCGTTGGCATATGTACTGATGGGTGCAGGGTCATGACATCAGAAAGCTGTGGAGCTGTAAAAGTTGCTCAATCTAAAATGAAAAATGCCATCTTGTGCCCTTGCAGTAATCACGCCTTGAACTTGTCATTAACAAAGTGCAGCAACATACAGACAGTTAAAAACATGTTTGGAACCATGAAAGAAGTCATTTCATTTTTCAACATGTCATCAAAACGGAATTTTGTTTTAAAACAAACTTTGAAAGGTAGGCTACACTCCCTATGTGAAACACAATGGGTGGAGAGGCATGATGCGATTTTACAGTTTCAAGGTGGATTTCTTCCTAATGTGGAGGCACTAAGTTTAATTTCGGGGAAGACATTAGTTCGTCATCAAAAGCAAAGTCCCTGTGTGATTCTATATGCACCACAGAGTTCATTTTGTCTATGTACACTGCAGCTGATATTTTCTCCGTTACGCTACCGTTAAGTACCAAGCTCCAGACAGAAATTCGCGACAATCTCTCTGCATCATCACTCATTAAAAGCACTGTAGGAGTTTTGCAAAAGAAGCGAGTGGAGAGTGGCACTGTCCTTCATCTTCTTTTCGATAGAGCAACTGAAATGATGAGTGACTTGGACATCGTCCCCAAAAAGCCTAGAATTATCCGAAGAATAACACATCGAGACCACCCTACCATAGAACGTGTCGAAGACTATTATCGAGTAGTCATCTACAACAAGGTTTTGGATGAAGTTAATCAAGATTTGAACTCAAGGTTTGACGAATCCGAACTGAACATCTTTGATGTTAATGTTCTCATCCAAAAAAATGCAGATGAAAAAGCCGAGGACAAAACAAGAAAGCAAAGTGCTCTGCAAAATATATCACACGAATTTGGTTTAATTCTGGATGATCGTGGAAGTAAAAGTCTGTTCAATAGTGCACTTCAATAGTGCACTTCAATAGTTCACTATATATTTTTCAGCAGACTAATCAATTGATTCTTTCTTTTAGTTGATGAAGTTATGTAGCTTCTATAACCTTTTTTTTTATTTCTGTGTTATATACTTCTTGGACTTAGTGTTAACCACTGTTAATTGTGTAGTAGTTTGATTGATGAAATTAACATTCGAAACCGGTTACTCTCTTTTGATATTTTCTTCTTAGTGACTGTCTCATTCCCTTGTAATTTGTTTCTGTTTTTATAAAGGTTTGACTATTTTTTCCTGCCTCTAAACTCTTCCATTGTTTTACCAATAAATTAACGGTTCATATATTTTTTCTCTGTACTTTATTTTAAACCTCATTTCATGTTCTTCTTTTCTTCACTACAGATCATCCGACCTACCCGAAAGTGTAAGGTATCTGTCTGAACGGCTGGGAAGTGCCGGGGAGGCATCCACGTTTGAATTTCTCTTTTTTACGTGTTCATCACAGTTCGTTCTTAGTTGCTATTAAGGACGCATACTGTGCTTTTGGCTTGAAGACCAGGGCTTATAACGACCAGGAAGAAACTTATGCAGTTTTAATGTTTGCGACAAAACAATGCGCAGGCTTGTAGGCACCGTTTTATAACAGCCTTGGCTCGGAAGGTCATGATCCCAATAAACTCACGTCACACAAATTGCAGGTGGGGTGGGAGTAAAGATCTCCTATGGCCAAGACTTAAACAAAATTCCATTGGAGACTCAAGGAGCCAATGATGCGAAGATGCGACATCGCACTGAAGAGCCTCAATGAGAGCAAGGAGAGCATATCTGGACTTGAGGCCAAATTATGGGGCCCCACAAGGAGAAAACGTCAACTAATATATAGCCCGCCACACACCGGGAGTATTGTTATCAGACAGCGGAATTTATCAAAGGACGAGCTTTAAGTTTCCCTGTATGTGGTGGTGAACGCAGGGAAGCATTTTCCGTCGTTTTGCTTGATATTTGGATGGTCTGCGGGGGGCCTTGCGGTTGAAGGGTTGTATGCTTAATGACCGTTTGGCACAGACTTATTTTTCTTTGGCGTATTTTCTTCTTTCAGAATCCTTTGGCGTCTTTTTTCGTCGGGGTTAAAAAATACTCATTTAGCTAAAATATTTTTGCTTCGGTAAACAGCAGCGAAAATATGTACAGTTCTTAAGTAATTCTAGTAGAGTGAAACTTTGCACAGGTATCGTGGACATAACCGAATTGAACTCCTCCCCCCCCCCCCCATTTTCCGAATGAAATTTTGAAAGAATATTACTTATAAGTTTATGAGCTATTGATTAAGATGAAAAATAAATTGAAGAGGAATGCATATAATTTCAATCCGACCTGATTTAATTTCTATACAGTTATTTTGGGCATTATTTTTTACTCAACTTTTTCGAAAAATCATACATTAACCATCGAATTTTGAAAATCCACTTTTTCAAGGCGTTCCTTAAAAACTGCATTTTTACACGGAAAAGGAAGGGAGGGGTTATTAGGTGTTTCACTCTCTCTCATTATGGAAAAATTACATTAGTTATCCAAAGGAGTACATATTAACAAACCCTTTTTACCAGATGATAGGTGTGTGTGTGTCAGTGAATCTGTGGAGACGATATCTCACAAACGAATGGTGCGATTTCAACGAAATTTGATACAAAAACTACAATCAGTGATTACTATAAGTCTCTTGATTTTGAAAACGTAATCAAATGTTAGGAGGACTCCCCCCCCCCCCCCCCCGCCATTTTTCGAATGAAAAAAATTATCAAAAAATCGGAACCTTCAATAGTATTTATTACATGAATAATCATTTCTTATGTCATTTTTAATTAGAAAACGATTGACACAAACTTTAAAACGCTAGCACAAACCTGTCTTGAATTACTGTGCTTTTTCTTAAATAAATGTATTAAAAAATCCCATTAAAAAAAAGCATTAAATATTACGAAATACGTTCACTTTTCATATGTAATATCATGCAATAAATTTGTGAACATCATATATATATATATATATATATATATATATATTATACACATGTAATGCAATTTAGTATACTACTATACTACTAAATAAAGAATAGCGCTAAGCTGCCGACTTCAATCAAATCGAATACAAACATAGCTAACGCAACGTAGCCACGAGTCTCTCATGCGGAGATATCGCTTGCCGTCAGTGGCGGATCCAGAAAACCATTCTGGGGGGGGGGGGAAATATAGTCCAGTGGCATATGCAAAGAGGAATTTGTGGGGTGCCCGGCAATGCCAAATCCACGAATTCCGGTAATTTATACAGTTTGTAATACAGTCGAAATGACGCCGAAAATAATTCGATATATCCGTAATTTCGTTTAAAAAATTTTCTGTAATGCTGTAAAGCCTAGAGAGGGCCTAATATCTTTTTTTTCCTTTTAAACCGTAATCACGTTGTTTCCGATTTCGTTATACACGGGTTTGACTGGCTATGTGATGTGTATAAGAAAATAAAGAAAATATAGTAAAAATTATTCAGATTTACTGTATAAACAAATTCACTTTACATGTACTTTAAATTTAACTTCATTTTAAATTTGCGCGAAAAAACTTCCTGAAACCTCTTCTGTAAACGATACATTTCTGTTGATGTTCATTAATGCTAAACCATTAAGCCGGCTCTCCGAAATGGTATTGCGTAGGTAAGTTTTAATTCGGAGTAGTGTTGAGAAAGAGCTTTCTGCTATGCTTGTTGTCATAGGATGGATTGCAAGAATTTGCAAAATAACTTTAATGTTCGGTAAATTTGTGGCACTTTTATATGCTTTTATGAGACATATGAATTCTTCGTTTCCTTTTTTGCAGATTTGCTTCCAGATAATAGTTCTCCATCTAATGCTGGAAAACATGACAAATCCTCCTTGTAAACGTCTGCGCTCTTCATAATATCTTTGATGCCCCCGTGCCCCCCTCTGGATCCGCCCTTGCTTGCCGTAATACTGTATTGTTTTTTACAATTAAAGGTGCGACAGGAGACAATAGTTCTTTATATGTGTCCACATCCATTCTGACAAAATTTAAAAAATCAGTGGGGAAATTCTCCAATTCCCTCATCAAGTTGATATGAGAAAAGTTTTCTCTTTTTAATAACAAACCCTTCACCCATTTTGTCCTTTTACGAGGCGGATCGTCTTCCAGTGCAACAGCAATGGCAAGGGCAATTTCCCCATCAAGCGACATTTTGCAAATAAATGACAGTCACATATATATGAGTGCGATCAAAACTCACCACAAAAAGCAACAACCAAAGTTATTATTTATCACTCTTTGGCGATAACCCGCCAAATCAGCACACTTCCACTCTGTCACTTTCTCGGACCTTTCAAGATTGATGACTTCGGGAGTCTACGGATAGCGACAGACCCCCTGTAGTTCCCGTATCGTCTGGAAATAAAACTCGTCTCTTTATTCTGCAATGTATTGGGGGCTTAAGATTGGAATGAGAATTCAAGCAGTGTGATTCAAATAGAAAGATTATTCAACAGCAATGAAAGAGAGTCGTGATTATACGGAATGGTAATGCAAAATTTTAAGAGAATCGTGTTTTCAAGCAGTGTAGTGAGTTTTTATTATAAATATTAAACTGTTTTAGAAAAGACAAAGCTTACTCCAAATGTCAGAAAAGAAGCGGCAAAAATTCCAGTCATGCTGACCAATAGACACAGAATATATAGGTATGTGCCAGTCTGCGTATATATTAGGTCAATTGTTAATCTTCGGAATAGGATTTAAACGACCTGATCTCACACGGTGATTTTCTCCTTCTTAAGCGTTTATTAAAATTAATGTCATTTTAAATATAACAATAATTGAGAAAATAATAAATAATATTTATTTTAAAAGTTAAAAATGTGGATTTTTATATAAAAAGTGTTTTGGATAAATTAATATGTTAAGGAACTCGTGCAAAGAGGGGTATTGTAGGGTTTCACTTTTGTTCGCCACAGTAAGTTAATGTTAATCACCTTTGGCGACCAAAGTTGTCACGTTTTAAAAGACTCTTAATAACATAAGATTTCATGCAATAACTGTTCACCGTGCATCCGCCTTATAAGTGCTACTGGGTTCAAAATGGATCTAAATAAAGCCAGAGTTAGATATCAAAAATTATGAGTGGTCAAAAATTATAAAGTGTGATAAAACGTGTGAAGAAAATTAAGTTGAGTAATCCAGTGGTTATTGCATGGTTATCGACTCAAAAGGGTTGAGATAGATGAAAACGTTTTTTTAGGGGAGGCAGCCTAAATCATAAACAAATAGAAGGGTAAATGATAAATTCTTATTGTTTGCGTATTGTTATTATTACGACTTATCCTTTAAAATCGTGGGTATACGCTCAGAATACAAGAATGAGTTCAAATTTCTGGATAACTAACACGTTTATTTACAAGCGTAGCGTAAACAGCAACTATATACAGCAAATAGCTCAAAAACTATCTGAACTCAAAAACTATCTGAAAACTAGCTATATAAGACCACGAATCTTTTCAGACCTGTACCTACGCCGTTGGCTTCTTGTAGAAGGGAGCCCTTTTTTTAATTCCAATGTAGTTTACGAGTTATTATATTTTTATGCACTTCTGAAGTGAAAAATGTTCTTCTGTATCAACGACTCGATAACAATCTCGCAAGATCAGAAAACAACTATCAGATACATCAAAACAATTAAATGTTCCACTCATGTCACAAAATAGCCTATATTATTCTCAAAACATTAACATATCTTATTTCATGAAACAGCAGCTATTGTTCTCAAAACATTGACGTACGTCACTGCTCAAAACAACATCACTTCAACTGCTCGCCAGCTAAGAAATAGCTCCTGTTATATACTCTCTGTAGAAACCTTTTTGAAATCTCTTGTATCTCATGGAATATTCGCTATATCAAAGTTGTTCTCAAACCTTCGAGAATTCATCAAATTGGAGATAAATCGCCAAATCTGGCAACCCCTCTGAAATTCAGTTTACGGCAGCTCAAGTTCCACGTCACACGGAAGGTCGTCTGTACCAGTGATTTTTCCGCCTGGTTTTTAAAAGAGACTCTAGTGAGGACATTTTACACGTTCGTAACAGTATATGCAAAAATCAAATTCAACTGCTTTGTATCAATATGTTCTGAAACATCAATCTACATGTCCGACTGAAGAATTAAGTGCTCCCTCCCAGCAAAGATCGTCACATGTGTGACAGTGACGTTGTAGTCACGTGACACCTGGGTCACAATGTGACATCATATTTGTGACTTCTATGCGACGTTACGTATTAGTAACTTTGTAACTTCATTGTGACTATATTCTGTGACACATTCTGTTTCCACAATTTAATTAACACGTAACAATGTGACGGCATTACAATGGCAATTACAATGTGACGTCACATACAAGTTAATATGCGACGTCACAAACGACCATGAAAATGACCAAAATGACTTCGTTGTGACCTCAATATGACATTGCTAAGACGTACTGCGACGTCCTGTGACGTCCCAAAGCCACAGTGTGACGTAAATTTTACATCACTGTGAAAAAAAATGCTGGTAGTGTCCATTTGTTCCACTTAAAAATCCACTAAACATTTACATATAGCGTAATTATTCTGTATGCGAATAAGGAGATGCAACTATATATTCACTTTAAAAATTAGAATCATGCCAAACTTATGAACAATTTATAGTAAATGGATGATAGAATCCAATTTGGGTGCAAGTGCCACAAAATATCGTATTTTACTAGATTTTCAAAAAAATATTTTAAATATTAATTGATTCCCTTACAGAGCTCGTTCCATTCAAAAAGTTTCCGTTTTAAACTTTGTTGTAAAAATCGTTTTTGAACATTGCAATGGTGTTAAGATAAAAACTATATAGAAAAAATGATATAAAAAAAATGATATTTTTTATCACTAAAGATTCGGTTTGTATGAAAATCGCTCAAAATTACTCTTCATCATATAACTAATTTGAACTTTTAAGGAATCGATATGAAGTACACACTTACTTCCAACAGTTAAGCACACAATGCAAATTTTCATTTTTCGAAAGAATATTTGAATTTGAGTGGCTGAAAATCGCTGCGGATATAGATGGCAGTATGCTAATATCATATGTTACTGCCAATCACGATTGACTGTCCGGATATATGCTAATTAGGCAGTCGTTGAAGACGCCAGCATTCTGAAGGATTTGAACAGGTGCATTGAAATACTGATACGAAGTGTTTATAACTTTTGTAGGATTATTTTTGATGATATTCATGTTTCTATGATTGAAAGAAGTTGAATGACAGATAGTAAGCGCTGGTTTGCTGTCAGACGCATTAAAGCGGGACGGACAATCAAATATGTCGCTAATTTCTTTGGCGTTGATCATCCCAAACAAGCAAACATTTGTCCGCAGATCTGTATCCGGTCGCCCAAGAGTTACCACCCCTCTGATGATCGGTATATTGCTATAGTAGCAAGCGGAATCAAAGAGCGACCTCCACAACTGTTACATGCATGGTTGCAGCGGAACTTGGTAAGACAATATCTACCAGTACTGTGCGTCGAAGGCCCCACGTAAATTAACTGTACGCCCGAGTACCACGTTTTTGTATTCCACTAACCGTCCAAGCCAGAGGGGCAAGATTAAAGTGGTGTCGTCAGCATGTCAATTTGACTGTCTCAGATTGGTGGAACGTCCTTTACACGGACGAGTCCGGATTTGCCCTGGGATCAGACGATTAGCGTGTAAGGGTCTAGAGAGATCGAGGGACACGCAATCAGACCAAGAACATCATCGAACATGTATTCAGAAGTGGCAGCGTCATGGTGTGGGTTGGAATTTCAATGGGATATCGCACAGAGCTGCGCATCTTTAAAGGCGGTTCTGTGACGACTGCGCGTTATCGGGATGAAGTAATAGACTCCATTGCGAAATTCTATGCTGCAGCAGTTTGTCCAGATTTCCTCCTTATGGACTACAATGCCCGTCCCCATCGAGCTAACATCGTTGACGAATACCATGAAAGTGAGTGCATTTCTCGTATGGGGTAGCCGGCGTATTCCCCGACCTTAATCCCATTGAAAACCATTGGGATGCCCTAGGGCGCGCTGTCTCTGCACATTTACTTCTTCCAGCCAGTCTCAGAGAGTTGGAAACTGTCTTATTGAAAGAATGGCCATTGCTCACATCTGCAATGGTTGATCATCTCATTGAAAGCATGGAAAATCGTTGTAAAATTTGTGTGAAGTTTCGGGGTGGTCACATGCCATATAAATGTAAGTTTTGTTTGGTTTCTTTGCCTTTAAACATCATTTGGTTAATGACTCAAATATGAAATCATCATATAACTTTCGAAAAGAAATATTTTTTTCATCTTTGTACATAATTCTTGTTGTCTTTAATGCATAAACATAAACACATTTACTACCTCCATGTACAAGTTTGAGTTAATTAAAGCTTTACTTTTACATATTTGTTGATTTTACACTCCGTGCTTAACTTTTGGAAGCCAGTGTACATCGTCGCCCGAGCTGATGGACCCTTTGTACCGAATTCAGTTACTGTTTGGAGTCTGGATTTTTCTTTGCGCAGTAGACGCACACACAAACTCACACACTCTCTACACGTGCCAACGGCCCTATCATGCTGATAACACCGGTTCTCGTTAGATCACCGAAGTCAAGCAGCATTGGACGCGGTAAGTACTTGGGTGGGTGACCACCTGAGAACGCCGTGTGCTATTGACACATTTCGGGCGCGGTAGCCCGGTGGTTGGCGCGCTGGATTTGCACGCTGCCACAACTGCCGCCGTGTTCATGCGGAGTACGATCACGTTACACATGTGGGTCCGTAAGTCCTTCCGAGAGGTTGGTGGTAGGGGAAGGAGGGTATGGTCCCTGTGGATGCCTCCCCCACTGGGTTCCGGTCTAAATTGGGTGGCACTTCCCGGCCGTTCATACAGTTACCTTACACCTTTCTGGTAGGTCAGACGGTTTGGGTCTCAACAACAACAACACACTCTCTCTACACACACTCTCTCTCTATGCACGCACACACACACACACCATTTCTATTCACACACGCACCATTTCTATTCACACACACACACACTTTTCTATACGCACACATACGCACGCAAGTATACACACACATGCATACACACGCAAGTATACACACATGTATACACACACACATTTATCTACACATACATATACACATACACACATGTATACACATATACATACACACACACTTTTCTCTAGGTACGCACACACACACACACACATACTGACACCTTTTAAAAGTGTTCGAAAGAAATTTGTAAAGAACCTTACTGTCCCAACCGGTAATTGTACCTGGCCAGGCGATGCTCTACCAATTGATATACTGAGACTGAATTGCAAACTCTTATTGTCGAAGTGGACTGCAAGTTAAGGAAGTTTTAAACCGTACCTTGACCTCAAAATCTCCAATACGAAAATTTTCGTCAAAGTAATAAAATTTGTAACATTATGAAAAAGTAACAATAAAGAGATATCTTTTCAAGACAAACTTTCTTACAAATTCAAGCTCTGAAATTTGAGCAGTTCAGTATTTTGATGTTAATTCCCCCATTTTTGTAAATAAATAACTAATGAATTAAACATAGCTCTGCGATGTTTTTGAAACTGATATAAATAAAATATTCCCTTTTCCATGTGACTATGAATAATAAACTGAGTACAATAGATTCTTTTTTTTGCAAACACGATTCTAATCAATGGATCAAAGGCCGAAACACGTGTTTGCAACCAAACCCCAAATAATTAAATTTATTCATAAGCAAACTTGGCGTGTGGATTATGCAGCTCATTTTGTAATTTGCGTTTGAAGTTTATATTCGTAACAATGAGCAAATTCGGAAGACGAGAATGAAAAGAAAATAATTTTGAATGTTTTAATTTGAAGATATTGTTTATTTCAGGATGCATCCACTTTGAGGTTAATTGATTCTTTGCAGGAATTATGAATAATGAAAGTAGAAAAAGAGATTTTAGAGGAAATACATTTGAGGGAAGTAATGTCATTATGTGGGTAATTATCATTGTTTTCCATAGAAATTGATGCTAAAAAATCTTAAAGCTCAAATAATTTTAGTTCTAATTATGAGAATAACTAAGCATTCTATCGATTTCTATTGTTTCCCTTACTGTGTTGATATATAAAATTTTATAACGGAAGGAGTAATTCATTATTGAGTTACTGGACCCTTACTCCCATCCGTTTTAATTTTTTTTTAAAAATCCGTTCTCTGTTTAACCAACGTTGTTTTGTTTTCTGTCCACTTCATTTTTCATTAGCCAACGCGTTTGTGAAATAAAATGTGCTTTCAAAAACTGTTTTGTTTCGTTCAATATTTTTAAATGTAAATTTAAATCTGCTGGCATCACTCAAAGAGAAAAAGAAAAGAAAAAAAATGAACACTGAACTTTTAATATGAACACTGAATTTAAGCAGCAATGAACGTGGAAAGTCAATGGGTGATCGAAGAAATTGAGTGTTCACCTGGAAGGTTATGAAAATGCTGATGGTCTGGGTTAGTATCTATATTGAAATCTTTATCCGTGATTGAAACACGTTTGGCAACATTTTGTAGCAGCTTTACCCAGAGATAGAAAAACAGCCACAAAAATCAAGGTGTTTATAATATTAACCTTTTTCTTATGGGTGAGAAAGCGTCCATCACAAACAAAGAACCTCTCAAAAAGACAGGTATTTAACATACCCTATCCCAAACAGTTCCATCCACCTTTGCAGACATTGGCGTCCATGGACGCCAATTTGGGATGGACGCTGTCCCACCCTTAAGTAAAAGGTTGATCTTGTCATGTTAAATAACACATACTAGTCCGTTTAATCATAGTTAATTGTCTTAAGTGACTACAACTAAAAATGACTAGTGTGTTATTAAGGAGTGTTGGATCCTTAGCTAAGTACTCTAGTTTTGAAATAACAGCTTCGGTCCTGCAGAAGGTCGGCGAAAATCATTTTGAAATTTCAAAACTTTTTTGAATGGAGATTTTTGTATTTGTTACTTTTCCTACAATACATTGTAATATATAAAGTATTGGAATCGTGTCGAAAATCGCAACTTGAGTTTTCGACAAATCTACACGTTTCGAACATTTTAGGACCAGAAAAACTATGCTTAGCCTTGTTTCAGAATATAAATGCACCAAAATTAAACAAAAATATAGCGGTTATAGGACAGATACAGTACCAAATATAAATTAAAAAGAACTTTAAAAATCACGATTTTGACACAAGATGGAAGCCGTATTTTATTTTGAAGTGGGTCACGTGATCTCTCCATATGATATGATGTGATGGGAATTATTATTTTAATTTTTATTTTAAAAACTACCGAATATATTTTGCTGAATTTTTTTTTATTTTTATGGGACAATTTGAATATTTCCTAAAAATTTCGAAGCAGTTTGTGAATTTTAAATTCGCTTAAAAATGATTGAAGAATGAGGTCCCATAGGGTTCAATGTATTTCATTTTTTCAACCCGAGTTCAATCCAAAACTAATTGGGTGATAGCGTTCATTCATATTCCCATAGGTTCACCAGAGCGTCGGAACAACATACTAACATTTCATTTTGAAACAAGTCATTTTTACGTCAGTTATCGTGCGAACGGACAGACAGACAGAATGAATGAACAAAGTCATAAACACTTTTCAAGTATGTTGTAAAGTGTTAGAAATGAACAATTAAACCTTCCATAGAGATATCATTCGGCAGGCGATATTTTTCCGGCAATTTATTTGATGGAAGTTATATCATGTCGCTTAGCAACGGATTTAAACTGATTTAACGGATTTTAAATTATGCAGCAGATTATTTTTATTAAATTTTTTCCGATTTAAATAATAAAGATATGTATACAAAATAAATTGAACCGATATTGCATTTTTGACTGGATTGTATGAGATACGGTCTTCAGGTTTAAACATTAATATTATTGATATTTTCAGTGATTATTGATATTTTCAATTTATTGCGTCATTGTTTTATTTTGGCAAAAAATGTTGAAACTCATATATTGTAAGTAGAACGGGTAATCTTCTACAAATGCACGGGTATATTTTTTAATTTACGATAATATAAATAGTATAGGTATATTGATATATATTGGCATATATTGGAAATTATTTACTACCTTTAGGTTTAAAGATTACGGGATTATTGATATTTTCAATTTATTACGTCATCTGTTTTATTTCGGCAAAGATTTTAGAAACTCATATGTTGCAGCACGTGTTATCTTCTACTAACACACGGGTATATCTTCTAATTTTTGCGAATATAAGTAGTACAGGTTCCATACAATTTTAGAGCTTTTTGCATGTATTGGTTCAATTTCATAATTTTTGTACATTTGTTTACAAATGAGACCAGGATGTTTTATTCTTCAGATCTCTCCTTGAAGATAATTTTGTATAGCGAGAACAGATATTTTTAAACTTCTTTTTATGAGCATTAAATTAAATATTTAATAGAATATTTTGATAACCAATATCATTTAGTATACTATAGAAATTTGCACATGATCGTTTCTTTGTATTATGTACTCCGTACGAAGAACGGGTATACTGCTAGTGAATTATAAAACAAAGAGAAACTGAGTTTGAGTCTGTAGGGCATGAAATCATGTGCTGTCTACATCAGATTTTTGTAATTGACGAATAGATTCTTACCATGCAATAATGTTTGTGATATAACTACAATTGCAGACTGCACCTATTTAATACTGATGATTCATAACTAAGCCAGATAGAAATGTATTCATCATGAGAATTAGAAAGTAAAACAAAATACTGCTAAGTAATTAAAGTAAACATCTTTTAACTCCTGCCGAAAAGACGGTACAAAATCTGACGGCGGTAATTCTCCCAAGACATCTATTATGTCAGTGCTTCGAAATGAAAATATGTAGCTTAAAACTTACATTTTCTTCTCTAATGATTTAATATGCAATTTAACATATGTGGCTCAACGTAAATCACCAAGAGTGAAATTATTAACAGTGAAACATTTGTAACTAAAAGCAAACTGCCAGTCATTTATTTTAACTTTTCAATAGCAAAAGCCATTATTACCAATTCTGATTATATCAAGGTCTTTGTTATATGTTTTTTGTCAGTTTTTTCAGTTATGTTTTTTCAGTTATCTTTCTATAAAAACGATTTAATTTATTATAAACACCAATGCAAATATGTAGTTAATTACTCGCTGTGCAGCAGTGCAACCAGATTTTTTTAGGCGTTTCTACTGACAAGTGAAAAAAACTAGTAAAATCTATTGAATCTGGAATTCAAATCTACCAAAAATCTGCTTACGAAATTGCAACAAATTTCTATTAAAATATTGTATTAAGCTTCAAATTTCATTTTTATTTATTTGTAGAGAGCTAGTAATAATTTAAGTAACTACCCCTCTCAAAAAATAGAGTTTCTGTGAGTGTGTGTGATGGTGGTGGTGGTGTGTGTGGGGGGGGGTTAATACGCGAAATTATGTTTTCCAGTGCAATGTTCTAGCTGGGAAAATGCCACCTAATTGGTTTAAAACATGCTAGTATGCCCCTCTCTCTTGTTTAAGTTTCTGGTGTTCAGGTTCCATTTTCCATATTTTAAACGTTAAGACAAGAAAAAAAAAAGGGAATTATTATCAAATTTAATCAAATGATTCGTTATATATTACTAACATTCAATATCGAATCTGGCAACGGCCACTTTTTCTTTGTAATTTATTTGAAATAAATGTGGGCGACGTCAAAATGCCCAAATTCTTTTTCATGATAATATTTTTCATGATAAACTTGAACGAATTACCAGTCGGTGCCTAGGTATTAAATAAGCGCTCGCTATTTAAATCATACATATACAGACTCGCATCATCAAGCGCAGATAATTATCTCTAACTCCGGAAAAGACCTCGACCGAACATTATATATTATATATAATATATAAATATTATATATAATATATAATATTTATATAATATATATAAATATTATATATTATATATGATATTTATATAAAGTTTTCTAAGCACCCACCCCAGTTGCAATATTACAGCTCAATGTTACTTTTAAGACATATCTTCACGCATGCTACCAAATCTTCATCGAAAACGTGGAAAGCAAAAATGAAAACTAACCGAAAAGATCCCTTCTCTAGGCGAGAGCTCGGGCATGAGCAGTCTACCGGGAAGAAACCACAGTTCTCCATACTTTTTTTTGAGTTTGCTTAAACCACAATAAATATAAATAAATTAGTAATTAATAATTTAAATGTTTTTTGTTAAAATGCAAAAAAATTTTATAAGACACAATTTTTTACCAAACTATGGAATTGTGGTAGTTTTCCTTTTCAAGTTGCGGTGAAATAAGTATCGGATAACCTCAAAAATGCATGTATCGATATATTTGAAAACTGAATGAATATGAAGAAATTGCCATACCGATTTGGGTCAAACATCGTTTGAGAGGAAGTTCTTCGATCTTTCAAGATGGAACACAGTGATAATATTTAAGGTCGCTAAGGAACCGATGTAGGTGAAAATCGTGCTAAAACATAAACTAATTAGAATTTCGAAAAAATCTAGCAAAGACGTATTTTCCCGGTTCGTCAAGTATCTCTGAACCCAATTCCGTCACTATTCGACGGTTAGATTTCCCGCTGCAGACACACGCATCTTCTTTACCATAATAAAATATAATAAAGGTGGTATGACATTTATTCTAAATTCAGTTATAAAATCAACGACACAACATCATTGATAAAAGGTCATTTAATAAAATCATCATACAAGACGTAGCTTTAAAATAATTTTTTCCATAGCTCTTTCGGGCATTACTATACCCTTCATCACTATACGAAACAGTAAACGAGGAATGCTTATATGTAGATCAGATCAGCATAAAAATTTGCATAAATAAACGTAAAATAATGGTAGTACAAGTAGTCTAATAAAATTAATCAATTATAAATACTATTTAAGGACTTATACCCAAGAGATTTAATTTAAACAAGTGGTAAATATTTTACAAAGAAAAGACACAATTAAAATATTCAGCCAAGCACAATTACAATAAAATTATGTCACGGATAACTGTGATAGAGGTTTGACATGCATATAGTCGTTGTCAGTCGTATAATGTTGTGTCGTATATTTTATAATAAAATATGTTTGTGTGTGTGTCGTCTGAAGCGGAAAATATAAGCGGTACATTGTAGGCCATGAAATTTGATACACAGTTACTTCAGGACCTGAGACAATGCGCCTCGGCCAGATATTTTTAAAATTCGAGTTAGTTTTTTAGTTATTTTATGTTTACGCACGATTTTGAGCGATTTTCACATAAATCGGTACCTAAAGAACCAAGAATACTACCACAGACTTTCCATATTGGCACCATTGTAAAGATCGAAATATCTTCATTCCAACGATGTTTGAACCAAAACCATAGAATAAATCCTTCATATTTATTTTTTTAAGTACATACATTTACATTTTTTGTTATCTGATTCTGACTTATTTCGCCGCATCTAAAAAAGTAAAATTAGCTCGATTCTATATAGTTTGGCAAAATCTTTGGGTCTTCGCATTCTAACAAAAAATCATTGTTTTAAATTAACACTTTATTTTATTTTTTAAGCAAACGCATTAATTGCGATCTTTGGTTCAGCACGCAGAAGCTCTTCATTTTCTTTTTCCATCCGATCGACTACACATATCCAATACACTCCTGCAGAAAGGATAGTTTATTTTATTTTTAATTTTATTTATTTGTTTGGATTTTCACCTTTAAGGAGCACAAAAGATATTGAGGCGGTTTGCAGAGGCGAGGGGGGGGGGGGGGGGGGAGATACAGAGTTCGGATCCCCAATATATTTTTGATGGAGGTGAAAACATGAAAAATCCAGTGTTGCCAGACTCAAGGAATGAACCGACTGAAATTTATCTCTAGGGGGAAAAAATAAAAGACTTCGGGAAACAGGGTGAAATCCAGGGAATTTTTCGTTTTTGAGGATAATTTGGTAACACAGCTTCAAATCACCAAAGTTCGTAAACGTCATTAGAGAACGTTGCAATCAATTTTTTTAAGTCATGCTCCTAGAAAAGTCTACTAAACATTCTACTGAAATAAGTTATTTCCACCGAAAATCTACTAAAAATTGCAATCTACTAAATTTTCTACCGAACCTTCAAATTCCGCTTAATATCTACTAAAACAAGGATATCTACTGACTCTGGTCACACTCCTGTACAGATGAAAATATTCCTATTTAATATTTATGAAAGATAACTGGTAGCTAATTATCGTCAAAACAATCAAAGTTTTTGACAATTTATGGATGAGAAATATTAGATACTAGTATTATGAGTAATGTATTATACCAATTAGAATAATGAAGAAGCAGATATAAATTTTGGAAAACCCAAGATATAAAATATTTCATACAGAAATAATGTATTGTTCTTAATGTCAGGTATTAAATATCACATTTTCCGTATCCAACTGCAAAAAAATAATATTTTATTAATATTATGCACCTATATTATGAATATTTCTTGACAGTAATATACAGGGTATTGCGAACAAAGTAAGTAGTTTTAATCTCTCTTTGTTTAAACATAGTTACGGTAGGAAAATGGTTTAAATAGGGTAGTGAATTACACAATAGTAATTTTTAAAACGTGGAATATTTTTGCAAAATTTAAAAATATTTAAAATTATGCATGAAACTGATACATTCTAAAAATGTTGCCCATACTTTATTGGGTCAAACTAATATAAATATTGTCATCTTATTGGGTCAAACTAACATAAAAGTGTCTGGAGTAATTCTTGGTCAGAAATCGACATCATCCAATTATTATAACAACTATCAAAATTAATATTTCCAAATTTGACAGGGAGTAAGCACCTTTTAATGTCCATATAATAAAATATTTGCTTCAACATAATTGTACTTGCAATTTAAATAATTATAATTTTTAAGTGACCAGGAATTGTCCCATGTTTGAGGTACGTACTGGTCCCTTCCGGGGTAATTATTGGTCAGCATCCTCTTTGATGCAAATAGATTAAAATAATGATTTTTTATTTATGGCAAAGGGTCAAAAGCAATTAGACTAAATTGAGAAAGGTTTTTTCTTCTTCTAAATGGGGAAAAGTCGCATACATATTATATTTTAAGTGTAAATGCAAATTTATTTGATATGCAAAAGTTTATTCTTACACTATAAAACTAACTATCCAAATATGTTTTTATAATATTTATAAGCAATATTTATTGCTTAATTGTCCACTGGAAATGGATCAACACCTTGCAAATCTGCAAGATCCATAAAAAATATACTGAATGTTTATGCTTCCTATTCCATCTGACAGAAGCCAATGGACATTCTCAGCTTTCAAGAAATTTTAATCAAACTTCACTGGCTTGTACTTTTGAGATCTACCCCATATAAAACGGATCTTTCTAATAGTAGTGCACAGCATAACAACTGTGGACTAAAACAGTAGCTAAATTTATGAAAAGAAAAGATGAGTGATTCACTCAATTTAAGCATTGTGGACATCTAAGCAAAACAAAAAACAAAAGATTAGGATTAGGGGCTCAACAGCCCTTTTGATAGAGCATATTTGCACTTGGACGACCCGAGTTCGATTCCCGCCTCTGCCCCTGTGTTCACGCGGAGTGCGACCACGCGGGGCCGGCGGGATTTCTTCTTGTTATCGGGCCTAGATGCAGGATTCGTGACGTCACAACTTACATCCCATCCACGGCGTTTACACTTTGCTCCAGTTCTTAATCAGCGTCGATTATGGAGTCGATATTTTAGAGTGATAGAAGTTGGTTGAAGTAAAAATGATTTAATTGAATAAATATAACGAAAACAATTTATATTTATATATAAAGAAGGAATATAAATAAGATTGTAAAGTAAAAAAATACTGAATATTTCCGTAGTTACGAGTTTTTTTTTTCTTTTCTTCTAAAAGATTCAATGCCAGGTTTTAACCTTTTGAATTTTATTTTTCCGTAAAATTCATTTATTTGAGAAATCTGGCTTTTGTTCTTAAATAACCTAATGCACAAAAACCCATTATGACCTCTTATATATATATATATAATAATGCTTTTGGGAAGAGTTAATTAAATTTCTAATTACATAGTTCTCCTAAAACATTTTTGTAATAAGGTCTTTCAAAAGTTTTAACTATCAGATTTACATAACATATATCCTAATATACATACATACTTAATAATAATATTTAATAATTAATATACTATTAATAATTATTTAATACTATTAATTAATATAATATTAATACTTATTTAATAGTAATATACATACATACTTAATAATACATGCATACTTAATAGTAATATACATACATACTTAACAATATATATATACTTAATAATAATATGCATACTTAATAATAATATGGATACATAATAATAATATGCAAACATACTTAATAATAATATACATACATAATAATACAGACATTAGATTTATATTTTAAGCGTCAATAAGTGATCACGCGCATTATGAATGACTATTTCGGAAGTTACATTTGTAATTGACAGCAGGGTTGTGATATAAACATATTTATTTTTTGTTATACACTTTCAGATTAAATTGAAATCCCTGTTTTGGTAAAATGAAATGTAGAGATTGGCGTGAATGACAGGAAAAGACAGTAGTCTCAAATAGTAATAATTTAAAAGAAACTAAAAAATCGCTTTCGGGTGATACGCTTTTTTACAACAGAAATAATTTAATAAATTTGAATAAATCGGTTAAATATCAAATATAATACTGTATTACAATGACAAACTATTTTACCAAACTTATTTTAATAGCTTAAATCTTACCTGTTTTTTTTTCAACGAAAATAATTGTAGACGTTATTTATTGACAGACGATTTTCACCTGTGATGTGAAGTTTTGACAATTCTACTTTTAACACTTTAAGGTTGCTGAGTGTTGTCATCTGCATTTTAATGAAACAATAATAAGCTAAATAATCCACGAAAAGTTTTCGGAGCCAATATGAATTTGAGTTTTTCCAAAAAAAAATTATGAAATTCAGATTTTTTTTTTTTTTCGTAATTACAAAAATGCATGTAAAAAAAGAAAAAATTGTGTATTTCACATTTTTATATTTAATACACATGTGCATAAAATAAATAAAACCATTGGTTTCCAGTCTCTTTGGAGGTCAGATGATTGAAAGAATAAAGTTACATTATTCATTAATTGATAGTACTGTAGCAATAACATTCTCAATTTTAATCTTGCCTTTTGCTACGACAATATGACAATTGCCCATAGACCATTTACAAATTGTAGATCAATGATTCCTTTTTGACTCACTAATAAAATATCAAAACACGTATACAAAAAGAACAAGATAATGTAAAAATTTTATTTACATGAAATTTTCTGCACATTTACTTTTTTAATTTCTTACACCAAAAAATTTGAGGGTGTATAATCCATGAATTTTTTTTTTAGGGGGGGGGGTGTACCAAAAATTTTAGGGGGGTGCAACAACAATCCGCAAAAATGTCTAACTCTACACTTTACATATATAAATCGAACAATTGTTTATATTGACACCAACAAACCTTACTAAGAAAATTTTCATTATGGTAATGCATAAATAAAAAAACATGCATTTGTATTCTACTTATTCCATTTATTTATACCCAATTTCCATCAGCTTCTTACGTAGCAAAAATACTCGTTCAACGGACGAATTTGATGTTGGATTTGAAAAAAAATTACGCTACCTAAAATTTTGACATCCATGAATCTAGTTCTAGATCACTTCTAATCATGTTCTAGATTTTAAAAATACATTTAAAAGAAAACCCCTTTCGGTGATACGTTCGTTAGACCTATACTGCATGTGCATCACTTTAAGTATCTTGAAAAAAGTGGACAAATTGATTACATTTTCTCTTAAATATTAGAAATTAACAACACCACGCATTATTATTATTACCTAGATAATAAAAATATTAACGATATAGCTTACCTTATTAGGATACACCTGTATCTTCGTCAATATTTACACGATCATACTTTCAAACACATGCTGTAAGTTGCAATGTTGGGATGTACTTTATGACGTCACGAGCTACAGCAGCGCCACAGGCATAGGCCCGATAAAGAGCTGAACTAATCCCGCGAGTCCTTACGAGAGGTTGGTGGTAGGGGGAAGAAGGTATGTTGCCTGTCGATGCCCCACCCCACGCTGGGTTCCGATCTAAATTTTGTGATACTTCAATTGGGTGGTATCTGCAATGGCACATTTCTTGCTACCATTGACGATATCGGCTGTTCAACGCTGACTAGCGTATAATAACGCGCAAAACCGGACCAAGGACGCTGGTATCTAGAATGGGACAATCTTCCAAATTGTAACCTTGTTGATCTGTCAGATGGTCTCATATCCATCAATTTTTGAAATAGATTGCTGTCGGAGGAACCTTAGCAGACCGTTTCCATTCGCCGCGAAACATAATTATCTCACAGCGTTCGGTATTACTATAAGCAGAACCATAATTTAAACTCTAGTTACACATCAGAGTTATTTGGATGCATAAATGTAAACTGTAAATAGACGAAATTTTGAAGTAATAGATTTGCAGGGAAAATATTTATAAATAAATTTAAATGGGTTTTATTAGATACGCTAAGGGTAACATTTTTGTCATTTGACTTTCTGCTGGAAGCCGTGTATAAAAAGTGTATATATATATATATATATATATATATATATATATTTAATTTATTACACAAGTATTGCATGTTTTTTTTATTATTTTACAACTTCCTATCTTATTTAACCTTTTGCTTACGGGTGATACAGCGTGCATCCCAAACGAAGAACCCCCGAAAAGACAGGTATTTGACATACCCAATCCCAAACATGCAGGCATTGGCGTCCATGGACGCCAATGCCTGCATGTTTGCAAAGGGGGATAAATCTGATAGTACGGATACTACTAGTATCTGTAGTATCTAGTGCGGATACTAGTACGGATTCAGTGGACTCTTGTATATTGAGCGCCGATTTCATATCGGGAGGAAAACGAACACGCTAACCTGGGGGGTAAATATATCATCAGAAAGCTAACCTGGGGTAATGGTCAATCAGATTGTCATTTGCACGCAAACCCGACAATAGAGGGAGGGTGGAGGATGCAAAGTCCACATCGATAAGATCTTGCAATTCCATCCCAGTAGCTCAACGGTAGAGCGTAGGCTGGCTAGTACGAAAATATGTGGTTCGAATCCTGGTTGTGGCAACACGATGCTTTGCAATCTTAATATTAAATATCTAGTAAAATAACAAAACAATATTTTGATAAATTTTAACACGGGTGTACAAAGTGAATGGAAGTATATTTAGTAGAGAGTTAATGGTACGGTATATTTCATAAACTTCGAATGTTCGTGAGTTAATGATTCATCTCCACTTTCGTCATTCACAATCTAATGATCCGGAATGTTATTTAGTAACTGCTAAAAGATGAACTCTTGAGCCATTTCATTTGTAATAACAGTTATTACTCAAGAACTCAATTGTAGAATGACTGTTTAAATACAGATTACTCCAGCAAGGAAATAATAACGTAGGCGCTTGCTCTGAATTGCATTCTTATTATCTGTCGAAATGAATTAAGATGGCTTATTTGAATTCCGCATTTCAGAGGTAAATTATAATTATGTCAGAGACGAATAGTTCCATCAATAAGTAGTTATTATTTCGTAGAAATATTTTAACAGCCCCACACACGCAGTGTATTTTAATATGACAAGTAATGATATTTCTTTCGGAAATGACTAAATTAGTACATAGTGAACTTTTAATAGTGTAATATACAAATATAAAATAGACTGTAACTTTATTAATAGGAGGTAATTTTTCCCCATTAAAACTGATATCTAAATTAGTTTATAAATCGTGTAATATATTTCATAATTTACTAGAAATTATATCCCGTTATGCTTGGGATTAAATGTTGCTCTTCATTTAATCCAGCATATTGTTACACAAATATTCTAAATATCGATATTCCATTCATATATCCTGAATATATGTACATAGTGTTCTGAAGAATGTTTTTACTAATGCGGTGCTGTGAGCGTTTTATTCTTTATCATTTTCTAAAATACAAATATTCGAAAACACCTTATTCGTTTATAGAAAATTTTATTTTCCCTGCAATCTTGCTTTCCTTGCATATTGTGCTTTCCCTGCAATGCATGGTAATGGATAGGTAAAGTATTGGTATCATGCCGAAAATCGCAATTCGAGTTTTCGACGGATCTACACGTTTCGGGACCTTTAGAACACGAAAACACTATTTTCAGCGTGGCGTCTATGTGTGTGTGTGTGTGTCTGTCTGTCTGTGTATCTGTCTGTCGGTCTGTGTGTCTGTCTGTGCAATGAATGTATCCGCTTTAACTCAAAAACTAATTTACCGAATTTCATGAAATTTGGTAGGTCACTTGTGTGAGACCCTGGTATTGATTAGTTTTGGGTACGATTCAGAATAATACAACCCGCAGAATAATACCCCCCCGAGTCGGAATAAAAGAACCCGCCTTTTTTTTGCGAAATGGCCCGCAAAAGCTTGTATCCACTCTAGCTGAAGAACTAATGCATCAAATTTGACAAAATTTTGTATATAAGTCATTTGTGTGAGACCCTAGTGCTGATTAGATTTTGGTATGATTAAAAAAAAACCTGCCTTTTTTTTGCTAACTGATCCTCGAAAGCCGTCAAAATTTAAAATAAAAACGTGCGTATGCTTAAATATATCAATTAAATGCTTGTTTTATGCTTAATTTTTGTCGATGAAAAGAATAAGACCGACTCCATTACACTAGGGCTAGCCGTTCTCGAAATATGTTAGTGTTTTCGCATTTTCGCTACTCCACAGTTGAAAAAAGTCCAGTTACCAACTGAGAATGAAAATTGAATTAAAAGTGCAAATTCAGAGTAATTTAAAATAGTAATGGACGTTACTTTGTGCAACTAAATTGAATATAAGGAATTATTGACGAAATAAAGATAACGTGAATATCAGTCTGCAGGGAAAGTCATGTGCCCACATCAGATTTTTTACCCCAAAATTATCTCGGATCATTTATTTCTCAGTGTTTGCTATTGATACAGCCATTACGAATCCCGCAACAAATTCCAAAGTGATTAATGAATTCTCCTTCCCGTCCTTTTTGCACTTCTTGTTCAATGATTTACTTGAAACATCGTTTTAGCATGACAGTGCTATAGATGGAGCTCAAATAATGACATCAATAGATTCAGCATCAAATTACGGAGGTGGTAAAGGAGGGGGGAGGTTACTAAAAATTTAATTTTTTCAATCTGTTTGCCACTTCAGGTTTAAAATTTTCAGAAACATATATTTATAAAGACTGGCTGCAATTAGATCTTGGGTGGTGACTAGTATGGTTTCAGCATTAAATACCGGACTGCGTAACCATGTTCTATTAAAATTTGCACTCTGAGCTGCAAGGTCAACAATAAGAGCTTGCAAGTTCGTTCCTGTAGCTCAACAATAGAGCGTCGGTTGATCAGTTCGGAGATCCAGGGTTCGATTCCCGGTTGTGGCGGCAAAGCTCTTTACAATGGCGCACGAACGAATTAATCATGTAGCTTATTGCAAAGATTTCAGAGTTATAAAAGTGACCTTAGTACGACTAGCACGGATTCAGTGAACTCTGGTATATTGAACGCCGATTTCAAATTAAGAGGACAACGATCAAGCAGGATACTAACCTGGGTAAAAATAGTAGAATCATGAGGATAACCTGAGGTAAAAATAGCAGGAGGTGGTCAGTCAGATTGTCAGTTGCACGCCAATCTGACATTAGAGGGTGGAGAATGCAGAGTCCACTTCAATAATTTGCGCTTGCAATTTCTTCTCAGTAGCTCAACGGTAGAGAGTCCGCTAGCCAATTCGGAGATCCAGATTTGGATTCCCGTTTGGAGGAACAATGCTTTTTATACAGTTCTTTCTTAACTTATGGTTCAAAAAATGTCTTTGAAACATTGAGTCCTCACAATCGACTATAGCTTAGTTGAGCGTATATTAAGCTTAGTTAAGCTTATTTTTTAGAGCTTAGTTAATGGCTGATATGGATTCAGCCTCAAATTCCGGAAGTGTTGAGATATCAATTTCCGTGCTAAAGATGCCGCTTTCGATTTCCTCCCAATTCATCTGATTTTAAAGGTAGACAGTAGGCAAAAGAATATAAAAATACTTTCAACAATTCCGCCGAAAATAAATTGTGCACTACGTTTGTCACCCTATCAAGTTTCCACAAATTATTATTTTAATATATTTTCAAGTCCATATGTCGCTTTACATCAGTTGTTTAGCATTCACTCAACAAGTCGAATAAATTAGTCATGGGTACTTCAAAAAGAATAAAATTTCTACAAAAGATGCTTTCAATAATCTAAGAAACCGTTAGATGTTCGTTTAGGGGTATAAGGATAAAAAAGGCGGAGGGGTGAAAACGATACTGCCAAGCGGGTTACTTATGCTTTTCCTCGAATATTACTGTCGGTGATATAAATTTCCAATCGGCAGCAGCTTAGGTAACAATGATAATTGTAATATAGTATAATACGTTAGCTCGAAATTTCAAATGCTAATATTTTAATCTGCATCATATCTAAAATAGTTTATTTTCTAGAAATGTAATTTTTTTCGCTATTATTGCATTTGTATAACGATCTAGACATTCAAGTTTCTACTTGAACTTATATCAGAACTCGAACATCATATTTCGCAGTACTCGCTCAAAAGTGTGAAATTGAAATATTTCATTTTTCCGTTTAGCTTAATAAACGACCCATCCGCTAACTAAATTTTAAATCTCTAAATTACTTAGGAGCGGAAATTCTATATTCTCTCAACAATTTAAATATTTATGTATAGCACTCCCTAAATTGATAAAAAAATTTAAATTCCCACGGTAGTTAGTTGCAGGTATTTTGAAGACTAATTGTCAACTTTGGTTGTTTTGGGGCTGTTAGATATGACAGAAGAAGACCCTGAACTTTAATTACGAACATACTGTATGTTCCAGGTAGGTACAACAAAGTTAATAGAATAACTTATATTAGATAAGCTAGCTATAAACAGGGCAAGTGATTAAGAAATATTTCAGTAATTTCAATTAATACGCTGTCTAAATTTATCAATCGTATAGGCAGCATAACGGATATATTAAATGCATTACTGTGCATTTAAAACACCCATCAACTAAACTAAGCTACGCTTAATCAATAACCCGCATCAAGCCGAAATTAAACAGAACTTTGTCTGATGGGCAATATGATTCGATGGATCATAGTTCAAGGGCATTTACTGATTATTAGTAGCGATGTTAAACCGAGGCAGATGCAATCCTCAATAGAACAGGATACATTTCCATTTAACACAACACTAATGTAAATTGGAAAATAAATACCTCACTTACATTTTGTTTAGTATAAGGAGTTTTGTATTAAAATAGTAAAATGTGAATCCTTCAAATCTGGGAAACTATAATAATTAAAAAAAATGCCTGCGTATGTGTTTATATATATATATATATATATGCCTGCAGGAGACAGGTACATTGTCCTATAGCAAAAAGGGACCGCCGGACCACAGCTCAGGTGCACCACATCTCAGCAGGTGGCAAATCACCGAACAGACAAGGCTTGCGTACTATTCTCAGATGAGAGTAGGTTCAGTCTGCTATTGTATTGTAGACGCCAACTGATCTGGCGTGAGAGTGGTACTGCTTATCGTCCAGAAAATATCCAGGGAAGTGACCGATATCCGACATGCAGTATCATGATATGGGCCAGCATCATGATCAATGGCCGCAGGCCCCTATATGTGGTCGCAACTGGGACTATGACCGGCCAAAGATACATTGATGAAGTTCTACTACCTCATGTTCGCCTATTCCGTGGTGCTGTCGGTGATAAATATGCCTTCATGGACGACAACGCACCATGTCACCGAACACTCGCTGTTCTGGACTGTCTAGTCAGCGAGGGTATTCAATGCCTCGTATGGCCAGCACGTTCTCCAGATTGAAACACCATCGGAAATGCTTGGGATGCTTTGGAGAGGTGCCTTTCTGGTTGAAAATATCCTCCAACAAACAAGAACACCCTCATCCGTGCACTGACAGAGGAGCGGGACAACTTGCGTCAACAGCTACTGGATAACGTTGTGCAAAGCATGACACGACATGTGGGATGTTGCATCGCACTCCAAGGTGGCCATATCCAGTAATGACACCTTTCTCAAAGGTGCCTGCTGTCGTTCATATGCATTTTTCCATATCTCCGTACACAACATCAAATGAACACATTTTTCCGTTCAGATGTTTCAAAATCTTCTGTATTTTCCAGAACAATAAATGATCTTTATTCTAATGTCTGAACAGTGTGACAACAACATTTTATCCTGCTGGGTCTCCACCCCCGCTTAATGTTGTGCTACACTGCAATTTGTTATCAGTCCTTAGCAATTGTCCAGCAGTGTATATACAGGATGTCCCAAAAACATTGACCTCGGCTTTTATTCCTTAAATATTGATCTTAGACATATATAATAAATTACAAAGTTGCGTAAAAAAGATACAAAATTTTATGTAATCAATACAAATGTTCAGGTGATTAAATTTGAAGAAATACAAAATTTTAATTTTTATACTGCTCCCGTATAAAAACATTTCCAATGAATAAAATTTGCCCCATACACTAATAAGGTGATGTACAAAATTTCAGCATTTTATCATAAAAAGTCCCAGAGATATGTTTAAATGCCCCATACGCTAATAAGATGATATAGAGAATTACAGCATTTTATCATTTTGGTGAGGGATTAATCACAAAGTAAAATGTAAATGTTTACAGCAAAAGTGCAAATGACGCAACGCAGAAATGCATCATAGACAAATAATATCTGCATCTTATCTTTAATGGATCTTTGCATGGATGGAAAACATTTTGAACAAGCTTTGTAATATTTGTGTAAAGTTATTATTTCTACACAGAGTAGATACTTTTGTACCAATAAAAAGCAAAATTATTATTTATTTATGTAATCATTGTTTTCTTTCGTAATTTTTGTATGACACCTGAAACGAGATCTGCCGATATGATTTTTTCCCTTTAAGAATCCATGTCGATGCATCGAAAAGTGGTTTAACTCAGCATTTTTGTCTTTTCACATCTCTGAGACTTTTTATGATAAAATGCTGAAATTTTGTACATCAACTTATTTGTGTATGGGACACATTTTACTCATAGGAAATGTTTTTGTACGGGGGAAATTTAAATTTTGTATTTCTTAAAATTTAATTCCTTTGAAAATTTTAATCGAACTAAAGATTTCATCTGGCCCCAGAAGAAAAAGTCCAGTGGGAATAACTTGCAGAGTTGAAGTTGTGCCGGTTTTTAAAAGGCAACGTGTGCTCTGATTGGCTATCGTCGGAACCTACTAGAAGCCAGTTATGCTGATTCTGCTCCCTGGACATTTGCATACGGTAACTGCGTTCGTGTCTGGCGTGGGAGATACTACGTAGGCAGGTACACAATGACGTCCGAGGCGCTGACTACGACATGCTCGACGCGATTCGAAGTGCCTCTTTTCTGCCTCTCAGAGTGCAATGCGACCCTATGTTCCATAGTACTTATTGCTCGTCTGGTGGGGTACTATCACCCCTCTGATTTTGTAAAAACAATTCCGACTCACCCTGTATATACATATATTATTTCAATATATGATCAATCTCTGGTATAAACATTAAAAGTAAATTAAAGTTCTTCAGTTATATATATATATATATATAATGTGTGTATGTGTACGTAACTAAAAATTCGCACGAACCTGATATTTGTAAATGTCTGGCTTAGGAAATTTTAACCACGACAAGCTTTTACTACTTTGTGCGGCACATTGGTCTAACTATGAGCATCAAAAGATTTGAAAAAGAAGCTCGAAATTTATCATATTCTAATTTAAAACTATGGGGTACTATATTTCAAGACAATTACAATTTTAACGCATTTCATGTGATTTTCCTTTTACTACTTAAAGAATGTTAACAAAATTACATCTACCCTACTGTACTCAAAACAACCTCAACTTTAATAACTTTCTACGACATGAATACTTCCTGCAATAGAGTTAAAAGATACGTTAAATTTTATCAAATTCCTCTTAACAACTGTGGGGTATGAAACATCAAGAAAATAACTAAAATTATGAGTTGTTTCTTATGCAATTAAATCTATATATATAACGAAGAAATGTATGTATGTATGATCCAACATCACGGGAGAACGGCTAAGCCGAATTTTATGAAATTTGGCCTGTAGTCTTGAAATAGTCCCACTTAAAATTTAGTCCATGTTTCGAGTTTCTACGACCAGTGGTTCTCGTGAAAAACGACACTTTCTTTTGTCTCATCATCACGGGAGAACGGCTGAACCGAATTTAATGAAATTTAGTGGATAGCTTTGAAAGAGCCTCCCATAAATTTAGTCCAAATTTTGAGTTTATAAGACTAGGAGTTAGCGAAATATTGATGGAAAACGAAACTTTTTCCTGGGAGTTCTACTTTCTAACTCCATGATTCCCAACGAAAAAGATTGGAAATAGTTGGTTTAAAACGTGAAAATCATTTAAATCTCTTAGTTTTGTGGGAATATATTGAACGTAATAGTCACTTTTGAGTAATAGTCACAGTTTTGAAATATGAATTTAAATGGAAACTATCAACATGGTTTATTTTCTCACAGGCTTACTCAACAACGAAAAGTATTAAGAAATCACAAGAAAGATCAATCATGCAAGAAACATTGATTATGAAACACTTTCCAACTTTTATTTAAACATCTCTAAAATGCGATACATTCAGCGGTAATATATTACAATATTGCAGTAATTCATTATATTTGAAAATTTAAAACTTCATCGAAAAAAACGAACTTGATTCAAGTGACGTCACCGAAATATAAATCGCCTGGCTCTCTGCGTAAAAGTAGTAAATATTTCAGTCATATATTTTTATTTCATTCATCACAGTACTACAATAATTTATTCTACTTAAAAATTTAAAACCATGGAGACCAAAGTAATTTAACTCTATGCATAAAACTTCATCGAAGAAGTCTGCCATTAAATCGTCTGATTCTCTATGTAAAATCAATGAATGTTTCATTCATATCATCTATATTGCAGACTCCTGAGCAAAATACTTTTGCGTTAAAAAAATTCAGCAATTCTTATACAACTCATCTTACAGCCTAATAAGTTTACATTCTCCATAAGTAAAAATTAGGTTTCGTTGTAGAAATAATGAAAGTTTGATGATCATTTAAACTCAAATATATTGTAATTGTGTTGTTTCAGAATACAGATGCACATAAATTAAACAAAAATAAAGCTGTTTTAGGAGGGATACAACACTAAATTTAAATTAAAAAGAACTTTAAAAATCACAATCTTGATCATTCAATCATAAATAACCCCTTTTATGTATAAATATGCCAAATTGTGTCCTATGCTCCCATGTAAAAATAAAACTTCAAATCAATCAATTCAAAGTTTTCGCTCGAATTTCAAAATATTCTATCAAATTCTAGAATGTTATTAACAAACACAGATATAACGCTCAGTGGAAATTCATTATTATTCCTTGACAGTTATCTCGTATACAAGAAATCGACCACAAACAGACGACAGACACAGTGGCAGACAGACAGACAGACTGACTGACGGACGGACTGAAATCATTCAAAATGTGTTCAGAACTTTTTAAAACATTTGTTGGTATTAAAATCTCGAAAACGAAAATTCTTATAAAACAATACTTTTTTATGGTATTCTATCGTATGGGAAAGTAAAAATAACTCAGTTTATGATTCGTTTACATAGCATAGGTTCGAATATATGGAATGTGAAGAGTGACTCATCTCAAAGTCTACAAACTTTAGATAATTCAAACTGAAAAAGAAAACACTTTATACTTCAGTATCTTTGACATCCAGCTTTAGCTTATCTCTGTAGCATATTCCCCGGCAACCAGTCTCTGGGTAAACGGATATACTTTAAGGCGTGTTACATATTTCACTTCAAAGAGGATTTCAGCTTCAAAGGTGCTGAATATAAATATTACATATTTTGTATATTCCAGAATCCAGAACCTGTGACATGCTTTTTGGATAAGCAAACAGTGCCCTAGGATATTAGATCATTTCTAAACGTCTCTAGTTTATCGTGCTGGAATATAGCGTAAAAATATCTGGAGCAGTGTAAAACTCTACTCAATATCTTCGTGTATTCATATTTTAAGTTCATTGTGTGTTAAAAGTGTTAGAAAATAGAAAAATCCAATCTTTTGAATATTTTTCACTTGCAGATATTTTATTAATGATTTGATAAAAAATTGAAGATTATTTTAAGAATGGGAAAATTACAGAGTCCACTTCAACAGTAAGAGCTTGCAATTTCGTCCCAGTTGCTAAATGGTAGAGCTCCGGTAGGATAGTTTGAAGATCTAAAGTTCCATTCCGGGTTCGGGCAGCAATGTTCTCTATAATGGCGCTCGAACAAATCAACCCTGAAGGTTAGTGAAAAGATATCAGAGATCTTAAAGTGACCCTAGTACGACTAGCAAGGATTCGGTGGACTCTGGGATATTGAGCGTCGATTTCAAATCGAGAGGATGACGACCACGTAGAAAGCTAACCTCGAGAATAAAAATAGCATCAAAAGGTCCTGGTAGAAAAGTAGCGAGAGGTGGTCAGTCAGCTTGTGTGTTGTAAGCTAATCTGGCATTAGAGAGTGGAGGATGCAAAGTCCACTTTGACAATAAGAGCTTGCATTGTCGTCCCAGTAATTCAACAGTAGTGTCGGCTGGTCAGTTAGAAGATCCAGGATTCCATTTCCGGTTGGGGGCATCCAGGTTCTTTACAAAGTCTAACACTCAGCTTAATTCTTGTGATTTGTGTTGAAATGCAGAATTTCTACCTTTTACATTCATAATGTAGTTGACATAATACGTTTTTCCTATATAAGATACTACATCCAATGTTACAGTATATAACTGCGGTGCTAGAAAATGAAAAATAATGCAAAGTATACTTTTAATTAAAAATCTTAAACATGGCCGTTGATCATATAGTCGTAAAACATTGTATTTCGCCGCATATTAAAACCCACCATATAATCTTTAGTACAAGTTCCTGGAATAACATATATTAACATAATACCACATAATTAACTTTACCCGTTTTAACTTTAAAATACATATATATAAAGCACATTATAATCATAATTAGATTACAACAATTATGCTAACATTAACGGAGAAGACTGGATATGTGAGACCAGGCATACAAAAATTCTTAAATTATGACCTTTAATATATGTTGTTAAGTTCATAGCTTCTTGTTGTCGTTAGACGTTTATGGATCATTGGTTGTTGAACCACCGCAACATCACTGCACTGTATGGGAACTTGATCCAAAATCGTCTGAGGCTGTGTGGAACTCAATGCTTCTCGTCTATTTTGACTGTACTGCACGAGAAACTTGATGCAACTCATTATGCACCTGAGCTGACTTTAATGCATATCTGCATATCGACTCTAACTGCTCCAAATATTTTCTCCAACTGTATCTTACATTTCTTACTACATTACTCAATCTCATCTCTAAATCTGATACAGATCTGCCTTTTTCATATCTGAATGTATCGAACCTTCTTTCGGTTGCCACCTCTTTTTACCTGAGGTCTGATACGCCTCTTCGGCTATCATTGGTTGACCTCAGGGCGATGCGACAACACATCTTCCATATTGATTTAACTTTAAACCAATCTCGTGGATACATCCTTTAGCCCCTTTTTGTGGCTTACTGACCTCTCGGGTCAGGGCCGCTGTAAAACTGGTGTCACCCAGACTCGATCTGTTTGTTTGACCTGTTGGATATCATAAATTATCATATAAATATGCCTACGTGTATTCTGGTCTCACAACAACAATGTTTCCCATAAAAAATATTTTGGTGTTTTTGCAGAATACAGTCTTCCTTTGTCTCACTTCCAAAATTGCTGCAAATTTTGCGGTATAGTTGTGTTCTGATAATTAAATGTAAGGATGTCTGAAAGATGGAACTGGACACAACGTGGACAGAAACAAAGCGCAGAATTATAGTAATGTCAATATCTTAACCATTAAAACGTTTCTGACCATGACAGCATGTACAAATAAGTGGGTCTCTCAATTTAAAACGTGAATTCTTTATGAACAATGTCACTGGGTTTTTTTATTAGAAGATAATCTTTTGGAATGTGCACAAATTAATCGAAAATTAAATAAAAGTATTATATTTTTAATTGCTTGCAAACACGACACAAAATCGCAAAAATTTGAGACCTGTTTTGCTGAATAATTTACAGAAATGAATAAGTGTTGTATTAATAAAATAGTATGGAAACACGTCAAATAATTATTACTTAAAAATTAAAGCCAACCCAAAAATAGGTTTAATTGTATTTTATTAAAATCTCCTTTTTCGATGTACTAAAATGACACGTCCATAGCGCTTCGAACACTATTACGACTTTCATCAGTGGCGGCTTCGCCACTGGTGTGTGGGAAGTGATTATTCTACCTGCTGTGATGTCGGAAGTGATTATTCTACCTGTGCTATTCTACCTGCTTAGATTTTCAGAGCCCTTATTCGACACTTCCTTCTTGATAGTCAGTTTGTAACAGTAATGAACTGCCAAGAAAATCATATTTTATGTGGACTGCGATTTTAAAATATTTTGTAGATAAAAATAATTTTAATTTATATGAAAATTAATTTCCTCAACATGTTGCCAAAACTGCGTTGGATTCAAGTCATAGGATTACAGCTAAGCCACACTGCCATCAAACTTTGACGAAAACCTCCTTAATGCGATAATGTTTGCTGGTAACTTTTAGCAAAAAAAAATCGGATGTGAGTAATATTTGACTTCTGTACATAATGCAATGACTTTATTTCTTCCGCAACAATATCATATATATATATATATATATATATATATATCAATACCCACGACACAATATATTTAGTGTTGATATTTGTCGGTTTTCTTGATAACAATATATAAAGTCATTTAAAAATATCAACTTATATTTTGAGCAGATAATTAACAATTAAAGGAAAATTTCCAGCTTCTGAGCAATAGTCTTATATACACTCTAGATATTTTTAGTAATGAAAAGTTACATTAGCAACTTCTTGTGTAATTGCTGAAAAGAATCCGAAAATGACTTCTGTCGAATAATTGCCGAGTTAACGTTATTTTCAGGAGGTTGTAATTAAGCACATTTTCGTACTGGAAGTGTGTACATTTGCGAGAAAACAAACAATAATTGCAACCTATAAAAAACAACATATTGATATACGAAACAAATTACTCAATATACATGTACAAGGTATGCAAATATATTCAAAGGCAAGTAGAAAAATACATTAAAACGTGCATTTTAAATGCAACATCATACACATTTCGCATTCAGTTTGAAACAATTTTGCATTATGCAATAAAATAAAATGTAGGATTCATGTCGAAAGCATTTAATGGGTTTTAAATATTTAGACTTTTAAAATTTTGCTGTAGATTATTATACTATGTGTTTCTGTTTTTGTAACACATACGGGAATGTGAGATTTTCCTTTTTTACTGAATTTTATTTATATTTAGAAGAATGTAAATTTCAGAATGATGTTCAAGTAACATTTTGCAAGATAGAATATAACGAAATATTTACTGGCAAAATATAAGAAAAATAAAATACAATACGAAATATTTTCAGGTAAAATATAAGAAAAATAAAATACAAAGTATTTACTGAAAGTAATTTTTAAAAGCAATAGCAGATAATTAAAAGCATCGAGATCATTAGGAAAGCTGTTGTAAAGTTTTTAAAAGTTATTAATAGCATAATAACTCCAATATTAGTACCAGAATTCCTTTCAGCATTTCGGACTCATAGATCTAGTTAAATACTGAAAACCATGAAACATGATATAATTAAAAGCGAGGCTACAATCATTAAACATATTATTGTTATTGAACATATTATTTAAGGGAAAAAAAACCAGAATGTAACTCCTTCTGCTATGGAAACTTTAATTAAGCACATTTCTAAGATAGGTAGCAGATAAAGTATTACAGTATTTACCAATTTTTTTATAATATAAATACCTTAAAAAATTATTTTAAGTAATTTTCATATTAGTAACATGATCAGCATTAAGAAACACATATACAGGGTATCCAAAAAAGTCCTTTATATATATGTATATATATATATATATATAGGGTGTTCTAAAAATCCGAATTGGTAAAATGTAGCCGTTTGTTGTGGGCTTTAAAGGACCTTTTCAGACACGCGGTATAATAGAGTGAAGAAGTATTCAACCCTCGACCTGAACAAAGCATCAAAAAGAACAATAATAGTATCAATATTTATAAAATCATACGAAATACTTGTGTAAATAAATTTCCCATAAGATTTAACTAAAGTTTTTAAGTGGAAAAGTAGACATCAGTCGCATAAATAATATCAAGAACAGTGACAAAGAAGTTTCTAGCAAGAACAGAGTATCAGAGATACAGATATCTTAAAATTATTTCATTATAAATTTCAAAACTGCCAGTGTTCTAACGCTATTTTACATTTGTAGTTTTTTTTTCGATCCTGAGATTGGGAAAATTTTATTTTGATTTATTTGCGAAGTGTGGATATAAGTTATGCAGCGTCGTACTTCTTGCAAACAATGAATTAACATTTTTTCAATAGATTTAAAGTAAAATACAAAACTAATTTTACATAAAAATGTATTTAACAATACGCGCATTAAATACTGTTTCGTTTAAAATTAATACAATTTTAAGATTAAACCACATTCAGGACCTATTTTTCACAAGTCATTTTTTCTTTAACTTTTAAGACACAATTAATTCATTATCAACATTGGGAACAACTATCGAAAACAACATTTTGTTAAAAAGTAGCATAATATAAGCACCAGAAAAAACTGTATCTGAATTCGAAACGAGCTTTTTTATATAGTGTAGGTAGACCTTAGCATTTGTACAACGCTATACAAGGCTTTGTACAACGCATTTGTACAAAGACAAATAGCCGCCTGAAAGACTATATTACTTTACTCAAAAGCTATCATTCCCACAGACTAATGAAGGTAAAGTATTAACTTAGATTTCGAGTAAAGTACTGTACATTAATATTTAAACCTGTCAAAGACAGAAAATCTGATACTCTTAAAAAATTATGTTGCAACATTTTAAATAATTTTCATTTATTTTTTAACAACGTATGACGTTTCTCGTCGAAAATAGTGGTCTTGATTCAAAATTGGCTTAGTTAGATTCTGACTCCTTGTAGGTATATGTGTTATGTTCAGGCCTTCTAAGTCATCGGGAGCTTTCTGGAAGGTCAGGAAAGACTTTTCACTCTCTTCCAATTTTGCCTACTCCAGGAACAGAAATCTAAAATCGAGCTCAGTTAGGGTCTGCTCCGTGGAGGATATTTAAGTATGCGTAATTTGCGTGAAAAGTTTTTTGAAAAAACGCCGTGTTTTCTCGTCCGTCTGGGGGCATCGTAAATACAGCTTTGTTAGATCCTATCACATGGTACATACTATGTGTGCAAATATTCAAACTTTTAAGCCACTTCGGGGCTACAAAAACTTTTTAAAACCCCTCCCCAATTTACCTTCCCTCAGAGAATTAAAAACGAAAATTTGACTCCGTTAGATACTGTCCCAGGCTTGATACTGTGAACGTGCTGCAAAGATTCAGTCTTCTGGGTCACTGGGGACATCGGAGAGGTCTGATAAAGCAAAACTAAATTAAACAATTATTATATATCGATAATTAGAAATATTCGAAATCTACTATTAAAACCTATATTAATATACAATATTCATATAACTAAAGGATACAATAAAGCCGGTTTCCTACAATACAAACCGATTTCATTAAAAATATTCCGGTCATTATGATATACAACCGGTCATAAAAATATACCTGTCATTAATAGACATTCCCACAATAAAATCGGTTTCATACAACACAGCGTAAAAATGCAACCGGTTTTCTTCGGAACCAGATAGCCCCTATATAAAAATTTCTGCACATAATAATAAATTATTTTACATTCTTTAAGAATTCAAATATAATTCATTATAATATATTCCTTATATAATAAATTTAATAATTTTGAATTTACTGAAATATTTTTAATTTAAAGCGAAAAATATTTATACTTTCATATCCACCACTTTCCTCATAATTTTATAGAATTAAAAGAAATGCACATTTTGACGATTACGCAATATGATATTCCTCATAAATAAGCACATTCGAATTATGTCTTTGGGAAATTATACCTTCTTTGAAAAAAGAATGCGCAAGCAATTTGTTGCTTCCAGAAACTGAAAGGTATAATTATTTCAAAGAACAAAATGGAGAACGAAGGCTCTCCCTTTGAAGTAACAAACAACTCGCTCGGAATATAATATAGTAGATTATGTTTCAAACGAAGTTTTTTTTATCAGTGAATTCTAGCGAAAAAGTGAAGTAGTATATTCCCTAATTAGCGAGGAAGTTCGACCCAAATATTTTATTATAGAATTCATTGTATTTTAACACGTGTGTTTGTCTGAATAGCATTTTCTTTTTTTTTATCTTATATGTACGTTCCTTACAATGCATAGAATATGTAAAGATAACTCATTACGATGAGGCCCAAAATTAGATTTTGTAATGAATACTTATGCCCCTCAAACAGAAAATCAACCGTTATTTAATGTCGTGTGTATGTTTTTCTGACTGTGCATTTTTTTTAAAATTTTTAATCCTTGAACGAATTGGGCGAATCAGGAAAAATATTTAACAAATATTTCAACGCTAAACGTAAATTTATCTTCAAACAGATCAAACAAATGGGAAAAGTTACATTTATTATTTAGTGTCAACATTTTTGCTATACACTTTTTTTTTGGAAAAAAAGGACTCTTGAAAAATTGAGAAGATAGGGTTGTTCATTAAGAATTTTCACTTCAGTTTTTCCCCACTTCCAGTTCAAAAATTTTACTATATCTCAAGATTGGCTATTGATACATCTTAAATAATGACTGATATGGATACAGCAATAAATTATGTAGGGGAAGAAAGAGACACACTAAACATATCTAGTTTCGCATCTGGAGATATAACTTCAGATTCAACCATTTACATTTTCTCTGAAACCTCTATTTCTCAGAATCTAATCTGCTGTAGACATGAATTAGACAATTACTGATATACATTTAGCGCCAAAATTCAGAGGTGATAGCAGCCTTCTTCAAGGATTTCTCTTCCATATTCAAATATTTTTCTTGGAACATTATTTTCTCAATATTCGTCATAGATGGAACTTAGATGATTACTAATAAGAATTCAACATTACATTCCGGAACGAGGTTGCATGTTCAATAAATATTTCCGCATGTGTATTTTCATTTTCACTTCCGGTTCAAATGATTTCCTTGAAACATTCATTTCTCAGGATAGACTACAGATAGAGCTTAAAAGATGATTGATGTGACTGATTCAGCATCAAATTCGAGAAGGAGTCGGCGGGAGGTTTCTATTTCTGGTTTTAGAGTTGTGACTCAAATTTTTTTCCAGCGCGTAAATACCATACACTCTGTGTAACATTCTGGAAAAGGCAAGCAGCTCGAGAAAATTCTTCCAATTTACAAAATACGAATGGTTTCTAGAACTCGCCAAAATATGCCAAATTGGCGATGGATCGCCAAATTCGTTATCAAAATTAAATGTTCCAGACCACCAAATCTAAACATTGGTTTTTTGTTACGTATTCTCAACAATGTGTTACTTCTGTTACATACTTCCGCTTCATCCCTGTCAAAATTGCGATAACATTTCATTCAAAATTTACGATCCGAGCGCAAGAAGGTGTTTCACGTTAAAATGGATAACATTTGGTATGTATGGAAATGCTATAAGTAATCTTTAAATACTAATAAAAGCATCATTAAATCCGAACGACTGTAAAAACTATGAAAGAATGAACAAATTAATTTGTAACACAAGCAACTGCAACACTGAGTTTCAACCACTCCTGCGTTTATAACCCAGAATCATTGAGTGCTTACTTTAACTGTCGGAATTTCATTGCTTGAAAGAATGAGCAAATTAGTTTCTAACACAGGCAACTGCAAACTCAGTTTCAACCACTTCTCTTTTATAACCAAGAATCATTGAGTGCTTACTTACATTGTTGGAATTTCATTGCTGGAAATAATGAACAAATTAATTTCCAACACAGGCAACTTCAACTGAGTTTCAACCAGTCCTACTTTTATAACCAAGAATCATTGAATGGTTACTTGCATTGTTGGAATCCATTGCTTGAATAAGAATTTTTGCAAATCACATTTTATTACAAAAACAGTACAATTCATATCAATTTTTAAGAATATGCACAATCTAATCGGAATGTAGCTGTCGCTTCTTTATCTTACACGCCCTTCTTTAAAAGGAAATTAATTGAAAAATGATTTTCAAAACAATGAGATTCAAAATCATCCTTCCAATTTTAAATTATGCCTTTATTTGTTGATTTGAAAATCGCATCTTCTAGTTTTTACTGTATCATCTTTTGTTTTTCCAGGGTTTTTTTCCTGATCTCTCTAGTATTAAATAGAATCTCTTCATATCAATTTTAAGAAAGTGATCTGTTTTTGCAGTAAAACTCATTACTTTTTTTCAGAGAATATCATTGAATGTACGAAAGGCAAAAACGCACGGAGAGCATTATGACTCGAACGATTAATTTGTTTCTAATCTGAAGTTATATTTGAAAACTATTTTTTTCTTTCTTTCACTTTTACTATACTTACAGAATGACAGCTATATGGCTTTCTGTTAAACAATTTCTTTTTACATTTTAAAAAAAACTATAATAATGAGTAACACTGCTACTTGTTGTAGTTTGATATCTTATTTTTCGCATATGTCGAATGAGAAAAAGTTGATTTTTTGTGTAGGTTAGTGTGAAAGCTATCTATAAAAATAATGTGATATTTCCAATTTAAATTTTGCTTTTTTTATATTTGCCTACTAGAGTTGTTTTATAATGCAGCTTAAGGGTATATAAAATCAGAAGCTACATTACGTATTAGGTTTAATATTGAAGTCGGAAGATTCTTTTTTACTCATATCACGCCGACCCAACATGAGCGGTTTTACATTCTTTGACACTCTACATCAAGGAATGACCCTTAACTGTACAGTCAGAAAAAAATTGCTAAATATTGGTATTTTTAGAATTACAGTGGCCGAGAAATTCTTCCGTAACAGAAAGCAATAACATTCTAATCAGTCCTTTTTTAAAGTAAGTGTAAGCACTAACTCCATTGATGAGTACAAATGTTTACAAAATTACTGCACATAAAAATATGATTGCTGTATATGCAGTTAATTGGACATTTACTGCTGAATAGTGTTGTTGTTGTTGAAACCCAAACCGTCCGACCTACCAGAAAGGTGTAAGGTAACTGTTTGGACGGTCGGGAAGTGCCACCCAATTTAGACCGGAACCCAGTGGGGGAGGCATCCACAGGGACCGTACCCTCCTTCCCCTACCACCAACCTCTCGGAAGGACTTTCGGACCCACATGTTTAACGTGATCGTACTCCGCATGAACACGGCGGCAGTTTTGGCAGTGGCTGGAATCGAACCCGGGCCTACCGAGTGCAACTCCAGCGCGCTAACCAATGGGCTACCGCGCCCCCTGCTGAATAGTGTAAATAACATTGCCAGTCCAAGCCGAAATCAAGCCACTGATCTTCGTATTGGCCAGCCGATGCTCTACCGTTGAACTACTGGGGCGTAATTGCAATGCTGATGTCGATGAAATAGACTCTGCATACTCCACTTTCTAATATTCTATTGGCGTGCAACTGACAATCTGACTGATCACCTCCAGCTATTCCCATCTTAGGTTAGCCTCCTACTGCTATTTTTATCGGCCATCTTAGCTTTCTGCGTGATCATTGTCTTCCTGATTTGAAATCGGCGCTCAATATACCAGAGTCACTAAATCCATAGTAGGGTCACTTTCAGACTTCCGACATCTTTGCACTAACCTACAGGGTTAATTTGTTCGGTTGTCATTGCAAAGAGTGTTGCTGCCGCAACCGGGAATCGAACCACGGGTCTTCGTACTGGCAAACTGACGCTCCTTTATTGGCCAGAAACGAAATTGCAAGCTCTTATCGCCAAACTGGATGCTGCAATAAATCTGAAACGGCGCCAAATCTAAGTTGAGGAGTCCTAATTTTGAGATCGTTCGTGTGAGTCCTCTTGAATCAAACATGTTTAGGACATGCTCATTAATCACATTAGGTTTTTGTCATATTAATTAATCATGCCTTTTTTAGGTATTAGAAGCTAAATAAAAGGAATATTATATGTATTTCATTGTATGTAACTTTATTGTAACATATATTTTCCTGAAAATGTTTGATAAAAAATAGACATTGTTCAAGAATTCAAGAATACGTGAGTGTGAAGAAGCCCTAGAGTGAAAAGCATATCAATAAAGAAAAGCACAAATGAGCATATTCAAAGACGCAAAACTCCAATTTTATGACTTTGTAAACCATTCCCAAAGATTCTCAGTAACTCCATATTGTCTTATGTTGTATATAATATAACTAATAATTATATACCTAATAATAGTTTTTAATATCAGCGGTATGGGAATTATTTAATTAAACTAATATATTTCTGTATCAACGAAGGAATGTAACATAGTTAATGTAAGATAGGAATGTAACATAATTATATTGCCATTACATCCATACAATAGCTCTTCTTCCACTATGCAAAATATAAAAGTTTATTGTTTTTCTTCACAAGATAATACCGACTTATTTAATCAGCATCTGGCAACGAAATATGTTATTATCTATGATGCTTCCGTTGATGAACAGTAATATGCGGGAGTCTTGCAGAGATAATGTTTCCTTGCTGTTCTTTGGTTTGCTTTTACTTCATATTTTATTTATAAAATAATAATAATATTATATTGCATTTATTTATTTATCTCATATTATTATCACTCATGAACATGTGTTATTTAAATTAATTGGCATGAATATAGGTAATAACTGAAATCAAGGGATATAAGTATTAAAAATTAATTAGTAAATAAATATTTTCTTCTACAAATTGAGTATATTATAACACAGGAATCATTGGAACTATGTGTAATATTTAATACGCACGGAACTGGCCGATTATTTGGGTGATTGGGTGGCATATCAAAATTATCTAGCCTTTCCGCATTAGCTGGAATCTTAGTTTGGGTCTCATTTGATCCGTCTCGGGTACCATTAAAGATAAAATCGAAAAATTGGCAAATTCAAACTAGATTGAACGATGCAAGGAGTTATTTAAATTAATTGGACTGTCACCTCGACTTTCCCATATCAGAATCTATTTTTACTTTCCCTGCAATACATGGTAATGCATAGGGAAAGAATTGGAATCATATCGAAAATCGCAACTCGAGTTTTCGACGGATCTACATGTTTCGAGACCTCTAGAATACGAAAAAACTATTTTTAGCGTGACGTCTGTGTGTGTGTCTGTGTGTCTGTCTGTGTGTCTGTCTGTCTGTCTGTCTGTGCAGATTTTGTATCCACTCTAACTAAGAAACTAATTGATTGAATTTCATAAAATTTGGTAGGCAAGTCACTTGTGGGCTAATATGCTGCTGATTAGTTTTGGGTACGATTCGGGATAAAAGAACCCGCCTTTTTCTGCGAAATGGCCCGCAAAAGCTTGTATCCACTCTAGCTGAAAATCTAATGGACCCAATTTCACAAAATTTGGTAGATAAGTCGCTTGTGGATCACCCTGGTGCTGATTAGATTTTGGTACGATTCGGAAAAAAACAACCAGCCTTTTCTTGCAAAATGGCCCGCAAAAATCGCCAAAATCTAAAATAAAAGACTACGTATGCTGAAATATATCCATTAAGTGTTTGTTTTATACGTAATTTTTAACAAAGAAAAGAATAAGACCAACCCCATTACACTAGGACTAGCCGTTCTCGAGATATTTTCGTTTTTCCGTTTTTTCTCTACACCACCTTTGAAAATGACTCCAGTTACCAAATGAGAGCGAAAATTGAATTAATAGTGAATTAAATTTAATTAAAATAAAGAGAATGTGTATATAAGTCTGCAGTGAAAGTCATGTGCTGCCCACATCAGATTTTTAAGTATGAAATATATTTTTTCTTTTTTTTCAAAAAAACAGTATGAAAAATCTGTATCTTTGGTCCAAATATTCACTATTGTAGGCCCCTTCACCCTTCAATCTAAAGGGCCTATTCTATGACACCCTTCAATTTAAAGGGCCTGAAATATCTTTCGATTGATACCATACTTGATAATGCACCCGCAAGGGGGGTAACTTGACACTCCGAGGAGGCTAACGACGTCACGAACACAAAAATCGTGTCACGGCTATTTTTCACTACAATGATTGAAACTGTTAAATTTCATGATCATTGGGCCATAAATGACCGATTATATCCACTTTTGTCCTATTCTGCCATGTTAAGAAAATATAAAATTTCGACGTTTTTGTTCAAATTTTATGAAATTCTACTTAGGTCTAGATTTTTCGACAACAAAACTGGAGTTAAGTTTGGTGAAAAGTCATTAATATTTGTAGCAGCTATTATATACACAACAAAATCGGAAGCAGACGGAAGGACATCATTCTAAAAATAGTCATAACATGCTCAGAAGGTTCTGAAACATGTATTGGCATTAAAAGCTTGAAATCGAAAAATTTCGTGAGAACAATACTTTCTCTATACTATTTTCTATAGTATGATAGAGTGTAAAAATCCAAATTATTTAGCATTTCTGGACTAACTATAGAATATTAAATTTGTCTTATAATATAATGTTAATAAGGTCTTATTCAATGCGTTTTAGCATCCAAATCAACGGAAAAGTGGAAATTAAAAAAAATTCGAATTAGGAATGTTGATACAAAGGTTTCTTAAAAAACTTACACATCACATTGCCGCTCTGAATTAATAAAATACACAATTAAAACATTTAATATATTTTAACTAAAGACAATTGCGACGATATCAAATACATGTCAAAGGTAAATTGAAATTATAAATTATTAGAAACAATTTTATATTTTGCCTTTGTTTTTTATGACAGTAAAGAGCATCATGTATTGATTCAATCAAATTTTATTAAATCCTTTTTGCCATTTATTGTTTTGATAAGTGAACTACAATTTTTAATTAAATAATATATCATGTGATATATGTCAAAGTTTATCATTTGCAATTCTCGTTGAAGCACAAACAGTTCGGGCACGAAGTTAAGTCCAACAATACTTTATTGATGGGCATCTATATAAAAGCCGGCAATTTTCTTCGGGCAATTTCCATTATTTCTTGACCAGAGTGAACTTGTAAGAATGCCAGATATTTCAGCTTTCTAAAAATGTAAATTATTAGTCGAAATTATGAGTAATTTTTACTATGCGAGAATTTAAAATCCAAAAATCGTTTTTTTTTTTAGCCAAAAGTGACTTTTGTTTTAAAATCTTCAAAAAATATTAGAATTTGTTTCTGAGATTTGAAATTTACATATTTTTACTCACAATTGTCTGTTCTTTCCGGTGGTGTGATTTGTTTTCTTCTACGACGTCTGGATCGTGGAGAAAAAAGGGCAAAAATGGCATAAAACGGTCGAAATCGCATAAAACATTAAATAACAAAAGAAAATAATTAAAATTTTAAAAATCGGTTTTCACGTGTCCCCTTCCCCCCTCCCGGGTCTCCGATTGCCATATTCCGTAGCTCTCCGACGCGCGGTCGCTGAACGTATAGTGTATAAGACAGACAGACAGAGAGACAGACAGACATTACCTTTTATAATTTAGGACTAGCCGCCTTCGACGACCAGCCTGTTCGCTACCCTTGAAAATTCTGACCGTGGCAAACTCGCAGGCGCGACCTACCAGAATGATGTAAGGTAACAGTTTGCACGGCCAGGATGTGCCACCTAATTTAGACCGGAACCCAGTGGGGAGACATTCACAGGGACCGTACCCTCCCTCACACCACCTTCTCGGAAGGACTTACGGACCCACATGTTTAACGTGATCGTACTCCGCGTGAACACGGCAGAAGTTTTGGCAGTGGTGGGAATAGAACCCGGGCCTACCGAGTGCAATTCCTACGCGCTAACCCCTGGGCTACTGCGTCCTCCGCGACAATCTCCATAACTTTCTTTTTATTCACCCAATTTAGACCGGGACCTAGTAGGGGAGGCATCCACAGGAACCGTACCCTCCTTCCCCTACCACCAAACTCTCGGAAGGACTTACGGACCCACATGTTTAATTTGATCGTACACCGACTGAACACGGCGGCAGTTTAGGCAGTGGCGGGAATCGAACCCGAACCTACCGAGTGCAATTCTCGTGCGCTAACTTCCCTAGCGCTAATTTAAATTTTATAATGACCATATGCTAAGCTCTTAATTCCAACATCCTCATTCCATCGTTCCATCATTTAAAATTATTATTTATCCATATTATTATTATTTATCATTATTATTTTTCCATAAAATTAAAATATCCATCGTTTCATCATTTAAAATATCCATAAAATAAAAAAAATCCATATTGTTCCATCAATCATCCATATCGTTCCACCAATCCATAAATATAATAATTTCAAATACATCACCACTACACAATACATATAATAAGCTCTTAATTAATTTAAAAGCGAAAGCTCGGTCTGCATGGAAACGAGGAAACACTTCTGCGGGGAAGAACTCCTTTAGCGGAATGCCGAGAAATATAAATTCACGACGACTTTAAAATTGCGATCCTGCGGGAAATTTTTATTATTTCTTGACCTGATAGAACCAAATAGGATAGATGTGAGAATGTCAGATATTTCAGCTTTCTAAAAATGTAAATTATTAGTCGAAATTATGAGTACTTTTTACTATGCGAGAATTTAAAAACAAGTTTTTTTTAGTCGAAAGTGACTTTTGTTTTAAAATGTTAGAGTTTGCCCCTGAGATTTAAAATTTACGTATTTTTACTCTCAATTGTCTGTTCTTTCCGGTGGTGCGATTTGTTTTTTTCTACGACGTTTGGATCGTGGAGAAAAAAGGGGAAAAAGAGCAAAAAACGGTCGAAATCGCATAAAACATTAAATAACTAAAAAAATGATTAAAATTTTAAAAATCGGTTTTCACGTGTCCCCTTCCCGTCCCGCCGGGTCTCTTATTGCAAAATTTCGTAGCTCTCCGACGCGTAGTCGCTGAACGTATAGTGTATAAGACAGACACACATACAGACACACACACAGCCATTGCCATTTATTATTATTTACTAGCCGCCTTTGGCGACCAGCCTGTTCGCTACCCTTGAAAATTCTGACCGTGGCAAATTCTAATCGCTGCAAACTCGCTGGCACGACCTACCAGAAAGGGGTAAGGTAACACGTTTGGACGGCCAGGAAGTACCACACAATTTAGACCGGAACTCAGTGGGGGAGGCATCCACAGGGATCGTACCCTCCTTCCCCTACCACCAACCTCTCGGAAGGCCTTACGGTCCCACATGTTTAACGTGATCGTACTCCGCGTGAACACGGCGGCAGTGTCGGGAATCGAACCCGGGCCTACCGAGTGCAATTCCTGCGCGTAACAACTTGGCTACCGCGCCCTCCGCGACAATCTCCTTAACTTTCTTTTTATTCATGCAATTTAGACCGAAACCCAGTGGGGGAGGCATCCACAGGGACCGTACCCTCCTTCCCCTACCACCAACCTCTCGGAAGGACTTACGGACCCACATGTTTAGCGTGATCGTACTCCGCGTGAACACGGCAGCAGTTTTGGAAGTGGCGGCAATCGAACCCGAGCCTACTGAGTGCAATTCCCGCGCGCTAACCACTGGGCTACTGCGCCCTCCGCGACAATCTCCATAACTTTCTTTTTATTCACCCAATTTAGACCGGGACCCAGTGGGGAGGCATCCACAGGGACCGTACCCTCTTTTCCCTACCAACAACCTCTCGGAAGGACTTACGGATCCATATGTTTAGTGTGATCGTACCGCCTGAACACGGAGGCAGTTTAGGCAGTGGCGGGAATCTAACCCGGGCCTACCGAGTGCAATCCCGTGCGCTAACTTCCCGCGCGCTAATTTAAATTTTATAATGACCATATGCTAAGCTCTTAATTCCATCATCCTCAGTCCATCGTTCTATCATTTAAATTATTATTTATACATATTATTATTATTATTATTTATCATTATTATTTTTCCATAAATTTAAAATATCCATCGTTCCATCATTTAAAATATCCATAAATTAAAACGTTCCATCAATCATCCATATCGTTCTACAAATACATAAATATAATAATTTCAAATACATCACCACAATTCAATCTACCATAATTCAATCATTTAAATTATTTAAAATATCCATTTAAATCAATCATAAATTTAAATATCCATTGAAAATATCATATGAATATAATCATTTCACCCGCTGTATACAAGACCTTCATTTAAAAATCAATATTTTATATTAATATAAAAAAAATAAGCTTAATTCATTTAAAACCGGAAGGGCCATGAAGACGGGGTAAAAACTTCAAAGGGTGAAAACGCGGTTTGCCAATAAATTGAAAATCCTTAGGTCATTAAAATCGCGATCCTGTGGACATTTATAACTATTTCTTGACCACATTGGACTTTTAAGAATGCCAGGTTTTTGACCTTTCTAAAAATGTAAATTATTAGTCGAAATTATGAGTACTTTTTACTATGCGAGAATTTAAAAACCAAAATTCGTTTTTTTGAGCCAAAGGTGACTTTTGTTTTAAAATCTTTAAAAAATATTAGAAATCAAAATTGAAATTTGAAATAGATATATTTTTACTCGCAATTGTCTGCTCTTTTCGGTGGTGTGATTTGTTTTTTTCTACGACGTCAGGATCGTGGAGGAAAAAGGACAAAAAGGGCAAAAAACGGTCGAAATCGCATAAAACATTAAATAACTAAAAAAATAATTTAAATTTTAAAAATCGGTTTTCACGTGTCCCCTTCGCACCCCCCCCGGGTCTCCGATTTCCAAATTTCGTAGCTCTCCGACGCCTGGTCGCTGACCGTATAGTGTATAAGACAGACAGACATTGTCTTTTATTATATAGAAGATAGCTGTTTTACATTTGAAACCGTTTAATGTCTTTATACACAGTATGCTTCGGCTAACGAGGTTTTAATTTTCAAGATCCATTTAATTGAGTTACCTGCTTGTTTAAGAAATGAAAAACATTTTATAAAGCTATTATTGCTCTGAATCCTGAGATTTGAAACAAATTATTAGGCAAGTTCAGATACTAGCGATAACTTTTATGTCATAACCGCTTTCTTATATTTCTTCCATTACGAAAGAACAAGATAGTTCATGTACTATTTTTCCAGCCCAATACAATAGGAAAGAACCACTTTAGTCAGCATCTGACGTGTTTTTCTGGGGGATGTAACTGTTTCCGGTCATTGATATACGATTGTTTTGTACAGATAATGTTTTCTAACTATTTTTCCCCTTTAATCTATGTTTATGATTAAAATAGCTTACTTATGAATGAACAGGTGTCAATATTTTGAAATCTTCAAAATCGCTAGAAACTTGTAATGAGTAAAAATTATTGATTATAATTCTTAAGACTTCACTTTTACATTCGTAAATTGCAATGAAATGTGATAAAAAAATATCTAAAATACAATTATTTTTTAAATTGAAATTAATATAGGGAGCGGCACATATGGCGGCTATGTGTTAGACACATTATTTTATTTATAACAAAAAAAATTATAAATATGTACACAAATTTTAACAAATAGTAAACAATAATTACCTAACATTAGTTCGCTTCAGTCTTGAAATATTATATCATTGTAGCTTCACAATGAAAAATAGATAAAGTTAAAGAACTTTATAAAAGATCTCTCATATAGTGGTACATCGTTGTGCACACTTCATTTTTGAAGGAACTATTGCAACGACTTGCCCTCTATAATCGTGGGTGTACGTTCACGATACAAGAATGAGCCGAAAATTCTGAGTAACTAAGACGTTTATTTAAAGAACAAAACAGACATGGACAATATACAGCAAATAACTCGATAATTATTTCACAAGATCACTAAACATCTGCCAGGTACAGTAAAATAGCAATTAAGTGCTCTACTCATTTCACGAAGCAGCCGATACTATTCTCAAAACGTTGAAGTATCCCACAATTCAATGCAGCTTGTATTACGTCAACTGCTCCCTCCGACTGAGCGATGTCTCATTTCATATACTCTCAGTGGAAACTTCCAGAAGGGGCTCATATCTCGTAGAATATTCGTTATTTCCAGAGGTTTATTGAACATTTGAAAACTCGCCAATAGTCACCAAATTGGCGATAAGTAGCAAATCTGGCAACACCTCAACTAACTTATATGGCACCCCTAAATTCCTATATTAGGAGTGCATGTTTGTAAAGATCCTTTCTCAGTCTAGTTTTCAAAAGAGAAGGCATTTTACACGCTCGCAACAATATTAAAAATTTTATTCGCGTTTGCATTACTTCGTACAATCATACGAATTTTCGGAAAAAGCGGAGTGACAACACAAGTAAAAAATGTCCTTCAGGACCCCCCACCCCTCTCCTTTATATCTTCTGGGGTTTGATACTGAAATCGCCTGAGTCATCATCTAAGCTCTATCCATAGCTAATATTAAGAAATTGATATTTCAAGGACATTTTTTGAACTCGAAGCGAAATTAAAAATCTGATGTGTGCAGCACATGACTTTCACTGCAGACTTATATTCACGTTCTCTTTATTTAATTAAATTTATTTCATTTTTAATTCAATTTTCGTTCTCATTCGGTAACCGGACTTATTTTCAAAGGTGGCGTAGAGAAAATACGAAAAACTAAAATATCTCGAGAACGGCTAGTCCTAGTGTAATGGGGTTGGTCTTATACTTTTCGTCGTTAAAAATTACGTTTTAAACGAGCATTTAATGGATATATTTGAGTATACTTAGTTCTTAATTTAGATTATGACGATTTTTGCGGGCCATTTTGCAAAGAAAACAGATTATTTTTTTCCGAATCGTACCAAAATCTAATCAGCACCAGGGTAACCCACAAGTGACTCATCTACCGAATTTTGTGAAATTCGGTCCATTAGATTTTTAGTTAGAGTGGATACAAGCTTTTGCGGTCCATTTCGCAAAAAAAGGCGGGTTCTTTTATCCCGAATCGTACCCAAAACTAATCAGCACCAGATTCGCCCACAAGTGACTTACCTTTTATGAAATTCGGTCAATTACTTTTTTAGTTAGAGTGGATACAAAATCTGCACAGACAGACAGACACACCGACAGACACACAGACACACACACAGACGTCACGCTAAAAATGGTTTTTTCGTATTCTAGAGGTCTCGAAACACGTAGATCCGTCAAAAACTCGAGTTGCGATTTTCGGCATGATTCCAATACTTTCCCTATACATTACCATGTATTGCAGGGAAAGTAAAAAAGAAGTGGGAATCTTTAGTGAACTCCCTAAAACATATATAAAACAATTCTAGATGAAAACTAAACCAATTAAAACCTTGTTTGAAAATATCGAAACCTTTCCATAGGTAGTTTGTACCATTATCACGTACAACACATCAAACTTTTTCCATTCGAAATATGTGAAAAATGTGATGTTTCACATCAATCTGTAACGAGTAACAGTGTTGATCAATATTTCAATTTTGTTTTTCCTATTTGCCTACGGAGATAATTTTGTATAGAAACTTCAGAGAATATTATATCTTGCAGTTTTACATATGAGAATCAAATGAAATATTTTTTTGCAATTTATTCGAAAATCGTTATAAATACTTTTTGAATTTGTGCGTATTTTAAATCACTAGAAAAGTCAAATATCTGCAATTAATAAAAATATCTGTTTTTTAATAAAAATAAACATCCCGTATTAGCGTATTAGTTTTATACTCATAAAAATTCTACCTGACGATAACCATTTTCTTCTCAATTACCCACTTCAAATCATTCTTAAAATAACGAGTGCAGAAGATGAGAGTAATAGCCAGCGACTAATTTCGACACTTCTCGCTTAGAGAAGTTCACCCCATTTAAACTGAAGGTGGTGTGCAGTGTCAAAACTTACCCAATTATACAAATTTACATTATGCAGGCTTCAATAGCAACGTCTAGTATCTACCAGTAATAAAATAAAAGTATATTTCTAAGAAAAAAAATCCTGTATTTACATGATAGAGTTTTATGCTCATTAAAATTCTACCTGACGTTAATATTTTCATCTCAATTAGAAGCCACCCTGTCATTCTCAAAACAACCAGAGTAGAAGATGAGAACTGTAGCCAGCATCTAATTTCAACACTTCTCGCCTAGAGTGTTTCATCCCATTTGCTGAAGGTAGTGGGCAAAGTGTCGCAACTTACCCAATTATACGAACTTACATTATGCAGGCTTCTGCACTAAAGTTAATTATTAGTCCAATGTCAGATCTTCGCTTCTAACAGAGGTATGTTTGCTTTATTTATAGTTTGGTATTTTACCCGAAATATTCGAAGTGAGATGCTCCACTTGAATTTGTCATACGTTATTTATTATTCATATCATTCGCATCAACTTATATCGCATATGATTCAGAAAATCTAGGTCTCCTCATATGTAAATAAAGTTTAAATTATTATTGTTTACCAAAATTATGTTTAAGAAAATGCCTTTCGAACTTTCTTAGAGCAAAATGCAGATCAATCGGATTAATTACATACATTTTAGCAAATTGGAATATAGACTATTTACTATAGACAAATACTATAGAATATTTATTATATACTAATACTTTTTACTATAGACAAATACTCTTATAGCATAAGAGGCTTAAACTTATTTTATATGTAACGTTTTATTATTATGTATTTTCTACATAAAATGCACTACTATAAGTTTAACCAATGATTGTCATAAATAATATTTGCACTAAATTTAAACATACTATTTAACACAACATTAAACATTTGACTAAGCTTAATTTTAAAATAGCACAAACTGTTGCAAAAATAGCTAAACTTAAAAATCTTCCTTAAAAATAAGGAATAAAACAAAGGACTAACAGCACCAACCGGTTTCAAAGGGAAAACCTGTTTTCTTTTTCAGTATATAAAGACAGCGAAACCACACAAACAAAAGCAAGCTAGTGTGTCCTAGACAGACACCTGTTTGAATATTGGGAAATTCTTGAAAACATACACGATATTACCAAATATTTTAGGGTATAAGTATACCAAATTAATACTTCTGGAAATTAGGATAGTTCAAAAAATGTCCAACTATTTTTTAATTCTGTAAATTTAATGATAAAAACCTCCTCTTGCTTTTAAATCATTCCCTGGGCAATATATTATAGATGTGAAGATAGATATTTTTACTTTCCCTGCAATACATGGTAATGTATGGGGAAAGTATTGGAATCATGCCGAAAATCGCAACTCGAGTTTTCGACGGATCTACACGTTTCGAGACCTCTAGAATACGAAAAAACCATTTTTAACGTGACGTCTGTGTGTCTGTCTGTCTGTCTGTCTGTCTGTCTGTGCAATGTATGTATCCACTCTAACTCAAAACCTAATGGATCGAATTTCATAAAATTTGGTAGGTAAGTCACTTGGGTATGACCCTGGTGCTGATTAGTTTTTGGTACGATTCGTAAAAACGGAACCCGCCTTTTTTTGCGTAATGGCCCGTAGAAATTTCTTGTATCCACTCTATCTAAAATACTAACTGACCAAATTTCACAAAATTTGGTAGATAAGTCACTTGCAGGATTATCTGTTGCTGATTAGATTTTGGTACGATTCGGAAAGGAACAACCTGCCTTTTTTAACGAAATGGCCCGCAAAAATCTAAAATAAAAAAACTACGTATGCTCAAATATATCCATTAAATACTTGTTTTATACGTAATGTTTAACGAAGAAAAGAATAAGACCAACTCCATTACACTAGGACTAGCCGTTCTCGAGATATTTTAGTTTGTTCGTATTTTCTCTACGCCACCTTTGAAAATAGGTTCAGTTACCAAATGAGAACGAAATTGAATTCAAAGTGAAATAAAATAAAGAGAACGTGGATATAAGTCTGCAGAGAAAGTCATGTGTTGCCCACATCAGATTTTTACTTTCCCTGCCATACATGGTAATGTATAGGGAAAGTATTGGAATCATGTCGAAAATCGCAACTCGAGTTTTCGACGGATCTACACGTTTCGAGACCTCTAGAATACGAAAAAATCATTTTTAACGTGACGTCTGTGTGTGTGTGTGCGTCTGTCTGAGTGTCTGTCTGTGCAATGTATGTATCCACTCTAACTCAAAAACTAATGGACCGAATTTCATAAAATTTGGTAGGTAAGTCACTTTGGTATAACCCTGGTGCTGATTAATTTTTGGTACGATTCGTATAAACAGAACCCTCCTTTTTTTGCGAAATGGCCTGTAAAAATTTAATGTATCTACCCTAGCTAAAATACTAATTTACCAAATTTCACAAAATTTGCCAGATAAGTTACAGTTGTGGGACACTCTCGTGCTGATTAGATTTTGGTACGATTCGGAAAAGAACAGCCTGCCTTTATTTACGAAATAGCCCACAAAAATTTCATGTATCCACCCTAGCTAAAATACTAATTGACCAAATTTCACAAAATTTAGGAGATAAGTTACTTCTATGATATTCTGGTGCTGATTAGATTTTGTGATAAATCCAGAAAGAACAACTTTTTTTACGAAATGGCCCGCAAAAATTTAATGTATCTACCCCAGACACAATGACTTTCCTTATATAATGCAACACATGACTTTCCTTATATAATGCAATGAATTTACTACTTTTACAGTAAAAAAAATAGGTTTTTCTTATAGTAGATACTTATATTCTTTCCAAGATATTGAATTTTCGACAATTAGTCTCCATTTTCATTGATTTAGCGTCATTTTAATCCATTTGGCGAGATTTTTAAGCGAATTTAAATTCACATTTTTAAGCGAATTTAAAATTCACAAATTGTTTCGAAAGTTTTAAAAAATATTCAAATTATCCCATAAAAATATGAAAGAAATTTCAGCAAAATTCATTTGGTAGTTTTTAAATAAAAATTAAAATTAACTGATGGGGGCAACACATGACTTTCCTTATATATTAAAATGAATTTACTACACTTACAGTTTACAAAAAAATAGGTTATCTTACAGTAGATACTTATATTCTTTCCACGATATTGCATTTTCGTCAATGACTGGTCATTTTCATTGATTTAGCGTCATTTTTATCTATTTGGCAAGATTTTCGTTAATATGGTAACATTTTTAAAAGTCGCCAAGTTGGCGACATTCCGCCAAATTCGTCGCCAAAATCTCGCCAAGCTTTACTGACGGAGAAATAAGTTATTCTTACAACAGATAAATGACTATTGGCGTTCAAATACAAAAGTATTACTCGAAGTATCTTTTCTCATGAATGGAACGAGCTTGATCCACGAGAATGATGTCACCCAATTTATCGCATGGTATTACATATGAAAAGTGAACATGTTTCTCAATAGGAAATATATATTTTTTTATTTTATATAACTTTTTGATAATTTTTTTGAAAAATGTGCAATAACCCGAGAACGGTTCATGTTAGCGTTCTAAAAATTTTGTTAATCGTTTTCTAATAAAAAATTACATAAGAAATATCTATTTGCGTAACTTTATTAGCGGTTTTGATTTTTTGACGATTTTTTCAAAATTTTACTCGAAAATTTAGGGGTGTTCTAGGCATTCGATTACGTTTGAAAACAATAGGCTTCCAGTGTTTTTGGATTGTGATTTTTGTACCAAATTTCGTTCGAATCGGTCCATTCGTTCGTCAGTTATCGTCTCGACAGACTCACTGACACACACACACACATACTTTCACACACACACACACACACACACACACATACTCAGACAGACATCACTTCAAAAATGTTTGATTCGTGATCAGGGATGCTTGAAACGTGCTCTTCCGTCGAAATCTCAAATTCGAATTTATAAGGAAAGTAATGAGTTCAGTTGCCAAATGAGAACGAAAATTGAATTAAAAGTTAATTAAATTTAAATAAAATATAGAGAACGTGGATATAAATCTGCAGGGAAAGTCATGTGTTGTCCAAGTCATGTGTTGTTTGTTGTTTTTGTAATAACATAGATCCTTTCAAAAGAATTGTAGTTTACGTGCTATTTAGTTATAAAATCTCATATATTTAACGTATAATTCTGAGCGTATTTCAAAGTCACCCTCTATATTCTAAAAGTTTTAGTAGAAAATTTCTTGACATTTCGTAAACAACTTTTCGGTATATGAGGTGTGGATAAAAAGAAGCGGTAAAAAAACAAAAAACAAAAAAAGCAGAATAAATTGCATCAAAACACATTTTTCACTTAAAATTATTTAAATTAATGCTTAAAATGTTAATGAATATGAAAAAGCACTCTCGTTTTACGAAAAAAACAATTTTCCTTTTTCCAGAAAACGCTCATATTTTGTCTAGATTCCTTTATAGGTAGAACAGCGTTTAAAATGGCGAAAGATTGGCATAAATAAACTGGCGTTCACGTTAACTTTCTGAACTTTTCCCCATATTGAAAAAAATAAAAAGAATGAAATAAATATGATTAATTTGCAAATAAAAACCTAAGATCACATATACACAAGAACAGGAACTTGAAACACACTTTTACTTTCCCTGCAATACATGATAATGTATAGGAGAAGTATTGGAATCTTGTCGAAAAACGCAACTCGAGTTTTTGTCGGATCTACACGTTTTGGGACCTCTTGAGCACGAAAAAAATTAGTTTAGCGTAACGTGTGCGAGTGTGTGTGTGTGGATGTGTGTGTATGTATTATGCAATGTATGTATCCACTTTAACTCAAAAACCAATTGACGAGATTTAATAAAATGCGGTAGGTAAGTTACTTGTGTGTGATCCCGGTGCTGATTACTTTTTGTCATGATTGGGGATAACAGAACCCGCATTTTTTTTTGTACGAAATGGCCCACAAAAATCTCATGTATTCACTCTAGCAAAAATACTAATGACCAAATTTCACAAAATTTAGTATCGCTTGTGGAATAAATCGCTTGTGGGATACTCTGGTGCTGATTACATTTTGGTATGATTCGAAAAAGAACGACTCGCCTTTTTTACGAAATGGCCCCCCAAAATCTCTAATAAAAAATATTACTTATGACTAAATATATCAATTAAATGCTTGTTTGATACGTAAAATTTTTGATGGGGAAAAGAATAAGACCAACTCCATTATTCTAAGCGTAAGCTTTCTTGAGATATTTGAGATTTTTTGAGGTTTTGTTACGCCGCCTTTAAAGAAATGTCCAATTACCAAATAAAAACAAAAATTCTGATGTGAGAAGCACACCACTTTCCCTGCAGACTTATATCCACGTTATCTTAATTTTAATTAAATTTAATTAACTTTTAATTCAATTTTCGTTCTCATTTGGTAACTGGACTTATTTTCAAAGGTGGCGTAGTGAAAATAAGAAAAACTAAAATATCTCGAGAACGGCTAGTCTTAGTGTAATGGGGTTGGTCTTATTCTTTTCTTCGTTAAAAATTACTTATAAAACAAGTATTTAATTAATTAATTAATATATTTGAGCATAAGTAGTTTTTTATTTTAAATTTTGATATTTTATGCGGGCCATTTCACAAAATAAGGCAGGTTCTTTTTCCGAATTGTACCAAAATCTAGGCTAGCGTAACCCACAAGTAACTTACCTACCAAATTTTGTGAAATGTGATCTATTGGTTTTTCAGCTGGTGTGGATGCAGGCAATTTTTGCAAGCCATTTCGCAAAAAAAGGCGGGTTCTTTTATCCCGAACCGTACTAAAAATCCATCTGCACCAGGGTCAGACATAAGTGACTTACCTCCCAAATTTTATGGAATTTGGTCCATTAGTTGTCGAGTTAGAGTGAATACATACATTGCACAGACAGACACACAGATACTCTGACAGATAATCATTTTAACGGCAGTTATCATGCGAACGGACAGAAAGACCGACATACATTTTCAACTATGTTGGAAAGTGTTGAAAACACTCTGCAACGTTTAAATTTTTCATATTAATATTTCCTTAATTGCATACATCTTTGACCATTATAATTTAACCGTAACGCCCTAACAGCATTTATTTATATGTGAGAAAAATTGTTTCACATTACTGTGATCGACAGTTGAGGTACAGGTAAATTTATTTTTAGTGAATTGGAACAAAAAGTTTTACGAAAAACAAATTTATCACCCTAAGTCCTTTTCAGGAAAGCCAACACAATAAGTATTGCCAGAATTTATGAGTTTAAAAGTGTTGGACGACAACCATAAAACTTTTCGAAGCGATATAAAATTTTGCCTCCGTGGCTAAGGAGAATTTATTGTCCAGAATTCGTCGGCGAAGTTATAAAATTTGTAAAATAAAAATTACTGGTATTAATAATAAAAGGAGGATGTCTCTTTTCTTTAAAAAGAAATGTTAATATCTTTAAATATACTCAACTTTAAACGAATGAATCGTATTTTAAATTGAATTTTAAACTGTAAAAGCATTGTGGTTAATTTTCTATACAGTAAATTGATATTGAGTCGACCATGTTCATGATGTTGAAATAAATTATGTGAAGTAAGTTCACTTTCTATAAAATACCTGTACGACAGTTGTAAAATTGTACTCTGCATTATATTATCCTCAAACTTAACTAAATATGAATTAAACTGATTCAGCATGCTTCAGTACTGCGTGAAACTGCTATTACTAACCATTAAATGAAACAACTTGAAAATAAGAGAATACAGAACACCTCAGCCGGTAGAGAAAATTTAACAGTATAACACCATATCTCAAATATGAACAACAGCAAGCGCTTATATACTGCCTTATACTCTATTGCTAAACTTAATCCGGATTAAATGAATTGTGATGCAAAGAACGCCCCCAATTTGAAGAACTTGAACATGATATATGTAATTGAATACGGTATAATAAATGGTATTATTTCAACCTGGACAAAAATAATTCTAACCTTAAACAAGCTCGCTATATATTTGTCATAAGCAGTAGGAATACCACAGTGAGTAATATAATATATATATATATCACTCATGAATAGAGTATTCCATAACAAGAGAAAAATTTCGGCTTTGTATCGCAATACGTGAAGGTCGTTCGGAAAGTAGACTTCAGTTGAACTCTGAATAAGTTTACATTTTCCAAAGGCTACACCCTTTAGACGGCCTGGGTGATAAATAGGTATTACATTAGTACACGGTAGGCCGGGGATCAATCTCGACTGGACTCAAAACTACCTTCGTTTCTACGTGGAATATTTGTAGGTATGTGTAGAAATCTGCAATTTCGAAAGTTCGTCCGATTGATGATGAGAAGGAAGAAATGACACTGTTTCTGGTGAGGGAGGAAATGGCACTGTCTAAATTGGGTTGCACTATGAAGACCGTCCAACTAGTTATCTTACACTTTCGGGTCGGTCGGATGATCAAAGTTGGAAAGGAGACACATAAGCACTGTATGTATTGATAGACTTAACTGGGCTTTTACTTATTATATAAATAGGATCTTTAGGATTGAAAAATGTAGTTTGAAGTATTTCCAGGGCGTTTTCTACTAAAACTAAGATCTCCTGACGTTATAGATCCCAATGGCGGAACTTCGATCTATTATATGACGGCGCAGAATAAACAGCAGTCCATACAGGATATGTCTAGTCAAAGTTCGAATTTCCAGTTCTTCAAAGAAAATATCTTGCATATATTCAAGAAACAAATCCATAGTTAATGTTTTTGTGGAGTCAAGGGTGTTTTTTAGTTGACTCATGAAATCAAAATCACATGTCCTGTTTACAGTAGCATAATACGATTACTATTTTAGCTATCCAAAACACGTGTTACATTATTTCATGACATATTATATTGACTGGCTTCATAACAATGCGCTTCCACATACCGTTGCATACAAAACTCACTATCCACCCTACCGTTCAGATGTCTCATGAATTAAGTAGCATGAATTAAGTAATGACTCGAATAGCTTTTTAGCCAAATAGCTTCCCCTAATATAAATATGTATACAAATTTGATCATCTAATAATGTTAATATGGGAGGCGCGTTATAGACGATTTGTTCCTAAACGCTCAAAAGACAGAAATCCGTTTCTAAATACACATCATAGATATATATAAAAAATGATGAAAGGTAATTATTTCTCCAATAATAATATTTTTAATAATGTATCTGCATTGAATTATTTCTAGATATAACATAACTGTACATTCTTCAAGAAAATTTCCTGTAATTCTACCGATCCCCTTTTTCCTTCAAAAATAAAAGTATTTTGCCATTTATTATTCACATACAGCGTGGTCATTATTTACTCTGAAATATTTAGCATTCTTCCAAACAATATTTTACCCTTTTAAGCACTTCTTCAGGTATAAATTAATCAAAGGCACATTTACTTTCCGCTGCGTTCAGGTTAAGATCAATCATCAGCGGTGGGAAAATATTCGTTATTCATTATTTCCTATAGCACTCTGTAGAAGGTAAATGCCTAAAATGGCAATAAATGGGCCGGAAAAGAAATAAAAACGAATTTACTAGAAAGAGAGAGTTGCTATATTTCTAGAATTAATTAGCAATGACAATGTGAAATTTCCAAAAACGCATAATACGCATAAACGCATAATACACATAAACATAGCACTCACCCAGGACCTGTTATTTATGTGTCAAAATAATATACGATTATTTTACGTATGGGATCAGACATCATTATAAAATTTCAACATGTATGATTCAAACACGTGAATCACACGTGAATCACACGTGATTCAGTTGTAAGGCCTATATAACCTTTGATCATGATTTCACTTAGTTATAATTTTTTATGTTTTACATTTATTTAACAATTTTTGACTGGCTATATGCAAAATACCTTGTGTTTAATTCCTTAACCTTTTTCTTACGGGTGGGACAGCGTCCATCCCAAAGGAAGAACCCCTAAAAAAGACAGGTATTTGACATGCCCTATCCCAAACAGCCCGATCCCGCTTTGCAGGCATTGACGTCATTGGACGCTAATGCCTGCAAAATGATTTTGTGACGAGTCACGTTCGGGTGAACTTTTTTTTTTTATTATCGGGCTTTGGCAGAGACAAATCTTAATATTTTCGAGCCGGGTAATTTTTTTAAATAGCCCCGTAAAGACCTCTAGTCTATAAATTACTGGCTTTTGAACTGAGCTTCTTCCCATTTTCTTCTGCCGGCTTCAGGAACCTGGATTTTTTCAAATTTGGAGACTTCGGGTTTTCCAGCAGCAAGAGCATTTTTACCCCTATTGCAGTAATGCAGTGGCCGGAGCACTTCTTTTTCTTTTCTTGGATTCTAAAAAATCCTTACTTAATGATTTTCTTTTATTTTTACTTTCCCTGCATTACATGGTAATGTATAGGAAAAGTATTGGAATCATGCCGAAAATCGCAACTCGAGTTTTCGATGGATCTACACGTTTCGAGACCTCTAGAATATGAAAAAATATTTTTAGCGTGACGTCTGTGTGTATGTCTGTGTGTCTGTCTGTCTGTCTGTCTGTCTATGTGTCTGTCTGTCTGTGTGTCTGTCTGTCTGTGCAGATTTTGTATCCACGCTAACTAAAACAGTACTTGATCGAATTGCATAAAATTTGATAAATAAGTCACTTGTGGGCGAATCTGGTGCTGATTAGTTTTGGGTACGATTTGGGGTACAAGAACTCGCCTTTTTTTGCGAAATGGCCCGAAAAAGCTTGTATACACTCTTGCTAAAAAAATAATAGACAGAATGAATTGGTAGATAAGTCACTTGTGGGACGCCCTGGTGCTGATTAGATTTTGGTATGACTCGGAAAAAAATAACCTGCCATTTTTTTTGCAAAATGGCCCGCAAAAATCCCCAAATCTAAAATAAAAATCTGCATATGCTCAAATATATCTAGGAAATAATTGTTTAATACGTAATTTTTAACGAGGAAAAGAATAAGACCAACCCCATTGCACTGGGAGTAGCAGTTCTCGAGATGTTTTAGTTTCTTCGTATTTTCTCTAAGACACCTTTGAAAAGATGTCCAGTTATCAAATGAGAACGAAAATTGAATTAAAAGTGAATTAAATGTAATTAAAATAAAGAGAAAGTGAATATAAGTCTGCAGGGAAAGTTATGTGCTGCCCACATCAGATTTTTTTTTATTGGAGGTAAAACCGAAATGTTTATCTAGTTCAAGAACTTCAAAACTATAAACTGAAAGGGATTCAGCTGATTTTTTGTATCATACTATGTGAGTTGAGTAAACATTTTAAAACTTTTCAATTTCGAGGGGGGATGATCCTTTTTTAAACCCCCTTAAATACGCTCATGCTTAGAATACGTTGGATGCAGGCTCATCAAGATATAATTTCAAGACTGCTTATACTTTCAGGAATAAAACTAGCCGAATACCCGTTGAAAATCAACAGTCTCGCAATAAGCAAACCCTGAATAATGTAAATTTTTTAATAATTAGCGTTTCACATTTATTCGACAAATCGAATATTTTGGTGTGCAGAACCCTCTAAAGAAGAAAATATTGGGAAACTAAATTCGAGCATTTCTTCCTTTCGAATTATCTACCCTTACACTACATTAAAGTCTATCTCATCCCGAGGCACTCCTATATTATTATTTCTTCTTTGGAACTTTTTTCTGTGAAGCACATCCATAAATGAACATTTTTGAAAAACTCTGTTTGTCTTGTGTTTTTTATCAGATGATTGGCCCAAATATCAAATATCAAGCCTCTATCACATTTAAAAGGAAGGGTGCCTCATTCATTAGGAAAATCGAACATATTAGTGTGCGCACCCCTTAAAGTAGCAAAAATTAGAAATCTAAAATTTCACACTCTCTTCCTTTCAAACTACCTACCCGTGCATAACATTTGAAGTCGCTATCCTATCGAGAAGCATGTTTTTCTATCACTTCACCTTTCGAACGTTTTTCTGTGTAGCACCCCGTTAAAGAACATTTTTGTCAAACTGTATTCATCTTTGGTTTTTTTTGTCAAATGGTTAGCCCATATACTAAATTTCAAGTCTCTATCACATTGTAAGGGAGGCGTTTTTCATTTGTTTGGTAAATCGAACATTTTAGTGAGCGGAACCCCCTACAACAACAAATGTTGGAAAACTGAAATTGCACACTTTCTTCCTTTCCAACTTTTTAGCAGCACACTAAATTTGAAGTCTCTATCTCATCGCGAAGCATACTTTCCTAGCATTTCATCTTTCGAATGCTTTTGTGTGGAGTACCCATCCCCTTAACTATACATTTTTGAAAAAACTCTATTCTTTTTGTGACTTCTGTCAGATTATTTTCCCATATATAAAATATCAAGCCTCTATCACGTTTTAAAAGGGGCGTTTCTCCTTTATTCCGAAAATCGAACATTTTGGTGTGCGGCACCCCCTAAAGTAGAAAATATTGGTAAACTGAAATTTTACAATTTCTTCCTTTCAAACTATCTACCCTTATACCAAATTTGATATCTCTATCTCAATCCGAAGCATGGTTTTTTATCAATTCACTTTTCGAACGTTTTACTCTGGAGCACCCCCTTAAACGAACATTTTTGAAAAACTATACTTGTCTTGGTTGTTTCCATCAAATGGTTAGCCCATATACCGAATTTCAAGCCGCTATCAAATTTTAAAGGAGCGTTTTCTCATTTATTCTGCAAATCGAATATTTTGGTGTGCAGCACCCCTTTAAGTAGAAAATATTGGAAATCTAAAATTGCACGCTTTCTTCCTTTCGAACGAGTTACCAATACACCAAATTTGAAGTCTCTATCTCATCGCAAAGCATGCTCTCCTATCATATCACTTTTCGAACGTTTTGGTGTGCTGCACACCCCCTTAAGTAGAAAATATTGGAAATCTGAAATTGCTCACTTTCTTCCTTTCGAGTGATTTACCTATATACCAAATTTGAAGTCTCTATCTCATCGCAAAGCATGCTTTCCCGTCATTTCACTTATCGAATGTTTTGGTGTGGGGCACCCCCTCTATAGAACGTTTTCGAAAAATTCGATTTTTCCTGGGGGTTTTATCGAACGACCGAGCCGTGTACCAAATTGCAAGTCTCTATCTACTCGGGAAGTGCCTGAAAAAAGCGTGACAGACAGACGGACAGACAGACAGACAGACGGACACTTGGCAATCAGTATATACTAACCGCATACCCCTTGAAAATCAACGGCCCCACATTAAGCAACCCCTGAATAATGTAAATTTTTTAATAATTCGCGTTTCTTATTTATTCGACAAATCGAACATTTAGTTTTGAGGCACCCCCAAAAGTTCAAAATATCGGAAAACTGAAATTGCACATGTTCTTCCTTTCGAACTATCTACCTGTACACTAAATTTGAAGTCTGTATCTTATTTCGAAGCATGTTTTTTTTTATCAATTCACATTTCGAACGTTTTCCTCTGGAAAACCCCCTTAAACGAACATTTTTGAAAAATTATATTCGTTTTGGGTGTTTTCATCAAATGATTAGTCTATATTTAAAATTTTGAGCCTCTATCAAATTTTAAAGGGGCCGTTTCTCATTTATTCGGAAAATCGAACATTTTTGTGTGCGACACCCCCTTAAGTAGGAAATATCGGAAATCTGAAATTACACACTTTCTTCCTTTCTAACGGTTTACCTATATACCAAATTTGAAGTCCCTATCTTATCGCAAAGCAGGCTTTCCTATCATTTCACTTTTCGAAAGTTTTGGTGTGCGGCACCCCCTTGAGTAGGAAATATCGGAAATCTGAAATTACACACTTTCTTCCTTTCTAACGGTTTACCTATATACCAAATTTGAAGTCCCTATCTTATCGCAAAGCATGCTCTCCTATCATTTCACTTTTCGAACGTTTTGGTGTGCTGCACCCCCCCTTAAGTAGAAAGTATTGGAAATCTGAAATTGCACACTTTCTTCCTTTCGAACGATTTACCCATACACCATATTTGAAGTCTCTATCTCATCGCAAAGCATGCTTTCCTGTCATTTCACTTTTCGAACGTTTTGGTATGTTGCACCCCCTCTATAGAACGTTTTCGAAAAAATCGATTTTTCCAGGGGTTTTTTTCGAACGACCGCGCCGTGTACCAAATTGCAAGTCTCTATCTATTCGGGAAGTGCCTAAAAAAAGCGTGACAGACAGACGGACAGACAGACAGACGGACAGACAGACGGACACTTGGCAATTAGTATATACTAGACGCATACCCGTTGAAAATCAACGGCCCCACATTAAGCAACCCCTGAATAATGTAAATTTTTTAATAATTCGCGTTTCTTATTTATTCGACAAATCGAACATTTAGTTTTGAGGCACCCCCAAAAGTTCAAAATATCGGAAAACTGAAATTGCACATGTTCTTCCTTTCGAACTATCTACCTGCACACCAAATTTGAAGTCTGTATCTTTTTTCGAAGCATGTTTTTTTTTATCAATTCACATTTCGAACGTTTTTCTCTGGAAAACCCCCTTAAACGAACATTTTTGAAAAATTATATTCGTTTTGGGTGTTTTCGTCAAATGATTAGTCTATATTTAAAATTTTGAGCCTCTATCAAATTTTAAAGGGGCCGTTTCTCATTTATTCGGAAAATCGAACATTTTTGTGTGCGACACCCCCTTAAATAGGAAATATTGGAAATCTGAAATTACACACTTTCTTCCTTTCTAACGGTTTACCTATATACCAAATTTGAAGTCCCTATCTTATCGCAAAGCAGGCTTTCCTATCATTTCACTTTTCGAAAGTTTTGGTGTGCGGCACCCCCTTGAGTAGAAAATATTGGAAATCTGAAAATGCACACTTTCTGCCTTTCGAAAGATTTACCCGTACACCAAATTTGAAGTCTCTACCTCATCGCAAAGCATGCTCTCCTATCATTTCACTTTTCGAACGTTTTGGTGTGCTGCACCCCCCCCTTAAGTAGAAAATATTGGAAATCTGAAATTGCACACTTTCTTCCTTTCGAGTGATTTACCCATATACCAAATTTGAAGTCTCTATCTCATCGCGAAGCATGCTTTCCCGTCATTTCACTTATCGAACGTTTTGGTGTGTGGCACCCCCTCTATGGAACGTTTTCGAAAAATTCGATTTTTCCAGGGGGTTTTATCGAACGACCGAGCCGTGTACCAAATTGCAAGTCTCTATCTATTCGGGAAGTGCCTAAAAAAGGCGTGACAGACAGACGGACAGACAGACAGACGGACAGACGGACACTTGGCAATTAGTATATACTAGCCGACTACCCGTTGAAAATCAACGGTATCGCAATAAGCAACCCCTGAATAATGTAAATTTTTTAATAATTCGCTTTTCACATTTGTTCAACAAATCGAATATTTTGGTGTGCAGAACCCCCTAAAGTAGAAAATATTGGGAAACTAAATTTGCGCATTTCTTCCTTTCGAATTATTTACCCGTACACTACATTAAATTCTATCTCATCCCGAGACACCCCTATATTATTATTTCTCCTTTGTAACTTTTTTCTGTGAAGCACACCCATAAATGAACATTTTTGAAAAACTCTCTTTGTCTTGGGTTTTTTATCAGATGATTGGCCCATATACCTAATATCAAGCCTCTGTCACATTTAAAAGGAAGCGTGCCTCATTTATTCCGAAAATCGAAAATATTAGTGTGCGGCACCCCTTAAAGTAGCAAGTATTGGAAATCTGAAATTTCACGCTTTCTTCCTTTCAAACTATCTACCCGTACACTAAATTTAAAGTCTCTATCCTATCGAGAAGCATTTTTTTCTATCACTTCACTTTTCGAACGTTTTTCTGTGTAGCACCCCGTCAATGAACAATTTTGTCAAACTGTATTCATGTTTGGTGTTTTTGTCAAATAGTTAGCCCATATACTAAATTTCAAGCTTCTATCACATTGTAAAGAAGGCGTTTTTCATTTGTTCGGCAAATCGAAAATTTTAGTGAGCGGCACCCCCCTACAATAGCAAAAGTTTGAAAACTGAAATTGCTCACTTTCCTTCTTTCCAACTATTTACCCGTACACCTAATTTGAAGTCTCTCTCTCATCGTGAAGTATGCATTTCTACCATTTCATCTTTCGAATGCTTTTGTATGGAGTACCCACCCCCTTAACTATACATTTTTGAAAAACTCTATTCTTTTTGTGATTTCTATGAGATGATTCGCCCATATACCAAATATTAAGTCTCTATCACCTTTTGAAAGGGGCGTTTCTCCTTTATTCCGAAAATCGAACATTTTAGTGTGCGACACCCCCTAAAGTACAAAATTTTGGTAAACAGAAATTATACACTTTCTTCCTTCCACACTATCTACCCTAACACCAAATTTGATATCTCTATCTCATTCCGAATTATGGTTTTTTATCAATTCACTTTTCGAAAGTTTTACTCTGGAGCACCCCCTTAAACGAACATTTTTGAAAAACTATATTTGTCTTGGGTGTTTCCATCAAATGATTAGCCCATATACCGAATTTCAAGCCTCTATCAAATTTTAAAGGATCGTTTTCTCATTTATTCTGCAAATCGAATATTTTGGTGTGCGGCACCCCCTTAAGTAGAAAATATTGGAAATCTGAAATTGCACGCTTTCTTCCTTTCGAACGATTTACCAATACACCAAATTTGAAGTCTCTATCTCGTCGCAAAGCATGATTTCCTATCATTTCACTTTTCGAACGTTTTAGTGTGCGGCACCCCCTTAAGTAGAAAATATTGGAAATCGGAAATTGCACCCTTTCTTCCTTTCGAACAATTTAGCCATACACCAAATTTGAAGTCTCTACCTCATCGCAAAATATTCTTTCCCATCATTTCACTTTTCGAACGTTTTGGTGTGCGGCACCCCCTTAAGTAGAAAATATTGGAAATCTGAAATTGCACACTTTCTTCCTTTCGAACGATTTACCCATACACCAAATTTGAAGTCTCTACCTCATCGCAAAGCATGCTCTCCTATCATTTCACTTTTCGAACGTTTCGGTGTGCTGCACCCCCCCCCCCCTTAAGTAGAAAATATTGGAAATCTGAAATTGCACACTTTCTTCCTTTCGAGTGATTTACCCATATACCGAATTTGAAGTCTCTATCTCATGGCAAAGCATGCTTTCCCGTCATTTCACTTTTCGAACGTTTTGGTGTGGGGCACCCCCTCTATAGAACGTTTTCGAAAAATTCGATTTTTCCAGGGGGTTTTATCGAACGACCGAGCCGTGTACCAAATTGCAAGTCTCTATCTATTCGGGAAGTGCCTAAAAAAGGCGTGACAGACAGACGGACAGACAGACAGACGGACAGACAGACAGACAGACGGACACTTGGCAATTAGTATATACTAGCCGACTACCCGTTGAAAATCAACGGTATCGCAATAAGCAACCCCTGAATAATGTAAATTTTTTAATAATTCGCTTTTCACATTTGTTCAACAAATCGAATATTTTGGTGTGCAGAACCCCCTAAAGTAGAAAATATTGGGAAACTAAATTTGCGCATTTCTTCCTTTCGAATTATTTACCCGTACACTACATTAAATTCTATCTCATCCCGAGACACCCCTATATTATTATTTCTCCTTTGTAACTTTTTTCTGTGAAGCACACCCATAAATGAACATTTTTGAAAAACTCTCTTTGTCTTGGGTTTTTTATCAGATGATTGGCCCATATACCTAATATCAAGCCTCTGTCACATTTAAAAGGAAGCGTGCCTCATTTATTCCGAAAATCGAACATATTAGTGTGCGGCACCCCTTAAAGTAGCAAGTATTGGAAATCTGAAATTTCACGCTTTCTTCCTTTCAAACTATCTACCCGTACACTAAATTTAAAGTCTCTATCCTATCGAGAAGCATTTTTTTCTATCACTTCACTTTTCGAACGTTTTTCTGTGTAGCACCCCGTCAATGAACAATTTTGTCAAACTGTATTCATGTTTGGTGTTTTTGTCAAATAGTTAGCCCATATACTAAATTTCAAGCTTCTATCACATTGTAAAGAAGGCGTTTTTCATTTGTTCGGCAAATCGAAAATTTTAGAGGGCGGCACCCCCCTACAATAGCAAAAGTTTGAAAACTGAAATTGCTCACTTTCCTTCTTTCCAACTATTTACCCGTACACCAAATTTGAAGTCTCTCTCTCATCGTGAAGTATGCATTTCTACCATTTCATCTTTCGAATGCTTTTGTATGGAGTACCCACCCCCTTAACTATACATTTTTGAAAAACTCTATTCTTTTTGTGATTTCTATGAGATGATTCGCCCATATACCAAATATTAAGTCTCTATCACCTTTTGAAAGGGGCGTTTCTCCTTTATTCCGAAAATCGAACATTTTAGTGTGCGACACCCCCTAAAGTAGAAAATTTTGGTAAACAGAAATTATACACTTTCTTCCTTCCACACTATCTACCCTAACACCAAATTTGATATCTCTATCTCATTCCGAATTATGGTTTTTTATCAATTCACTTTTCGAAAGTTTTACTCTGGAGCACCCCCTTAAACGAACATTTTTGAAAAACTATATTTGTCTTGGGTGTTTCCATCAAATGATTAGCCCATATACCGAATTTCAAGCCTCTATCAAATTTTAAAGGATCGTTTTCTCATTTATTCTGCAAATCGAATATTTTGGTGTGCGGCACCCCCTTAAGTAGAAAATATTGGAAATCTGAAATTGCACGCTTTCTTCCTTTCGAACGATTTACCAATACACCAAATTTGAAGTCTCTATCTCGTCGCAAAGCATGATTTCCTATCATTTCACTTTTCGAACGTTTTAGTGTGCGGCACCCCCTTAAGTAGAAAATATTGGAAATCGGAAATTGCACCCTTTCTTCCTTTCGAACAATTTAGCCATACACCAAATTTGAAGTCTCTACCTCATCGCAAAATATTCTTTCCCATCATTTCACTTTTCGAACGTTTTGGTGTGCGGCACCCCCTTAAGTAGAAAATATTGGAAATCTGAAATTGCACACTTTCTTCCTTTCGAACGATTTACCCATACACCAAATTTGAAGTCTCTACCTCATCGCAAAGCATGCTCTCCTATCATTTCACTTTTCGAACGTTTCGGTGTGCTGCACCCCCCCCTTAAGTAGAAAATATTGGAAATCTGAAATTGCACACTTTCTTCCTTTCGAGTGATTTACCCATATACCGAATTTGAAGTCTCTATCTCATGGCAAAGCATGCTTTCCCGTCATTTCACTTTTCGAACGTTTTGGTGTGGGGCACCCCCTCTATAGAACGTTTTCGAAAAATTCGATTTTTCCAGGGGGTTTTATCGAACGACCGAGCCGTGTACCAAATTGCAAGTCTCTATCTATTCGGGAAGTGCCTAAAAAAGGCGTGACAGACAGACGGACAGACAGACAGACGGACAGACAGACAGACAGACGGACACTTGGCAATTAGTATATACTAGCCGACTACCCGTTGAAAATCAACGGTATCGCAATAAGCAACCCCTGAATAATGTAAATTTTTTAATAATTCGCTTTTCACATTTGTTCAACAAATCGAATATTTTGGTGTGCAGAACCCCCTAAAGTAGAAAATATTGGGAAACTGAAATTCCACACATACTTTGTTTCAAACGATTTACCCATACACCAAACTTGAAGTCTCTATCTCATCGCAAAGCATGCTTTCCCGTCATTTCACTTTTCGAACGTTTTGGTGTGCGGCACCCCCTTAAGTAGAAAATATTGAAAATCTGAAATTCCACACTTTCTTTCTTTCTAACGATTTATCCATACACAAAATTTGAAGTCTCTATCTCATCGCAAAGCATGCTCTCCTATCATTTCACTTTTCGAACGTTTTGGTGTGCTGCACCCCCCCCCCCCCCCTTAAGTAGAAAATATTGGAAATCTGAAATTGCACACTTTCTTCCTTTCGAGTGATTTACCCATATACCAAATTTGAAGTCTCTATCTCATCGCGAAGCATGCTTTCCCGTCATTTCACTTTTCGAACGTTTTGGTGTTGGGCACCCCCTCTATGGAACGTTTTCGAAAAATTCGATTTTTCCAGGGGGTTTTATCGAACGACCGAGCCGTGTACCAAATTGCAAGTCTCTATCTATTTGGGAAGTGCCTAAAAAAGGCGTGACAGGCAGACGGACAGACAGACGGAAACTTGGCAATTAGTATATATAATAATAATAATAATAATAGATAATAATAATAATAATAGATAGATGCTAAAATCAAAAGCCAAAAAAAAAAGAAAGTGTAAAGCGAAGAATTAATTCATTTTTCCAATTCAATTCTTGCAATTTTTCACGTGCTAGAACCATTCATCTTCTTCCGTTCAGGTAATTTTCCTTTATTGTAAAAACTGATTGGAAAAAATGTTCCTCTTCCAAAGTGATTTTATTAATAGACTTTACACTAGGTAAAGATCCGTGAGCCAATCCATTTTAACGCGAAAAGGAATCATTACATTTATTTCACTCCAGAAATTAAAAAAAAATAGTTTAACCTTTAAACAGAAGCTTTTATAAAGACCAGGATGTTCTTCTAAGATCATTCATTTGTATATTTTGTCTCATTTAACATCAAGTGGGTGTAAAAGAAATAGATGATTTATTTTATAATAAGACTATATTTCATACATACGTGCAGTATTTAGAAGATAAAAAAAATAATGTTTTATATGCAATAAAATTAATTCCATCATTTTCAAAGTCGGAATGGGAAAATAATAAACAATTTCAACAATTTCGAAAGAATTTTCATATATATAGATTTGGGAAATTCGTTAAAAAAATACTGTTGTAATCGCACAGAAACGGGTTAAAAATTTATGAAGGAGCCTTTACATAATGGTAAATGATGTGTACACTTCACTTTTGAAGGACATATTTAAAAAAAATTTCTCCTTTGCATACTTATTTCGTACTGTCATACGAAATTTCGATAAAACTGAAAGTGTCATCTGCAGAAAGGGAAGTGAAAATCCTTAGTGATTTCATCAACTTCATCTGGATTTTGATGATGAATCATTATCCGTGGTGACTTCTTGAAAATAAAAAAGTAATCAAAAAGCTTGGAGAGTGATCGTGAATTTAAAATAGTACATTGCCATTATGATAACCCACCATTATTTTGTGTATTATCCGGTAATACGAAACGTCATTTACAGTGAGTCGATTTGTAATTTTGATCCCCTTCAAATATTATGTTATGCTTGGCGACTCCTTCTCGACTCTGTGCAATTCAAATCTTTTAATATTTATGACGCCATTCTCTTAAAATTTACGCTTTCCGGTTCTTCTGAAATTTTTCTTTTCCTGTAACTAAATAATGTATTGATAGTACTTTTCTTGTAATATTTTACCAATTTGAAAGCGTTTAAAATAATTTTTGTATTTTCCATGTTTATTTCTTGGATTATTTTGTATTAATTAATAGAAAGTTCATTTACCATTTTATATTTTTATACAAATTTGCTGTATAACTGGTCTCTATATATGGAAATTCTGCGTTTTACCATTCATGTAGCCACAGATGAAGGGCGTATTAAGGCCCGAAAACTCTCAGACAGATTTAAAAAATGTTTTGTACGTCTTTTAAGATGTTTTAATAAATGACCTTTCGCTTTAAAGACGTTTCGTCCTTAATTTTATTTATATAAATAAAATTGAAAATCTATTTGTCTGTCTGTTTGTCCCACCATCATGGGAGAACGGCTGAACCGAATTTGATGAAATTTTTTGGATAGACTTGAAGTAGTCCCACTTAAAATTTAGTCCACGTTAAGTTTCTACAACCGATGGTTCTCGAGGTTTTGAAAGTTTTGAAAAACAAAACTTTCGTTTGTCTCATCATCACGGGAGAACATCGGAACCGAATTTAATGAAATTTTGTGGGTAGCCTTGAAATACCCCCCACCCCCTTCAATGTTATCCTAGTTTCGAGTTTTTAAGACCAGGGGTTGTCGAGATATTAGTGTAAAATGAAATATTTTCCTAGGAGTTCTACTCTCTAACTCCCAGGTTCCTCCCAACGAAAAGGTTGGAAATCGTTTGTTTAAAATGTGAAAATGAATTAAAACTTTATCTCTGAGTTTGGTGGAAGATTTTTGCCCAAATTAGTCACTTTCTGAAAACATGAATTGTTTCATACCATGAATGTTTGAAACATGAATTTAAATGGAAAATCTATCACCATAGTTTATTTTTCACAAGGTTTTAATCAATAATGAAAAGTATTAAGAAATCAAAATGGTTATTTAGATATTATAATTTTATGAGGAAGATTCTATCTTACATCATGTTGCTCGGTATGTGTTTATTAATGTTTATTATTATTTTTTTCTATTTGCATAATAAATAAATGGATATAAAAATATATCTTATAAATGATTGATTTGATTTTTCTTTTAATTATATTAATTGCGGACTGCGTACATCACTTTCATTTATTTTGGCAAAGAGTTTATAAGCTTATATATTGTGTTTTTAACAAATAAACTCATTTATTGTGTTTAGGGGTATATCTTCTAATACAATGTTAGTATTTTCATTTAGTATATACAAACGGGATCAGGATGTTTTATTCAGATCGGCAAATTCAGAGCAATGAATTTGGCAGGATATTGTTAACTTGACAACTTTTCTTAAACTTTGTCAAATTGACGGAAATGTCGCCAAATTCATAAAAACGACGCAAATCAATAAAATTTATTTTGTTTTGTTAGAAGAGAGTACTGATATGATGTTTCGTTACCATTTGTCTGTCAATCGAACTGCCCTACTGAGTAACACATTCAGCGAATTTTTAAAATGTCACCAAATTGATAACAATGTTTGTAAATCCATAAAAATATCTTGAAATTGATAAAATTGCACTAAATAAATAAAATTAATTGTGTTTTGTTAGGGGATACTATTGTGATGATGTTTCGTCAATTTGTCGCCAAGTGGGACTGTCAGTTAGTTCTACAGTCCCACTTGGCGAAATTTGGCGATTTTTTAAAATGTCGCCAAACCTTCCATAGAGATAACATTATTCAGACGATATTTTGTCCACCAATTTATTTGAAGCAAATGATATCATGTCGCTTAGCAACGGATTTAAATCCAATGAGTTTATGCGGCGGACGAATGAAGATATATATATAAAATAAATTTCATTTCCATTGCATTTTTGACAGGATAATATCAATTACTGTCTTCAGGTTTAAACATTATTATTATTGATATTTTCGAGGATTATTGATTCAGAGGTTATTGATATTTTCAAGTTATTATGGCATTGTTTTATTGCGGCAAAAATTGTTGAAACTCATATATTGTACGTTGTACGAGTAATCTTCTACAAATGCACGGGTAAATCTTCTAATGTACGAGTATATACGTAGTATAGGTATATTCGCATATGCTTTGACATATATTGGCAAGTATATTGGAACCAACGGCCTTCTGCTATGAAGATTACGGGGATTATTGATATTTTCAATTTATTACGTCATCTGTTTTATTTTGGCAAGGATTTTTGAGACTCATATTGTAATACGGATAATCTTCTACTAACACTCGGACATATGTTCTAAAATACAGCATTGTAAGTAGTACGGGTATATCTTCCCATATAATTTTAGCAATTCCATTTTGGCATATATTGGAAACAATTACTGCCTTAAGGTTTGAAGATTACGGGTTTATTGATATTTCCAATTTATACATGCAATCTAATAACATAGATTATATATCCTAATATTCGCGTATATAAGTAGTACGGGTCCCATACAATTTTAACACTTTTATTTAGCATATATTGATTCAACTCCATAGTTTTTTACATTTGCTTACAAAAGGGGCCAGGATGTTTTATTCTTCAGATCTGCCCGTGAAGATAATTTTGTATAGGCGGAACATATATTAAATATTTTAACAGAATATTTTGATTAAAAATGTCATTAGTTTAATATAGGAATTTGCATATGATTGTGAATTTTAAGTTTCTTTATATTATATACTTCGTACGAAGAACGGGCATGCTGCTAGTGTATAATATGTATGTTTATGCAAAAGTTTTACATACTTTACAAAAAACGCACAAATTATGTTTTAATAATTGCAATTTTTGCGCTTGCGCATCATTTTTCAATAACTACTTATTAGATAATTTTTAAGTTGTTATTTGAACCAGAAAGGAGTAATGAATTATCAATCAAATATTATAGACAGATAATTTAATGAAACATAAATCGTATTTGAACCATTATCACGCCAAATATTGCACCTCCGTTCTGACTCCTGTGATATACCGAGGTGGATGAGTTCAACGGTAGCAAATCAGAACTTTAGATTTCTGCAATTGAGACTTTTTACCGCTTCTGTATAATCAAGTTAAGTTGCCCCTGAGTATAGTTTCATGAATATTTTGCGATACATCTATTCAGCGTATTTAAGTAAAAAATTTCGAGATGATTCATAATAGTATATGTATATCTGAATAATATGAAATAATAATATATAGGAAAGTCCAGTGGGGCCCCCCATTCGCAAAATTGAGTAGAGCTCTGAAATAATAGATTCACGGCCAACGGTTTAATTTAGCTTTGAATTTATTTAAACTGTCATTAAAATTCGTTCTGCGGATGAAAATGCTTAATTCTCCAAATCTGCTCTTATTTATTTCCTGTTTCAAAAGAATTCAACCAAAGTCTGCCCAGACGGTCTTCGAACTGCCGCAAATGATACATTTAAACCTAATTACTTTCATATCAATCCAACGTGAATTACATAAGGAAGATATAATACTTAATGCTACTTAAAGTATTTTGAGTAAATTTATCGCAAACTAAGTTTCACCTTCTGATTTATGTTTGTGTTGTGCACAAAAAAGAAACTTAAGATTATTACTCTATTAGATTTGATTACTGCGTTGATTACTATTAATACCACACATTTGAAAATAAAACATTAAAGTTTATTTATTTTTAGTTGCGTTGATTACTTAATAATACCGCTTTAACCGTCATGTGAGAATTATGCAAAGCATAATATTAAATTGAATTCTTAACATGGCCGCAATATCGTACATCGTGTAACAGTATTACACATTGCGTTGTTTGCCGCTATTGTCTGTTAGCACGACAACTGCCGTAAAAATGACTTTATCCAAATTAAGTTTCAGTATGTTGTTCAGACGGTCTGTGGGACGTATGGGAATATAAATGAGTAATATCATAAAATTAGTTTGGATTGAGCCCGGGATGAAAAAATGAAATACATTGAACCCTATGGGACCTGATGTTTCAAACAATTTTTAAGCGAATTTACAATTCACAAACTGCTTCCAAAATTTTAGGAAATATTCAAATTATCCCATAAAATATATAAAAAGAATTTCAGCAAAATATTTTCAGCGGTTTTTTAAATAAAAATTAAGATAATAATTACACCTTTTATATGAAGAGATTACTTGACCATTATACGACGAGGTCACGTGAACCACTTTAAAATAAAATATGGCATCCATCTTGTGCAAAATCATAATTTTTTAAGTTTTTTTAAAATCATATTTAGTGTTGCATCCGCCCAAAACCGCTTTATTTTTGCTTAAATTCTGTGCATCTACATACTGAAACAACGCAATTACAATATATTTGAGTTTAAATAATCATCCAAATTTGAGTATTTATACAACGAAGCCTAATTTTCACTTATGGAGAGTGTCAATACCAAAAGATGTAGAATGAGTATTTTAAGAATTGCTGCATTTCTTTAACGCAAAACAATTTAGCTCATGGAGTTTGCAATATAGCTGATATGAATTAAATATTCATTGATTTTAGACGATTTTTTCGATGAAGTTTTAAGCATAGTGTTTAATTACTTGTACCTCCATGGTCTTAAGTTTTTAAATAAAATAAATTATTATAGTACTGTGATGAATGATATGAATGGAAAACGGTTTATGAATGAAATGCTGCTTTTATAGAGAGAACGAGGCGTGTCATATTTCGATGATGTCATTTGAACAAATTTCATTTGTTTTGGATGAAGTTTTCGAATATAATAAATTATTGTAGTATTGTGATAATTTTAAAAATATTATCGAGGAATGAATCCCATTTTAAAAAATGTTAAAATCAGGCAATTAATATTTCAATACCGTCATTTGAATAAAGTTCATTTGTTTACGATGACTTTTTAAGTTTTCAAATCTGATAAATTAATGTAGTATTGTGATAATTTTAAAAATGTTACCGAGTAATGTATTGCGTTTTAGAGATGTTTAAATAAAATTTCATTGAAGTTGGAAAGTGTTTCATAATTAATGCTTTATGCATGATTGATCGTTCTTGATTATCTTCAGTGCGAGTTCCGGTAATATAATATTAATTAACATGATGCTACTCAATTATTTGCACCATTGTTAACTTTTACAAATAAAATCATTTATTCAGAACATTATCTTAATTATTAAATCTATTGCAACAATTAGTATCTTGTGGAGGAGAGTTGACGTGGGAGACCAATTACGTAAAAAAGGCCTAAACTGCATTAATGACCGTCTATAATACTTAACTCGCACATATCTGCTGGTTGTCTTTAGACCACAGCTCGTACTTTGTTTCGGTTGCATCTCAGACTCTGCTGTTGAAGTTCTCTTAGGACATGGACATTTCGTTTCTGTCTCACTCGTCGAAGTGTATCTCAGGGAATTTCTGTAGTATATCTACGGAATCATTATGGCATTCTGCTCTCTTGCTGGAACTATTTTGCTCTGCAGCACTTAATTCAATCTTGATCACTGCTCTCTCATTGTATTCTCGTATCTCAATTCAATCTCTAGAACTTTCCATATATTGCTACCTCTTTTCGCCTGAGGTCTGACACGCCTCTTTGGCTCCTTTCTGGTAGGTCGGACGGTCTGGGTCTCAACAACAACAACGCCTCTTTGGCTCTGATTGGTCGACCTTGGGCAACGCCCAGATATCTTGCCTTTGGTAACATTTTTAACCACTCTCATGGCTTCGCCTCAGCATCTCATATTTATTGTCTAGCTGACCTCTCGGGTCAAGGTGCAATAATACTGGCGTCTTTATGTCTGATGCATTGTTTGCCATTGGAGAAAACTGTAAATAAAGAACATAAAACTGTCTCACCTAACTCTGGTGTGAAATCAATTCCTGCACTTTTTCTGGTCTCATTTTATATCATTGGCATTTTCAATGAAGATATAAACTTAGGGTTAGCAAATACCTCCATGGTTTAAGTTTCCAAGTAAAATAAATTATTGCGGTACTGTGATATTTTTTACCTCTAAATGTATCGCACTTTAGATGTTTAAATAAAATTGCATCTCAGTTGGAAAGTATTTCGTAATCAATGTTTTATATATGATTCATCGTGCTTGTTAAAAATCTTCTGAGATGTCTGCAGTAGGCGGCATTCCTGATCGATACGCAGATGGGTGGTGACTAACCGTACATATCATGATTTCCGAAATCGGTACACAGAAGCTGATGAGCGAGCATATGACGCTGCAACTACAGTTGGAAGCAACGTGCCAAACTACTGCTCATAGCTTCCATAGGCGTTTACACAAACATTTCGAAAATTGGTGATTAAGGACAAAAAACGCTTATATAAAAATCAATTAAAAAGTTAATATAACGTTATTTACTCTCATATAACGTTATCAGAAAATTATATATTCATATAATATTATTTACTCTCAGAAAACGAATCATTCACCAAAGTTATAACGCTGGAAGAAGGGGGGAAATATAGAATTCTAGGAAATTTTCAATTTTCTTAATTTATATTTTAATATGTACTGGAACATTTTATCTAAAAGAAACTTGAGTGACGTTCTTAAATGTTTTTCATACTTATTGATTGATTACATAATTTAATTTAATAACGTAAATCATTACTGGAACCTCATTGTTCATGATTCAACATCCTTACTCTTTACTGTTCTACTCATAGAAATACATCATGCTTATATAAAACTTTTCTTGCATTCTCACGAGGAACAAATTTTTCTAAGCCTTTTACTTTATTTTAATTTATCGACATTTTATTTGATCTTTTTTTGATCCGTTTGATTTTTGTGATCAATAATATATCTTTTCTGATGAATATTCCACCACATTCTGACATCACTACTGTTCGGTCTATTTACTTGCGAAAAAGGAGCATTCTGAACCAAAATTTAAAATTTATATGGGAGTAAAAAATGTTAGAAATTTCATCTTTTAAAATGATATCTAAAATTGCTTCGGGTAATAATTATTAACCTTAATATTTATGAATTTATGAATGGATTTTACTGCTACATTTCTTATAACCTTTCCATACAAATACTAAACATTCTTCAATACAATTTGAATAAAATTACTTATTCACTTTTTAAAATCTGGAAAAATATTATAGTAAAATAATACACTACAAATTTTTTATGGCTAAAATTTTCTCAGTCATAAGAACGACTTTTCTCTTCCTGCCGCATATCTCATTTTTCCTACGCTAATCTATGGAAAATAGGCCCAAACTCTAGTTTGTTTATTTCTTATTTATCCCGATGTTTTTTACAGAGTACAGATGTAGAAAATATTATTTTGTGCTTTTTTTGTTTTTTTAAATCGATGAAAATAATTAGTAGTATTCCCAATATGTTTGTAAAAAAATCTAATGTGGGCAGCACATGACTTTCCTTATATAATACAAAGAATTTACTACTTTTACAGTAAAAAAAAATAGATCATTTTTATAGTAGATACTTATATTCTTTCTAAGATATTGAATTTTAAACAATTAGTCGTCATTTTCATTGACTTAGCGTCATTTTTATCAATTTATCAAGATTATCGTTAATTTCGCAACATTTCAAAAAGTCGCCTAGTTGGCGACATTCCACCAAATTCGTCGCCAAAATCTCGCCAGGCGTTATGGACGGAGAAATAAGTTACTGTTATAGCAGATAAATGACTATTGGCTTTCAAATACAAAAGTATTACTCAAAATATCTTTTTTCATAAATGGAACGAGCTAGATCCACAAGAATGATGTCACCCAATTTATCACATGATATTAAGTATGAAAAGTAAACATGTTTCTCAAAAGGATATATATTTTTTATTTTTATATGACTTTTTCATAATTTTTTTGAAAAATGTGCAATATCTCAAGAACGGTTCATGTTAGCGCTCTAAAATTTATGTCAATCGTTTTCTAATGAATAATTACATAAAAAATGTCTATTTGCGTAACTTTATTAGAGGTTTCAATTTTTGATGATTTTTTCAAAATTTCACTCGAAAATTTAGGGGGTTCTGAACATTCAATTGCGTATAAAAACAATAGGCTTCCAGTGTTTACGGATTGTAATTTTTGTACCAAATCCCGGTCGAATCGGTCCATTCGTTCGTTAGTTATCGTCTCCACAGACTCACTGACACACACACACACACACAGACAGCACTTAAAATGTTCGATTCGTGATCAGGGATGCTTGAAACGTGCTCTCCCGTCGAAAACGCGAATTCGAATTTTCGACCCCGTCACAATACTTTCCTTAAAGGAGAGTAATAAATGCATTACTCTAAGATATATATATTAACAAGAACCCGCAATCATGCATAAAGCATTGATTATGAAACACTTTCTAATTGAAATGCAATTTTATTTAAACATCTCTAAAATGCGATACATTCAACGCTGATATATTTTACATTATTGCAGTACTGCAGTAATTTATTACATTTAAAAACTTAAAACTCCATAAAAAATGAACTTTATTCAAATGACGTCATCGAAATACAAATCGTCTGACGCTTTATGTAAAAACAATATTTCATCCATATCAGTTTTATTCCAGACTTCAGAGCTAAATAATTTTGCGTGACAAAAATTCAGCAATTCAAATGCAACTCATTCAATAATCTCTTGTTAATTTCCTTATAAACATAATATATAAGGAAAGTATTGTGACGGGGTCGAAAATTCAAATTCGAGTTTTCGACAGGAGAGCACGTTTGAAGCATTCCTGATCACGAATCAAACATTTTTGAGGTGATGTCTGTCTGGCTGTGTGTGTGTGTGTGTTTCAGTGAGTCTGTGGAGACGATATCTCACGAACGAATGGAGCGATTCGAGTGAAATTTGGTACAAAAACCACAATCCGTGAATACTGATAGCCTATTATTTTTAAACACAATCGAAATGGACATTTCTTATGTAATTTGTCCTTAGAAAACAATCGCCATAAACTTTCGAACGCTAGCATGAACCGTTCTCAAGACATCGCACATTTTTCAAATAAATTTATAAAAAAAATCCCATAAATTAGAAAAAATATCAATTTCTGAGAAACATATTCACTTTTCATATGTAATATCATGCGATAAATTTGTTGACATCATTCTCGCGGATCTAGCTCGTTCCATTCATGACAAAAGGTACTTTGAGTAATACTTTTGTATTTGAACGCCAATAGTTATTTATCTGCTATAAGAATAATTTATTTCCATGTCCATAACACTTGGCGAGATTTTGGCGACGAATTTGGCGGAATGTCGCCAACTTGGTGACTTTTTGAAATGTTGCCAAATTAACCAAAATATTGCCAAATGGATAAAAATGTCGCTAAATCAATGAAAATGACGACTAATTGTCGAAAATGCCATATCGTGGAAAGAATATACGTATCTACTATAAGAAAACCTATTTTTTTAACTGTAAGTGTAGTAAATTCATTTTATTATATAAGGAAAGTCATGTGTTGCCCACATGAGTTAATTTTAATTTTCATTTAAAAACTACCAAATGAATTTTGCTGAAATTTCTTTCATATATTTTATGGGATAATTTGAATATTTTCTAAAACTTTCGAAGCAATTTGTGAATTTTAAATTCGCTGAAAAATGCTTGAAAAATTAGATCTCATAGGGTTCAATATATTTCAGTTTTTTAACCTGGATTCAATCCAAAACTAATTGGGTGATATTATTTATTTACATTCCGCCATATGTCCCACAAACCGTCTCATAAAATTACTATTTTTACTGATAAAAACCTTTAAACTTTTATTCGCTTTTCTTGCGAACTCCAGAGATGTATCTAAGCTGTACGAGATTTCCAGCTTGTGACACACATGTTGGTGCTGTGACCGTCGTCCGTATCCCAATTTCAAAGAGGAATCCCCATACATTTACAAATTTCTGTTGTAGTTTGATATCCATCTTAGTAGAGAATAAAAAATTAATTAAGTTCTTAAGGTCCTGTTCGTCATAAGTTTCAACAACCATTCACATTCGACAAAAAACATTTAAAATCGTTTTTTAAATTTAGAATAAGCAGTATCATTGGACCTTTCTACCGAAGTTAAACATTTGGCACGTCAACAACGCGAAAGTAATAGATACACAGAGGTAAACGGGAGAGGGTACCAACTGGCACATTCATACGGAACATAAAATATTTTCCAGCTCTCAGTACTGATTAATGAAGACACATTTGAAATTAGTTATGGAAATGACTCAGAAAATCAAAACTTTAAACACAACAGAACCAAATAAAAGTGTAATAAGTCAGCAGTATACTCACCTATAATTCACAACCAAAAGTTAACTACACGTGATAGATGACAGGTTTTCAAAAGCGAAATCTTTGTTAACATTTCGTAGCGGAAACGAATATTCACATTTTGGAGACTAACATTTGGAAATTACTATTTATTTTCAGGGTCAAAAATGATGTGAAAGAAATTTAACAAAATATTCACAATTTAAATATGCCTAGTGCCAGTTTTCTTTATACGCCTAGTGCATGTGTGCAATGGTTATTGATAACTTATAACCCTTTTCCACCGTGTAAACGGTCGGACCTCAAAGAGAAGATACTTTACCAAAGTAAAGCTCTTTTGCTTTTCCTTATCACATTTTAAATACAAAGTAAATTAGCGCCTTTACCTAGAAAATACTAATCCAAGTTCAAAAGATCACGCCGCTCATAAGATGGTGAGGTTACCCACTCCTGGTCTTCTACTAATAGACCTGAAAATTCCCCCTTCAGGTCTAAAAGATGAGAGGGAGTTACACTGGAAATCCTAATTTTAAATGGATTTTAAGTTCTTAGGAAGTGATTTCTATATAAAAATGGCAAATGATTTCCGCAACCGCTAAAACAGGTATATTTCACCTTCTTATCGAATGTATCCAGTTAATGAAACATTTCTATGTTAGAATAATGTGGCAATTTACTAATGTTTGTCGACAGAAAACCTGTTTATAGCAAATGATGAGATATATATGGGTACTACTCATTTATTAAAAACATTATGATTACAACATTCCAGAAAATGATATAAAATCCATCTTTGAAGTTTTAGAAATATGTTTAACTTTTTGTTGAATAATTAGTGGTAAGAAGCCGTTGATATTAATATAGAATGGAAATATTTACCTCCCTTGTGTCTTACTTACTCACAACCCCTTACAGCTATGAGGTCCTCTTGGTTGTGCCTCAAAAGCTCCATACTCTAGGTGCAGATGTTTCAGTTGCAACTTTTTTTCACATGAAAGACAGCTAAAACAGTCTTAATAGGAGGATAATTAAGGTATTTTTGAAGAATACAAAATTCTCAAAAGTGCAACTATAATATATCTCCTGAAATAGGTAAAAGGTTTGTTTCTTAGAACAGGGATCTCAAACTAATACAGCAAACCGTAGAAAAATTTGATTAAACCGAACTTTATATGTGTGGAAACAGGGTACCATCAACGTAACTATATAAAAAGAAATATATATTACAATTCGCGTGATTTGTACACTACAAATTTAGATTAAGTCTTTTAACAAAGCCATTTCCAATGGTATTTAATATAGAAAGATTCCCCAAAATTATGGTTGCCTAAGTTTGAGATCTCCTTCCAAGAAGCAAAATATTCCTTATATCGGTGTTTCTCAACCACTAGGGCTTCAAGAATATTTTATTGTGAGGTATGCGGAAGCAATTAGCAAAATGAATCTGTACCCAATAAGGGTTAGATGTTGATCGGTGACATATACACTCACTTTCCAAAAGTATATACATTCATAGCAAATTGAATTACAGTCGCGAAACTCAGCATTCAAATGTCGTTATGAACATTCTGGGACGGAAATGGTAGTCTTCTCAGAATACCACGGACTTAACCTGATTAGTTGCATCATTTGTGGCCGAATGTTCCGCAGAGGGACATAAGCAATTAAATCGACTGCATGCCGCACCGAATATCGGCTTTTATAGCTGCCAGAGTAGGATTTACCATTTACTAAAATATCATATTCTTTTTGCCACCATTTCCTAATAAAACGTTACTTTGTTCCCAAATTCTCATCTTTTGCATATCTCCTGACACGATACATGCATGCCGAGTTTCAAGGCTGTAGCTCAATTTCTTACGGGTGCGTGTATATTTTTATAACAGAGTGTATTTGGGACTACATTGCAAATTTCCAGAAGAAAAGAAAAACATTTTATACAACTACCTCTGACATGGTCATAACACCCGGCAGTAGGATGTGTTTCCAATAGTTTAGAATCGGGGAAATATCTCTTTTGGAATTGAAGCCAATTATCAACAGGGTTTATGCCTATGAACCGTGCCTTACAGCTACGTTCAGTCTGAGTTCAATGTTCTGAGAATTGCTGCCTTTTGTGTAATGTGACGGATTTTTTGCACTAGTTACCACAAAGGCAAAATTGAGAAATGGTGGTAAATAACAAGTTTTTTGACTGCCATTCCAGTGATGGCTATTCGATGCTCATACGTCCTAATAAATTCTTCTATATTCTTTTAAAGGTCTTGTAAAACTAATGCGCAGAACTGTCTAGAAGAAATTACATATTATTCAACAATGGTGACATAAAATAACAAAAAGTGACCCGCGTTCTTTGTGTTCTACTTTCTAAAAAGTTGCAAATAATGAACGGTTATTATGAGAGGGTATAAATAATTAGTACAAGAGTAGTCATCAGTAACTTTTAAGAAAATTTTTAGTTGAGAAACACCTTTTTGAGGCACTTAAACCCCTCCACCACGATAAGGTCGGGACCTCGTCGGAGGGGACCCCCCACCCCCCTCCCCTTATCCCTAACACCCTATCAACGACATCAAGATATCAACAAACCTAACAAATATACCTCGGAAATGCAACAGACAACAACGCTAGTAACTCAACAGACACTAAAACCTATTTCTCAGACTCCTATTCTAATGCATCCAACCCTAACCGACAAAAGACACCAACCGAGCCAGAACAACCGACACCGCAACACAAGAATAGATGCAAAACCAACCTGAAAACAAGAAGAAGCAGAACTTAAGAACCAAAATGAATTAAAAAAAATCCTGACCCAATACCAATGAGCCAAGAAAAGAAACTGTACGCAGATCTGGAAACCTTATAGCACACAGAAACTATTGCAGAAGACTATTTTAACAGTATCATTTCAATTACCGACTATTTTATATTATCCTAGCAGCTATTGTAGGTACTATTATTTAACTATTGAATTCAGTATTGTTTATGAAACAAACTATTGAATGCGCTATTGCTTCATTCAGCTCTATAGATTTTACTATTGCATAGAATCAAACTATTGAATGTAATATTGTTTGTAAAACGGAGTATTGAAATTTTTACTATTGACTATTGAGATGACTATTGCCGGTTTACTGACTATTTTAGATTATGACAATCTTAGTACTTCAATTTAAATTATATAAATTTTGAATTTCAGGCCGAAACGGAAATGCAGTTCCTCCTCAGTTCATAATTTGTATAGTTTCTTCACATTGTATTATAACATAAAACAAGCTTTCAATTTTCTTGAAAACTACGTCATTAAATAATGTTGACGGATCCAGTTATAAATGATTCATGGAAAGTTACATAATAACATAAAACAGGGTATGAACTGAAGATGAACAGCATAAGAAATTTTCAATGCACTTAGATTAAAACAGGATACCTTTATTAAGCATGCAAATGGTATCCTTTAAGAATTTACTTTTTGCACTCATTTCTGAGTGATGGCCAAATGATATTTTAAAAGTTGCAGTAGACATTCGGTATGAGCCATGTATGTTTATCTTTGCAAACGTTTAATATTATTTTCGGAGTGGAGGGATGGTCCAGTGATTAAGGGGCGAGGATTGTACTCGGAGGAGCTGCCCAAACTATTATTGTGTCTGTATGGAGTACAACTTCGTTATATTAAGGTCGGGGGGCGCTTATTCGTAAATCCTTCCGAGTGGTTGATGGCTGGGGAAGTCAGCACGACTAGGTTCCGGTCTAAATTGTGTCGCTAAAGACTGTAATATGACCCGTGATCCCCCTGTATTCTGCCGGTGAAACATTGCATGACGACAATAAGGTTCACGTTTTGGCCATTATCGGCGAATGTTAGAATTTAAAGTGCCATTGGGAAAATATATATTATTTTTACTGCTTGAATTTCGGAGAGATATATAATTCTGTCCAAAATACGACTCTATAATTTAGATAGATTTACACGTACTGATCATTCCTGAATGCAAATCATCCCTTCTTTCGACGATGTCTTTGATTGCTTTGTGGTTTGTTTGATTTTGTAAATAAGAACGTTCTCCTAATTTTTCAATCAATAGGGTTTTAAACTAATTTGATACATTTCATTTGCTTGTTGTTTTTTAAGGAGATAAAATTGGCTCAATGATTTCACAGCAGATCTAACCAAGGTTAGGGTCCTCCCTCTTTTTAAGAAAACCGAAGGAAAAACTCTATAGCATATTACAGTTTATTAAAATGCTAAGAAATGACCGATGTATATATATTTCTTATTTTTCTTACCGTTCATGGTGATGAATGATGAAAGTATCGAAATCGTGTTAAAAATCAGAATTGAGTTAAAATTTTAGTTGTCAATGGATCTGAGTGTTTCGGGCATTCTGGAACACGAATACGTTATTTTTAGAGTGCAGTCTCAGTGTGTGTCCGTCAGTGCAACATTCGTATCTATTTTAGTTCAAAATCTATTTGACGAAATTTCCCCCAAATTGGGTAAACGAATCACACGTGTCTTACGCTGGTGTTAATTAGATTTGAATATGCGTTTTGGAAAAATAGAACATATCTTTTTTTTCAGAAATGGCTTCCAAAAATCATTAAAATCTAAAACGGAAGACTCAATATACTGAAATGTATTCAGAAAATGCTTGTTTCTTATGTAATTTTGGATACCGTAACCATTTAATCTGTTCCCATTACTCTATGAAAAATCGTTTTCGATATTTCAATGATTTCGAAATATTTCAATTTTGTTTTAATTTTTGTGAGGTGACGACATTTCGATAGGTCGCTAAATGAAAAAGAAAATATTTTCAGATTGTAATTGGATGTAAATTTGGAAAATGAATGCTTGTGCAAATGAACTCAATTCAATGGATAGTGAAAGAAATGAAAACATGATTTCGAGTCTGTAAGGAAAGTCATGTGCTTCACGTTTTTTACAGGTTTTTATTGGTTTTTTATACAAAGAAATCCTCTGCTTTTTCTGGATCCCCACTTTGTCTTTCGTGCGACTTGTGTTTGAATATTATACAATCATTTTCATAAGTTTCAATATAACGGAAATTAATTTTCATAAGTTTCATTATAAGGAAATTCATTCATTTTCATAAATTTAATTTTGAGGAAATTCATGTTCCTATGTTTAATTTTAAGGAAATTAATTTTGATGTGTTTAATTTTAAGGAGAAATTCATTTTTATATCTTTAATTTATAAGTAAATTTATTTTCATATGTTTAATTTATAAGTAAATTTATTTTCATATGTTTAATTTTAAGGATATTCATTTTCATAAGTATAAATTTAAGGAAATTCTATTTCATAAGTTTCATTTTAAGTGAGTTTCAATTTTAAGCAACAGTTAAATATGTGCGTGTACCTTTTTATTCATTTTATTTTGTATTCAAGAGATGAGAAACCATGGATGACACCGGATGTCTACACCAACTTTGCACTAAAAACTAACTTAAAATCTTAAAAAATATATATAGTAATACTTAAAAATACTAAAATAAATTTCAAAGTTCTAAAAATTAAGTATATCACCATCATTCAGCAGGTAGGGCCGTACTCCGGAGGCTTGTCATAAAGAATGGAAGTGCTGGGAAATTTCTTCATCTGAAAATAGAAACAAAATATTTCGGTTATAATTATCTTTCCACATGGATTAACACAAGTCATTTATTCAGAGTATATATATATATATCTTTCTAGACTAGTAAGTAGGTTGTTCTACCTAAACCCCTGAACCTATGAACCGACTATCGTGGAGATGTGCGGGGAGAGTCGACTTACGATATCTCTAAATCTGAAAATATGTCTGTGAGTATGCATGGGTGTGTATGTGTCTGTCTCATCATCGAAGGGGAACTGTTTTCACCGAATTTCATGAAATTCCCTGGGGAGTCTTGAAACAGCCACATTTAAAATTGAATCTATGTTTCGAGTATTAAAAACCGGAAATTATCGATATAATTATTAAAAAACGTGAACCTTGCTTAGAGATAGCATTATGAAGATGATATTATTCTCGCATATTTATCTAAAAAAAAATGATATCATGTCTCTTAGCAACTGAATTAAATGCAATGTGTTTATACAGCAAACGATTTTTAATAAATATTTTCCGATTTAAATTATTAAGAAATGTATATATTATTAATTTAATTGGAATTGCAGTTTTGACTGGATTTTGCAAATTACGGTCTTCATGTTTATAAATGGCGGGGATTAAAATTTCAATTTCTTACGCCATCTGTTTTATTTTGCAAAGTTTTTTCAAATTCTTAAATTGTACTACGGGTACCCATACAATTTTGGCGCTTTTACTTTGGTATAAATGGGTGCAATATCATATTTTTGTTAATTTGTTTACAAACGGGACCAGGATGTCTCATTCTTCAGATCTGTCTGTGAAGATAATTTTGTACAGAGAGAATAGATTCTTAAACATTTTAGTAGCATTGATTTAATTATTTTTATAGAATGCTATGAATATCAATATCACTTAGAATACTACATGAATTTGCACATAATTGTGGAAAATTTCTTTTTGTCGTATATTCTTTACGAAGAATTTCTATACTGCTAATTTTGAATAAAATGTAGTTATTAGAGGTTCCATTCCAGCCAGAATCCTAGAGGGACCACTTGGTACTCTCGTATTCAGTGTTAAGAGCGGTGCAGTTTGGATGGTTTTACGGTTAGATTTAATGATCTGAAAAGTGATTCTGTTCCGGGTTTCATCGAATTTTTAAACTTAGATAGATCCATAACGGGTCCACTCATTTCCAATAAAATTTATTCACACAAGTGTGACTTGATGTTACAGTTAGAAAAATTGCTTTCATATTTTTCCATAAGTTACATACATAGAGATTTCAAACAAACAATTCTAATTTAAATATTTTAATCTACATTTCACGAATTTAATAGTTTTATGAGGTTATTAAAGTTCCAAAACATCTGTATGTCGAAGTTCGTTATTAAGTGAAACTGTTAACTTTTACCGAGAAAAACTTTTATTTTTATTGAATGTTTCCTTTTAAATTTGAAATGATATATGTATTGTAGTCAAGGAAGGCAATGAATACAAAGTTTATATTTTTAACTTCCGCTTAAGGTATGTTTTGTCAGTCGCTTAAGTTATTTATATTCAGTTTAAGTTATTTTTATTCAGGCGTGACTATTTTTATTTTAAAAATTTAAATCGTTTTATTATTTCCTCTTCAGACATAGTGATGCAATATCATAATTTAACAATATGATAATTGCGAAACAATGGAGTAATGATCTATAAACAATTAATTTTTGTTAACATAATATAAGTAAAAATCTGAGAGAATGATGAAAATAAAAGTTAACAATTTACAAATAAAAATAATAAAGTATTAAGGAAACTATCGAATATGTTTTACTCTTTTTAAATGCCACTGCAGTTACTGATTTGTTAAAAAGTAGCTTGTATCAACTTTTTTTTACAATAAGAGTAACTGCTACATGTAAACATACCCATTTAGCTACCAAATCTAATTATTTCTTAGTTTCCTGTCTTTCTGTTTTAGATTTAAGTACAATCTTATGTATAGTTATTTTTTGTGCCCTGTTACAAATTTTCTTGCGGGGCTAATCTTTTCTTATCAAAACACTTTTTGCTACTATGTTGTCTCGAAAATGCTCGCCAAGAATGCTCAAATTATCGCACATGTGACATTCATCCAATGCCATTTCTCTATTTGAATAGCTCACGGGCGCATTTTAAATTCTAATGGTAAGGACTTCATGTACCGATAGTGAGATCTCTAAAAAAAATCTCAATTTCAATATATATACATATATATGTGTATATATATAAATATAATACATATATATACATATATAAATATAATATAATATATATATACATATATATATATATATATATATAATGTGGTAACCGAAAAAGAAATAAGGAATAAAGTTAAAGCTTTTAAATATTAAATTCGTTAAGGATTGACATGGCCTTTAATTCATACATAGTGGATTAAGTATTTAATCGTACATTGCTAGTTGTGTCTTGGGCTTTGATCATATATCAAATGCTTGCATCAGTTATATGCACCGCCGTAACTCTTTGGTGTGCGGCTCCTTTTCGTACATCTGATTGCACTCACACATTATATAGATCTAGCCAGTATTTTTGGAACATTTGCACAATTCTTTAAGTCATGTTGTACAAGCTATATGTGCACATGTTGCACAAATCTGCTCACGTCCTTCTTAAGTCAAATCTTATTCATTATTTCTTTTCTGGTCTGCTCTTAAGTGAAATCTCCATAAATGTCTACTGGTATGCTCTTAAGTCAAATCTCCATTATTCTGTCTGCTTGATTCTCGGGTCACAGGCTGTGGTTCCCTCGTTGGAAGGGGGGGGAGGTAACTCCCCCTTTTCTTCCATTTGGCGCTTATTGGTTACTCCTTCACCCAATGGCACCATCCCACATCTCGTAAGGCCCAGCTCAGCCGCTCTGTCATTTCCCCCTCAATTTATGGTCTTCTGACCTTTAGGTTCACGTAGTGATAAAATTCGGTACCAGCCAGACTACACGTATTGTCCGCCGTTTTGGCCACCATAAATTTACACATAAAAGTGTCTCATCAAATGTGAGATCTATTTCTGGTCTCACACTATATATATAATTTGCTATCTGTGAAGACCACATAGCTAGATAAGAAAATAATTTTTTATTTACATTTTTTTTCAATTTTTTATAATTTTTTTGGCTGGATAACTCACAACTTATTATTTGCCATCATGTAATTGCTGTAAATTACAGAAGCCATCTGGTTCCTGCCAAAATACTATATATGACTCCAGACGAAATTATATTTGTTTTTACTTATTTTTCCTTTACTTATTTTACCTTTTTCTGTCTTGTTACACCTCCTCATTTGAGATTTACAAACTATAAATTAGATTAACAAATCATTTCAGAGAATTTTAAATAATATAGATTATTTGTCAGTTAGAAAAGAGGTTTTTATTAATTAGAAACTACGAATTATGTAAAATTTTGTATCTTAGCTTACGCTAATATGTTAGTATATGAATTTTGTATGTAAGAAGAAAAATTTGAATTCCACTTACATTGTAGATGCATTCCGGATCGATGACGCCCGGCATGTAAAAAATCTTGCAACCCGTCAGATCACTTTTACAAGATGCTCGTCTTTTCTGAAAATAAAAAGCAAAACAGTATAATAAAGGCTTTGGTTCATGGTAACCAACATGGTTAAAATAGAATTTCAAAGACATTTAATATTTTAACAAAAAACACAATATTTGTAAGTTTGTTTTAAAAATTACAATTGTATTTTTTTGATAATTTTGTTTTTCATATCTTATGTCTGCATGTTAAAAGACTCATAATTATCATTATGATTCATCTCTCTATGCCTGTAACATGTGAAAAGAGTGATACGGTGAAATAGTTAATTTTGATCGATTTTAATGATATGGATCTTTATGAATAAATGAGATAGGGTCACTATTATATAACTAAATTCTTAAAATGTTTCAATTGATAGTACCGTCGTATTGAAGAATTATCATCTTGGGAAACTCGATTTAAATCCATTTAATTTAGAACTTGTAATATTGAAATAGGGTGTTTGTTTTTAATGGTGTTTTAGTGTATGGGTAACTGTAAATTAGAAAAATAATAATTAAAAGAAAATCCGTTTAACTGTTATCTATCTCAAATGGCATTTTATCCTGCGATGCACCGGTCAATTAAAGGTTTGATATCAGAAAAAAAAAAAACGGGAGTGTGGCTCAACTCAACGTTCTCATACAAGAATTTCTATTTTTTTAACCGTTACAAGATAGAATTTGAAAAATAGTTATCGAGGGTCTAAATTATTAAACTACAGCGTGATATCCTTCGCTTTAACCCTTTTCTTACGGGTGGGACAGCGACAATACCAAACGAAGAACCTCTAAAAATGTCAGGTATTTGACATATCCTATCCCAAACAGTTTGATCCCCCTTCGCAGACATTGGCGTCCTCTCAAATACCTGTCTTTTTGAGAGGTTCTTCAAGGACGCCAATGCCTGCAAAGGGGGATCAAACTGTTTGGGATGGGGTATGTCAAATACCTGTCTTTTTGAGAGGTTTTTCGCTTGGGATGGGCGCTGTCCCACCCCTAAGCAAAAGGTTAAAGGACTTTTAAAGAATATTTGGATTGATACTACAGTTGGCAATGTACCCCACTTGGAAATTAACTTACCCCCCATGGAGTTGTATAATGGCATTATAAATTGCGGATATTTTTCACAATAATGATTGAAATTATAAAGTACCTTGATCATTGAGACATAAATATACTCTATCATGCAAGATTATGTCCAATTTTGTCTTATGGTGCAGTGTAAAAATAATATAAAATTTCGAATAAATTTCAAAGTTTACTCTGGAATTAAAAATGTTCTATCTAGTTCTAAATTTATTGGTGACAAAGCCGGATATAAAGTTTCTTGAAAATCCACTTATTTTTGGCTGCTATTGCGGACACAAGATATAGACCACAAATAGACAAACAGACATCACTAAAAAATAGTCAAATCATGTTCACAATCTACATGGATCAATGGTAGAACAAGGTACAAGATGATATTTTGATACGTTTCAAAGTACTTTAAGTGGAGTTAAGAAATTTGCCGCAAAAAATTAGATGAGTAGCATTCATGCGTAGAACAATAGCTTACAAGTAGCACAATCTTCAAGCAAATAATAAATAGATACAACAGACGCTAAGTGGAAAGGTACAATTTTAGTGCAAGTGGTATTAATTGATCGTGAAATAACTTTACCTAAATTCAGTACGAAATTTCTGTTTTTCCAGTAAAAGTTCTTTATACAATTTTAAAACTTAGAAAAATGTATTGTTTTTACAATACACACTACGAATTGCGAGAATCAGGGCGTTTCGAAAAAACGTGTTATTGTATCATGTCCGAAGTTCGTGTCAATAACGTTTTAGAAAGTTTTGTTTGGGTTTCGAAGTTCTTCTATTTTTCGTTTTAGGTTCCTTCTACCCCATGTTCCGTTATGCCCGAATGATCCTCAAAGAAACACATTTTCGCACAAAGTCATATCAAAGATTAAACGGGGCAGAATAATTTAGCACCACCACCCCTCTTATCAAATTATCGGTAGATGTTCGATTACATTATTTTCTTTCTCATTCTGCTCATTTTACGTTATAGATTGTTTTCATTACACAATATAATCAAGGTATATTTTAGTTAATTTTCAGCGAAAATTTACACGTCTTGACCACATTTGAGTTGCTTTGAAATTATATTGTACCATTGCACTATATTTTATAAATCCTACGCTAGTTGCTATTTTGAGATATTAAACGGAACTGAAATAACAGCAATATTCCAAATAAACTCGATAATTGACTTACAATAGGATCCTTGACGCGGTAGTTAAACTTGAATGCATCCATAATATCCTCCTCAAAGTATCTTGCATCAAATATTTCCACAAACTCTTCAACTCGGGCTCTGGGCTTGGGCAACGCCTCATCCAGTTCGAATCCAAGGTTATCCACTCCGCCCTCCTCCACGAATTCCTCAACAGCACTTCTCTTTTTGGACCTGCAAAAAAAATTACATATTACGAAGAGTTTTATGTATTTGGAAATAATTGGATTTGCACAAATTATTTTATTTAAAGTAAATGCCTACATAAAATATTTTTATTTATTTGTCCATAGAGATTTATTTGCATGGGGCCGCGCTCTCTACCAGTTAAAGTCATAATTACAAGACACACTTTGATAAATAATATACTTTCAATAAGATTTTTTTTTCGATATTTTACTTGAAGTTGTGTATATCCAGTAAGGACATTTCTTCTGACGTCCCTCTGGCAATAAAATGTATCAAATTTTTATGCCGTGACAAATGTTTACATTTTGTGTCCAATTGGCAGCAATTCTTTTAAAGTTTCTATAAGCAGAAAGTTTATATAAAATCACTTTTATGGATGCATAGTGTTGGATGTAATACATCATGAAGAATATAAACTGTAACAAATGTAGGATGTCATGTTTAAGTAGGATCATATAACGCTAAAATCCTTCATTTCACTCATCATCACCCTAAAGTGGAGATGATGAATAGTTAGAATCTAACGGAAGACAAAACCTTTACTATATTCTAGGGCTAATATCACACTGTACTCTGTTTGTGATATACACTGGATGAACATATTTTTCGATCAGCCTGTTAATACCATCTTATATGAGAATTTCAAATTCGATCCTCTTATCATGGGCGGACGAATATTGAGAGAAACATATTAATTTTACATACATTGGAATTCAGTTGAAGATCCTGCTTAAACTTTAGAGAATAAATAGTTCCTTCTTAAAATTATTCTTATTTCTTCTTAAGCTTTAATATTTAATCTTATGTCAAATATATGTTAAGAAGCAATACACAATTTGAGAAGTGTATTCAAATGTGTCTTGTCATTCGTTAAAAATAATTAACCTATTGATGTAAAACTCGAGGACAAACACAAGCACTTACAAAAACGAATAAACATTTCAAAATTATATTTAGAAAGTTTCTGTAGTAGTCTATACTACCCTATCAAGACATAAGATTCAAATATTTCAAGTAAATTTTAAAGCAAAATGACATAAAACCCTATCGTGCTGGAACTAGTGTTTGGCCCATTTGCATAACATGGTATGTAATAATTTGCATAAATATATGTAGTGGAAATAGAGAAAATTTTATTCATACACGTCTTCAGAAACATTTTCAGGTAACGCCTAAGTGAAAACTATACACGAGATGGAGAGATGCGATTGAAGCTGATATTCGCTTTGTACCGAATAATCTTTATGCTATGCGAAACAGCATTCACACGATGTGATAAAATTCAAGACACACGTTTAATTAATACGGTTATATAAAAAGTTATGCATACTTGGGAATACACTGTTTAGGGAGATAATGGCAAACGGCTAATACAAAGATGCTATTTCTGAAATCTTGGCGTTGTTATTTTTGCACATAAATCGATGGACTTACTTCTTGCCTCCGAAGAAACGTTTAATAGCTTTCCAAACCTTCATATCTTCAAAATATATCCAAATTACTTATTAATAAACGAGTCTTAGAATTTTCAGACAAGCAGCTTGAAAATTTGTCAGAAAATGATCTCCAAACAATGAAAATATATAAACATCTCTCATTGGTTGCGAATGTTTATTGTGACGTCACACATTCATTGTTGATTTAAAATGTTTAATTTTTTTCATTGTTTCGATTACGCATTGTGACGCACGCTATTATTTTATTTTCAAAAGCATATTTTACCAGATGTTTTGTTTTGAATTAAATCGAAATTTACTACTTATGCACGATAGTTTTTAGTTTCAATTTTACCCTCCTGTTGATGCGAAGCGAGCACAGTCTATTAACTGTGTTTGCGAATCACAGTTTGTATTCCTTTTAGCTCAGACAACATCGATCATTTGAGAGAGCGCTCACATCATTTAGCGTTAATAGGATGCAGTTTTCATTAGAAGCTCCTCCCCGGAACGTGAGTCCTTTTGCGTGACGCCATTTTCATTTCTATTAGGAATTTCATGAATGTTGCAGGAAAAGTAGCTGCATCATTTTAATATCTACAATAATTGTATAACGTTTTAGTATAATTTTCTTGCTATACCGTCTTGAAGCAGTCAGATTTTCGAATTTGTATTTCTTCCCCATGGGTGGAGAAAATGGGGTCTCTTCGAAAAATATTTCTTAATCTTCAAGAACAAAATCAAATCCTAACTCACTTCTAAATAATTTCTATATTTAGAAGATTGAATATTTTGTATTCTTATAGTATCAATTATGGGACAGAAATTACCGGAGCAGGATTTCGGATTTTTTCCATGGAGTTACAAGTAATTAAACTCTATGCTTAAACTTCATCGAAAAACATCATCCTTATCTGTGTAAAATCAATGAATATTTCTTTCGTATCAGCTATGCAGACTCCATGAGCTAAATAATTTTGCGTTAAAGAAATACAGCAATTCTTATACAACTCATTCTACATATTTTGCTGTTTACATTTTACACAGCAAAAAAATAGGCTTTACATTTTACACTGAAAAAACCAAGTGAAAAAATAGGCTTCGTTGCAGAAATAATCAAATTTGGATGATCATTTAAACTCAAATATATTGAAATTGCGTTGTTTCAGTAAGTAGATGCACAGAATTTAAGCAAAAATAAAGCCATATTAGGATGGATACAACACTCAATATGAATTAAAAAGAACTTAAAAAAATCACGATTTTGAGACAAGATGGATGCCATATGTCATTTTGAAGTGGGTCACGTTATCCCTTCATAAAATTGTCACGTGATCGCTTCATATAAGAGGTGTAATTATTATTTTAATTTTTATTTTAAAAACTACTGAATATATTTTGCTGAAATTTTTTTTATATATTTTATGGGATAATTTAAATATTACCTAAAATTTTCGAAGCAATTTGTGAATTTTAAATCCGCTTAAAAAATGTTTGAAAAATTAAGTCCCGTAGGGTTCAATGTATTTCATTTTTTCAACCCGGGTTCAATCCAAAACTAATTGGGTGATATTATTCATTTATATTCCCATAGGTTCCACAGACCGTCTCAACAACATACTAAAATTTCATTTTGATAAAGTCCTTTTTACGGCAGTTGTCGTGCTAACGGACAGACAGATAGACAAACAGACAGACAGACAGATAGACATACAGACAGACAGACAGACAGATAGGCAGACAGACAGACAGAATGAACAAAGTCATAAACACTTTTCAACTTTGTTGTAAAGTGTTAATAAAATGCATTTTACCGGTAATTTTGAAATTGAAGATTTTGACAGAAATACATGTTATAAATAGGTTTCAAACAATGCTTTGAATTCATCCCAAACTAATTTTGATAGTTTACAAGGAAAGGGTTTAGTTGTCGGAAATTTTAAAATGAGTTGAGGGCCTTCTTAAGTACAGCTTTGGGGGCTGATTATAAAAAACCAAAACCGCATATATTTACCATATTTGCAACTCTTCTTACATATTTAGTATCGATCAAGTATTAATCAAGTGAGAACATTGAAATAGAGGAAAAGCAGCTTCACAGTATCTGGATTGATTGCAGGCTATTCTGATTTAAAGCATGCCTTTTTTTTAGTTTAAACCATTTTTTAGGTTTATAATTTTAAACTAAAGTCTATACCAAGATTAAAACTAACAGGAATAAAAAATGTTTTTTTCTCGCGTAGGTGACAATTCAGCATGACGAAGTCAAATGTATTATACATTGTAGAGTAAAAAGACAACGTGAATATTGCATAAATATTATAGAAAGTGTCGCTAAGATAGATAAAAAAGCAGATTTAAAGAATCGAAAACAAAGCTTTTCCTCTTCCCCAAGTAGCACAATAAGAGAGAAAATTGCATTCCCTCAACTGTAGAGATAAAAACATCCCAACGCTCTCTGGCTCTCTCTCTGCACTGAAAACCGTCTTTTGAAACTTATCGCCCACGTGACTGAAAACAATTTGACACGTGCTGGATCCCCTGAAACTCTTCCTTTTTAGTAACTAGACGACCCAGGTCGGGGAGAAAAAGCTAAGAACTTCTTTTTCGGATATGATGCGCGGGACGTGCTAGACAGTTTTTAAATAAAATATATTGAATTCTTAATTTGATTGTAAAAAAATTCCAACTAAAGTGTCAAAGTGCTGAACTTTTCTAGAGCTAAGGAATGGCAGTCCACGATTGTTTTTTTTAAGTCCATACACCAAAAACTGTTTGTTTGATGAGTTTTAAAATGACTCATACGGATAATATTTGAAGTTACTCATTTTGAAAATCTGTATAAGAAAAAACAAGCTATCGATTTTTTTTTAAATTGACTTTCTAGGGCTTTTGGAAATCTTTCTGTCTCTCGTTCAAAGAAAAAAAATTGATAGTCAAACTTTATAACTGAAGGAGAAGATACTTTTTTCTGCACCTCTAGATTTAACCCTGGTTTTAGAGGATTTTCACAAATATTAAGTATTTCGAATTTTCGAAAGTTTGGGCAGCGTACCGACATCGTTAGCTGCATAAAAATGAAGAAAAAACGCGAGATTCTAGGCCATGCTGGGACAAAGTCCTGGATGTGTTTTGGCTGAAAGATTGTACAACTTTATCTCAGAAGTAGGATGACCGAAAGCTAGATCCCTTTTCTTGTCAATCATTTTATTTTTGCAGATTTTGTTGCCAACCTTATTCTGGAAGCCACCATTCACCTTAACTCAGAGCTACTTATTTTGTCTAATTTTACAATTTAATATCAATGGCGATGTTTACTAAACAGTCATTGGATCTTTTCAGAAACAGTGTATGCTCGCCAATAATACGGGTTTATTATTTGTGAATTGTATGTGTCCGTTCCTATTTTTGCAGTAAAATCTCAGGGTTGTTATTCTGTCTCAATTGAGCGTTTTTGTAGACTTACTTAAGCCGGGTAAATGCAAAATTTATTGGATGATATTACTCATTTACATTCCAATATGTCCCACAGACGGTCTCAATAACATACTAAAATTTCATTTTGCTAAAGTCATTTTTACGTCAGTTGTCGTGCGAGCGGACATACAGATAGAATGAACATAACCACTTTTCAACTATGTTGGAAGATGTTAAAAATTCAGATATATATCTACATCAATAAAACCCTCGACACATTGATTTCCAATCAAACTTTTGAAAGTGCGAAGACTCTTCTCATAATTCCCAGCTCCTACTACTAGTTATAATTGAATTATTATTGAATTTTTCAAAAGGGCATTTTGAAAAGTTTTAACTCGATAATGAGCTCCTTCCAAAGGCACTTTTATTTGTCGTTTTAAAGCAATCTTATGTGCCGGCTGTGCGTATTTTAATTATTTATGTTTGAATATGTGTCCTCAAATATTCTAGAATTATGAAATGTAAAATAACGGAAGAAAATACTTGAACATATAGGCCATCCATTAAAATGCCACATTGTGGCTTAATAATGTGTATTTTAAGAGAAGGTGATTAATTAAATACATTAAAAATTATCTTCAGTGCGCTAATAAAACATCTTAGGAAATAGCATATAATTTGAAATAAAACACAACTAAATTTCTAAAGAGAGAAATATGTGCGAGAATAGCAATTGAACATGGGACTTAAGGATTAAGAGATCATGTAATCCAAAATAATGCGTTCTGATACTGACTAATTTGGAAAATCGGATTTTTGTAAACTTCGCAAATGTAGAAATTTTAAAATAAATGATATGTTCAACGTGCAATTAATGTACATTCTCTTTAAAATTAGATTACAATTTACGGATACAGAGATGGAAAATGAACGCCGATATTTTCGTTGGCTAAAAACCGCTTGGTATAAAGATACTTCAAAATTCCAATTTATCACTGAATTATTAAATATATATATATATATTTTACAATATTCGAATATTTTAGAATCATGCTCGAATTATCACCTTCTATTAAACAAAAAGGAAAACGAGCCAAGAATTTGCGTTTTAAATCGTGGGAAATACGTGTAACCTATATACAACTTAAACACATCCTATATGTCAGGACAGGAGTTAATAATATTGATTTATATTTTAATTGCGTTTAAATAAGTTAAGTGTTCGAATTTATAGGATGATTCAATCCTAAATTTTGGCAGATGTTCTGTATTGATTCATTTGATCATATCATTGCATTCATTGATGCTATGATTCTGTTACATTGTGAAGATTTTTCCTCAATCAGTAATTATTCATGTTCATTTTGACGGAAGTAATTATTCATTTTCTATATAAGCAATTATTCAATTTCTATATAAGCAATTATTCAATTTCTATATAAGAAATTATTACTGTTCAATTCTATAATATAAAATAGTGAATGGTTTTGAACGGAAATTGCATAGCATAATGTAGTTGTTTCCTAGTAAGACCCGTAGGCATTCTACGCTGTAAGTGATAAACAAAAAACACTCAAGAACACTTCCTACTTCTGTTGAAAGAAGCCTGAAATATTTTGAACTTTAGATATGTTAACGAAATGAGCGCAACACTCCGAATGCGTGCTATTTCAAATAATTACTCATTAAATTGTCAATCAATAATACTCATTAATTAATCACTCAATAATACTCATTAAATAATTACTCATTTTACCCCAATTAATATGGCAATAGCACCCCAATAAATTTTTAAAGAAGGTCAGTGAGTGTACACGTAAAATCCTATTTACAGTAAAGGGGACATGCCCAATCGAATAAAAGTTGTTACAACGTCTCTAAGGAAGAATTTAAAACGAGGAAGATTAGGAATTCCAAAGTAAAGAAGAGTAGGAATTTAAAAATGCATGCATGGTGTTGGATATTATGAATGCATGGTGTTGGATATCATACATAATGATGAATATACACTCTAATAAATGGGGATGTCATGTTTAAATAGGATCATATAACGCTAAAATCTTTTATTTCACTCATCATCACCCTGAAGTAGAGATGATGAATTGTTAGAATCTAACGGAAGACTAAACCTTTACCATATTCTAGGGCTACTTTCAAACTGCACTGTGTTTCTGATATACACTGGACTAACATCTTGTTCGATCAGTCTGTTAATACCATTTTATATGAGAATTGAAAATTTGATCCTCTTATCTTGGACTTTTTCCATTATTATTATTAATCTCTTATTCCGTTCGGTCTTGATTGAAAGAATATTGAGAGAAACATACTGAATTTACATACATTGGAATTCAGTTGAAGATCCTGCTTAAACTTTAATCTTAAGAAAGAACCATTTATTTTCTATTCTTATTTATTTTTAACCTTTAATATTTAATCTTAAGTCAAAAATAAGTTAAGAAGCAATACACAATTTGTGAAATATTGATATTCAAATGTGTCTTGTCGTTCATTAAAAATAATTAGCCTATTGATGTAAAACTCGAGGACACACAAAAGCGAATAACGATTTCAAAATTATGTTTAGAAATTTTCTGTTGTAGTCTATACAACCCTATCAAGACTTTTTAAGATTCAAATATTTCAAGTAAATTTTAAAGCAAAATGACATAAAACCCTATTCTGCTGGAACTAGTGTTTGTCCCATTTGCATAACATGGTATGTAATAATTTGTATATATATATGTAATGAAAATAGAGAGAATTTTATTCATACACGTTTTCAGAAACATTTTCAGGTAATACGCCTAAGTGAAAACTATACACGAGATAAAGAGACCCGATTGAAGCTGATATGCGTTTGTACCAAATAAACTTTATAGCTATGAAAACAGTGTTCACACGATGTGATAAAATTCAAGACACACGTATAATACATAGTGTTATATAAAAGTTATGCACATTTGGGAATACACTGTTTAAGGAGATAACGGCAAACTGCTAATACAAAGATGCTATTTCTGAAATCTTTGAATTGTTATTTTTGCATATAAATCGATGGACTTACTTCTTGCCTCCGAAGAAACGTTTAATAGCTTTCCAAACCTTCATATCTTCAAAATATATTCAAATTACTTATAAATAAACTAGTCTTATTATTTTTAGTCAAGCAGCTTGAAAGTTTATCAGAAAATGATCTCCAAACAATGAAAACATATAAACATCTCTCATTGGTTGCGAATGTTTATTGTGACGTCACACATTCATTGTTGATTTAAAATTTTTAATTTTTTTCATTGTTTCGACTATGCATTGTGACGCACGCGATTATTTTATTTTCAGAAGCATATTGAACCAGATGTTTTGTTTTGAATTAAATCGAAAGTTACTACTTACGCACGATAGTTTTTAGTTTCAATTTTACCCTCCTGTTGATGCGGAGCGAAAGTGTTTGTGAATCGCAGTATGTATTCCTTTTAGCTCAGACAACATCGATCATTTGCGAGAGCGCTCACATCATTTAGCGTTAATACGATGCAGTTTTCATTAGAAGCTCCTCCCCGGAATTTCCAATTCTATTTCAGGCATTTTCAATTCTATTTGGAAATTCATAAATGGAACAGGAAAAATAGCTGCACCATTTTAATATGTACAATAATTGTATAACGTTTTTGCATAATTTTCTGGTCAGACCGTCTAGAAGTCGTCTGAAGAATTGGAAAACTGAATTTTTGAACACCTATAGTATTGATCGCGACATCGTACTGAACGGAACCTGATTTTTGAATTTGTATTTCTTCCCCATGGGTGGAGAAAATGGGGTCCCTTCGAAAAATATTTCCTGACCTTCAAGAACAAAATCAAATCTTAACACACTTCTAAATCATTTCTATATTTAGAAGATTGAATATTTGTATTCTTATAGTATCAATTATGGGACAGAAATTAAAGGAGCAGTATTTCGAATTTTTTCCAGAGGATACACAAAATTGGAGGGAGAAGGGGTTGTTGTTGTTGAGACCCAGACCGTCCGACCTACCAGAAAAATGTAAGTTAACTGTTTGGACGTCCGGGAAGTACCACTCAATCTAGACCGGAACCCAGTGGGGGAGGCATCCACAGGGATCGTATCCTCCTTCCCCTACCACCAACGTCTCGGATTTACGGAACCATATGTTTAACGTGATCGTACTCCGCATGAACGCTGCGGCAGTTGTGGCAGCGTACAAATACAGCGTGCAAACAACCGGGCTACAGCGCCCGAAATGTGCCAAAAGCACGCGGTGTTTCCAGGTAGTCACCCACCCAAGTACTAACCGCGCCCGATGCTGCTTGACTTCGGTGATCTAACGGAAGCCGGTATTATCAGCACGGTAGGACCGTTGGCATGGAGGGAGAGGGGGTGGCAAAAGGTCTTTTCAGACCTTAAGGAATCCTTCCGGTGATCTGGAAGGGGTGATTTTTTGCATACTTACAATATTGATCCTAGAATAGAATCTAATTTGTTGAAATTTAAAATTTTCAACACTCCAGTCCATTAAATGCTAAACGAAACAAGACTTCTTTAAAAAAGATGTTATTTTAATTTGTATAGAAGAAGTGTTTTACATTGTATCTGTTTTTGTATTTTAAATGATATACCTAACTCATTAAAGTGCACATTCATAATTTTACTTTTATGTATTACATTAAGTAAGAAAAATGTATTTTACCGGCAATTTGCAAATTGAAGGTTTTGACAGAAATACATGTTATAAATAGGTTTCAAACAATGCTTTGAATACATCCCAAACTTATTTTGATGGTTTACAAGGAAAGTGTTTAGTTGTCGGAAATTTTAAAACTGCGTTTAGGGCCTTCTTAAGTACAGCTTTGAGGGCTGATTATAAAAACCAAAACCGCATAAATTTCCCATAATTGCATCTCTTCTTCTATATTTAGTATTACTAATCAAGTGAGTGCTGGAACTAGCGTTTGTCCCATTTGCATAATATGGTATGTAATAATTTGCATATATATATGTAATGAAAATAGAGAGAATTTTATTCATACACGTTTTCAGAAACATTTTCAGGTAATACGCCTAAGTGAAAACTATACACGAGATAAAGAGACCCGATTGAAGCTGATATGCGCTTTGTACCAAATAAACTTTATAGCTATGAAAACAGTGTTCACACGATGTGATAAAATTCAAGACACACGTATAATACATAGTGTTATATAAAAGTTATGCATATTTGGGAATACACTGTTTAAGGAGATAACGGCAAACTGCTAATACAAAGATGCTATTTCTGAAATCTTTGCATTGTTATTTTTGCATATAAATTGATGGACTTACTTCTTGCCTCCGAAGAATCGTTTAATAGCTTTCCAAACCTGCATATCTTCAAAATATATTCAAATTACTTATTAAAAAACGAGTCTTATAATTTTCAGACAAGCAGCTTGAAAGTTTATCAGAAAATGATCTCCAAACAATGAAAAAATACAAACATCTCTCATTGGTTGCGAATGTTTATTGTGACGTCACACATTCATTGTTGATTTAAAATTTTTAATTTTTTTCATTGTTTCGACTACGCATTGTGACGCACGCGATTATGTTATTTTCAAAAGCAAATTGAGCCAGATGTTTTGCTTTGAATTAAATCGAAAGTTGCTACTTACGCACGATAGTTTTTAGTTTAAATTTTACCCTCCTGTTGATGAGGAGCGAACACAGTCTATTAACTGTGTTTGTGAATCGCAGTTTGTATTCATTTTAGCTCAGACAACATCGATCATTTGCGAGTGCGCTCAAATCATTTAGCGTTAATAGGGTGCAGTTTTCATTAGAAGCTCCTCCCTGGAACATGACAGCATTTTCAATTCTATTCGGAAATTCATGAATGGAACAGGAAAAGTAGCTGCACCATTTTAATATCTACAATAATTGTATAACGTTTTTGTATAATTTTCTGGCTAGACCGTCTAGAAGCCGTCTGGAGAATTGGAAAACTGAATATTTGAACACCTATTGTATTCGAACACCTATTGTATTGAAATCGTACTGAACGGAACCAGATTTTTGAATTTGTATTTCTTCCCCATGGGTGGAGAAAATGAGGTCTCTTCGGAGAATATTTCTTGACCTTCAAGATCAAAATTAAATCTTAACTCACTTCTAAATCATTTCTATATTTAGAAGATTGAATATTTTTATTCTTATAGTATCAATTAGGGGACAGAAATTAACGGAGCAGGATTTCGGATTTTTTCCAGAGGATACACAAAAGTGGAGGGAGAGGGGTTGTTGTTGTTGAGACCCAGACCTTCCGACCTACCAGAAAGGTGTAAGTTAACTGTTTGGGCGGCCGGGAAGTGCCACTCAATTTAGACCGGAACCCAGCGGGGAAGGCATCCACAGGGACCGAACCCTCCTTCCCCTACCACCAATCTCTCGGAAGGACTTACGGACCCACATGTTTAACGTGATAGTACTCCGCATGAACACAGCAGCAGTTGTGGCAGTGTGCAAATACAGCGCGCAAACCACCGGGGTACTGCGCCCGAAATATGCCAACAGCACGCGGTGTTCCCAGGTGGTCACCCACCCAAGTGCTTACCGCGCCCGTTGCTGCTTGACTCCGGTGATCTAACGAGAACTGGTGTTTTCAGCACGGTACGGCCGTTGGCTGGAGGGAGAGGAGGTTGAAGGCCTAGACCACACAGCCAACCCTAAGGCTTGCGGCAATCAAGCGTGTGGCCGGGAGGGAGAGGGGGTGTAAAAAGACCTTTTCAGACCTTGAGGAATCCCTCCGGTGATCTGGAAGGGATAATGTTTTGCATACTTACAATATTGATCCTAGAATAGAATCTAATTTGGTAAAAATTAAAATTTTCAACACTCCACCCCATTAAATGCTAAATGAAACAAAACTTCTTTAAAAAAATGTTATTTTAATTTGTGTAGAAGAAGTGTTTTACAGTGTGCCATGTTGCGGTGCAAATGTGTATAGTGGCTAACGGAGAGCATTTTGAGCGATATACTATTGTAAATAAATGATCCTGAAGACAGGGAAGTGTCTCAGTTTCTTTCTTCCACTCTTTATGACATGACAATTTTCGAAATCGTGACCAAACAAATGTTCATTTTTTGCATTCTGTTTTGAGTATTCATGTACGCAAGGTATCTTTTCGTACTAAATCGAGAGAGCTCTGCAACTTTGCAACTTTCTAATTGACTTTTTTCATGTATCTTTCACCGTTTGCGAGATAGGACCGCTAATTCCAAAATTTGCCAATAGATGGCGTTGTAAGTTGTCTCATCGAGTAGCGCATAGCCTTTTTACTATACCTAGACACCAACTTTATGGCCTAAGCTGTCACCGTTTAGAAGTTAAGGGGGGTGTAACGGATATAAGTGGGTACCCTGTATACATATAGGGATATAAGGAAAGTATTGTGACTGGGTCAAAAATTAAAATTCGAGTTTTCGACAGGAGAACACATTTAAAGCATCCCTGAACACGAACCAGATGATTTTGAGATGATGTCTATGTCTGGTGTGTGTGTGGAGACGATAACTGACGAACGAATGAACTGATTCGAAGAAAATTTGGTACAAAAATTACAATCTATGAATACTGGAAGCCTATTGTTTTTATACGCAATCGCGTGTTCAGAATACCCCTAAATTTTCAATTGAAAATTTGAACAAATCCTCAAAAAATCAAAACCTTTCGTGAAGTTACGAAAATAATCATTTATTATGTAATATTTCATTAGAAAACTATTAAAATAAATTTTTGATCGCTAGCATGAACCGTTCTCTAAATATTGTACATTTTTCAAAAAAATTATCAAAAATTCATATGAAATGAAAAAAAAATTACCTATTTTTGAAATATGTTCACTTTCATAAGTAACATCATGCTATAAATTGGGTGGCATTATTCTCGTGGATCTAGCTAGTTCTATTCATGAAAAAATATACTTTTGATAATACTTTTGTACTTGGACGCCAATAGTCATCTGCCACAAGAATAACTTATTTCTCCGTCCATAACGCTTGGCGAGATTTTGGGTGAATGTCGCCACCTTAGCGACTTTTTTAAATGTTGCCAGATTAGCGAAAATATCGCCAAATTGACAAAAATGATGCTAAATCAATGAAAATAACGACTGGATTATGAAGTAATTATCAAAATCCTTTAAAATATGGACTATATCTCTTATTGAGGATGCTGTCAATATTGATGATTGTTTAGACTTGCGCGAAGTATAAGTTTATTGAGTATTTTGAAATAGTTTTACATGTTGTCATCCTGAAAATCGCTCAATGTACAATTAAACGATAAAAACACAGCGCTGTGGATCTTATACATTATTTTTCTTTTGAAAAACTAGTAAATCCATTGCATTATATAAGGAAAGCCATGTGCAGCCCACATCATATTTTTTACATTCTACATCAGATAAAGTTAAGATTCGTTGTTAAAAAAAATTGAAGTTTGATGATCTTTTAAACTCAAAAATATTGTAATTGCTCTGTCAATTGGAACAGAATATAGACGCACAGAAAAAATGCGAAAAAAAGCGGTTTTAGGAAAGATGTAACACTAAATGCAAATTTCAAAGAACTTTAAAAATCTGTATTTTTATACTGGGAAAAAAAGATGAATGCCCTAATTTATTTTAGAGCTGGTCTCGTGATTTCTTCATATAATATTGGTATAATTATTGTTTTTATTTTTATTTAAAAAACGGACAAACCTATTTAGCTGAAATTTTTTTTATATATTTTATGGGAAAATTTGAAAATTTTCTGAAATTTTTGAAGCAATTTGTGAATTAAAACTATGCTTAAAAAATGTTTGTAAATATAGGTCTCATAGGGTTCAATGCATTTTATATTTTCAAGCCGGGTTAAATGCAAAACTTAGTGGGTGATATTACTCACTTACTTTCCCATATGTCCCACAGATGGTCTCAATAACATACTAGAATTTCATTTTGATAAAGTAATTTTTACGGCAGTTATCGTGCTAGCCGGCAGACAGATAGAATGAACATAGCCATTTTTTTAACACTTTACAACAAAGTTGAAAAGTGTTTATGACTTTGTTCATTCTGTCTGTCTGTCTGTCTGTCTGTCTGTCTGTCCGTTAGCACGATAACTGCCGTAAAAATGACTTAATCAAAATGAAATTTTAGTATGTTGTTCAGACGGTCTGTAGGACCTATGGGAATATAAATGAATAATATCACACAATTAGTTTTGGATTGAACCCGGGTTGAAAAAATGAAATACATTGAGCCCTATGGGACCTAATTTTTCTAACATTTTTTAAGCGGATTTAAAATTCACAAATTGCTTCAAAAATTTTAGGTAATAGTCAAATTGTTCCATAAAATATATAAAAAAAATTCAGCTAAATATATTCAGTAGTTTTTTAAATAAAAATTAAAATAATAATTACACATCTTATATGAAACGATCACGTGACCATGATATGAAACGATCACATGACCCACTTCAAAATGATATATGGCATCCATCTTGTTTCAAATTCGTGATTTTTTAAAGTTCTTTTTAATTCATATTGAGTGTTGTATCCATCCTAAAACTACTTTATTTCTGCTTAAATTCTGTGCATCTACATAGTAAAACAACACAATGACAATATATTTGAGTTTAAATTCTCATTCAAATTTGATTATTTCTATAACTAAGCCTATTTTTCACCTATGTAAAATGTAAACAGCAAAATATGTAGAATGAGTTGTATTAGAATTACTGTATTTCTTTAACACAAAATAATTCAGTCCATGGAGTCTGCATGGCTGATATGAATGAAATATTAATTGATTTTATAAACAGAAGGACGATTTTTTTCGATGAAGTTTTAAGCATAAAGTTTATGAATTGTAGCTCCATGGTCTTAATTTTTAAATAAAATAAATTATTATAGTATTGTGATGAATGAAATGGAGAAAGTTATGAATGAAATCCTGCTTTTATAGAGAGATCCAGACGTGTTATTTTTTCTATGACGTCATTTGAATTAATTTCAGTTGTTTTCGATGAAGTTTTCAAATATAATAAATTATCGTAGTATTATGATAGATTTAAAAATATTACCGTGGAATGTATTGCATTTTAGAGATATTTAAACCACGCAATTTATATTTCAATGCCGTCATTTGAATGAAGTTCATTTTTTTCAATGAAGGTTTAAGTTTTCAAATATAATAAATCAATGTAGTATTGTGATAAGTTTTAAAATATTACCGAGGTATGTATTGCATTTTCGACTTTTTTAAATAAAATTGCATTGAAGTTGGAAAGTGTTTCATAATCAATGCTTTAAGCATGATTGATCTTTCTTGTTCTACTATTTTGGAAGATGTTAAAAATTCAGATATATATCTACATCAATAAAACCCTCGTTACATTGATTTCCAGTCAAGCGTTTGAAAATGCACAGACACTTCTCATAATTCCCAGCTTTTATTACTAGTTATAATTGCATTATTATTGAATTTTCCAAATGTGAATTTTGAAAAGTTTTAACTCGATAATGAGCTACTACCAAAGGCCCTTTAATTTGTCGTTTTAAAGCAAACGTATCTGCCGACTCTGCGTATTTTAATTATTTATGTTTGAATATGTGTCTTCAAATATTCTAGAATTATGAAATGTAAAATAACGGAAGAAAATACTTGAACATATAGGCCATCCATTAAAATGCCACATTGTGGCTTAATAATGTGTATTTTAAGAGAAGGTGATTAATTAAATACATTAAAAATTATCTTCAGTGCGCTAATACAACAACTTACGAAACAGCATATAAGTTATTTGAAATAAAACACAACTAAATTCCAGAAGAGTGAAATATGTGCGGGAATAGCAATTAAACATGGGACTTAAGAATTAAGAGATCATGTAATCCAAAATAATTCGTTTTAAAACTGACTAATTTAGAAAATCGGATTTTTGTAAATTTTGCAAATGTAGAAATTTTAAAATGAATGATTTGTTCAATGTACATTCCCTTTAAAATGTACATTCTCTTTAAAATTAGATTACAATTTACAGATTCTGTTCCAATCTCGGTGTCAAGCCAGTTCTTTCATTTTTCTGATACAGAGCTAAACATGGATTTAAATTGCGTTTTAAATCGTAGGAAATCCGTGTAACCTATATACAACGTAAACACATCGTGTATGGTAGGACAGGAGTTAATAATATTGATTCATATTTTAATTGCGTTTAAATAAGATAAGTGTTCGAATTTATAGGTTGATTCAATACTAAATTTTTGATGATTCTGCTTTCTATGTTTCTGTTACATTGTGTAGATTGATTCATGTTCATTTTGACGGGAGTAATTATTCATTTTCTACATACGTAATGTTTCTATTTCTACGTAAAAAATTATTACTGTTCAATTCTATAATATAAAGTAATGAATGGTTTTGAACGGAAAATACGTAGCATAATGTAGTTGTTTCCTTGTAAGAGCTGCTGGCATTCTGCGCTGTAAGTGATAAACAAAAAACATTCAAGAATATTCCCTACTGCTGTTGAAAGAAGCCTGAAATATCTTGAATTTTAGACATGTTAACGAAGTGAGCGCAACTTTCCGAGTTGCGTGCTATGTCAAATAAATACTCATTAAATAAGAAATAAAATAGCGTCATGCCTTCAATTTCAGTATCTAACGTCATACGCTACGTAAAGCCCCATGCTACTCCATACTTCCGCTGTGAAAGAAGTTTTGTCATTGCATTATTGAGTGTGTTGCCCACCATCATGACTTCACTTGAAGTAACTGATGTATACACTACGTGAAGCTCATTAGTTCTGCTCTTTATTTATAAATTGTTCTTTAGTTATGTTATTAGGATTCACTGTGACTAGCTTCAGACGTACGCACCAAGCATTGTTCTTCAGTTTTTAGAATATTTGTATTTCAAAATATAAGCTTGTAAATTACACAGTCTTCATTTGTACGTTCATCGTGTTCGTTAGAATTTCAACACCCCCATACATCACCGAAAATTTCCTGGCATTGATTTCCAATTCAACGTTTAGAAACTTCAAACGCAGTTTCTTCGCATAATTGCTAGTAGTTCAGGCAATAATTGCCTCATTACCTAAGTTTTCTGCAGATCATTATGAAACGTTTACCTCAATAATGACAATGACATGAATATAATTACATTTTTTTTCTGAAGATATGCGAGGTTTCCAGTAAATTTAACACTAATAAATGTGGCAGTAGCACCCCAATAAATTTGTAAAGAAGGTCAGTGAGTGTGCACGGTTATCTTATCTACAGTAAAGGGAACATGCCCAATTGAATAAAAGGGATTACAGCGCTCCTAAGGAAGAATTTAAAACGATGGAGATAAGGAATTCCAAAGTAAAGAAGAGTAGAAATTTAAAAGGAGTAAGATTAGGAATTTAAATAGAGGATTAAGAATATTAGAGAAGAATTTCAAAAGAAGATTTGAAATTTAAGATGTAGAAGATGAGAAATTTAAAAAGTAAAAGATGAGAAATTTAAAAAGTAAAAGATGAGAAATTTAAAAAGTAAAAGATGAGAAATTTAAAAAGTAGATGATGAGGAATTTAAAAATTGAGGATGAGACATTTGAAAAAAAGATAAGGAATTTAAAAGAAGAAGATAAGGACTCCGGTAATAAAACGATATACACGAAGAAACGCCAAATATAAAATTGTAGAGCATTGCCACATAAGTAGGAATCGACAGCTAGAACGAACGGCAATAAATATACTTATATAAATATTGTATCATCAGGGCATCTAACACCATAAAATCTACAATGCTAATCAAAGTAAGCGGTTATAGGCTTTCTTGAATTCATACGTGCATTGTTGCTATTGGAGAACATTTAAGCTGGCTGTACGTTAGATTTCTGTATAAGAAATGTTTCTTGTATTTTCTTTGAATCGATTGAAGATCAAATCCCTAGTACGAACATGGTGTTAAAATCATCCAAACATTAGTAAGTAACTGTTAAAAAACGATTTACTTCAAAAAACGATGTATCATAACAAGTGTTACTTCTTGTCCCAATAGTGATGTACAAGTATGGAAGAAGTATGGAATATACTTAAATGTTTAAGTTATGCAAGGTCAGATTAAAAAAAAAAACATTTCTACGGAATTGTTTTTAAGAATTGTATTAGACTATATTTTTGAGTGTTTGCATACGGTATCTGAAGAGCTAGTTCACTTCGACAATAGCAGCTTGCAATTTCCTCCCAGTAATTCAATGTTATAGAGTCGGCTGGCCAGTACTAAGATTCGTGGTTTGATTCCCGTTTGGAGCAGCAAGGTTATTTACAATCGCGCCCAAACGAATTAACCCCGCAGGTTATAACAATAATGTTGGGGTATGAAAGTGATCCTAATGCGATTAGAACGGATTCTGGAGATTCTCTCAAATTAAGCACAGATTTTACATCTGAAGGCCAATGGCCGCGCATTGTACTAACTTGGAATTAGTGACCTAGTATTATAAGGTAATTGGGAACCTACTAACCTAGTATTCGGAGGTAATTAGGAATCTACTAACTTAGTATTAGGAGGCTTACCTGTAATAAAAATAAAAGGTGGTACTTGTACTTCAATCTAACATTAACGGGAGGAGAAAACAAAGTCCGATTCAAAGAAAGGAGCATGCAATGCCGTCTCGGTAGCACAACGTAGAGCGTCGACATGTCAGTATGAAGATTCGTGGTTCGATTCTCGGATAGGACAGTAAAGGATCTTTACATATGCTTTAATTTTTTGTGTGTTTTTTAAGTGAGCATATTAAACGTCAAAATAATTTCCAATAGTTTCTTCTGTTACAAAAACAATGAATCAAATTTGTTATATATCTAAACACAACTTATTACATATTTGAAAAATGATTATTTTTATATGTGTGATCGCAAAGTTTGAATTGTCGCAAATTTATTACCACGGTTTTGTAGAACCTGTAAATAATTTTACGAATTTTAAATATTCTTACATAACAATTTACGGATTTTTACTTCAGCAAAAATGTCTCAGAAAACTGCTGAGGATATTCACAAATAAATTACGCTGTTGTGAATATAACATTAAATAGAATATGTTAATATTTGGATAGACATAGTTAAAAATATATTTACTCATTCTATTTTATGGAAAAAATGCTGTTTTTCTGAGAAAATTAAAATTCGGGATTCAGCCGAAAAAGCACGTTTTACGACCTTCTGAACACTTTTAGATAGAACTATTTTAATACTATCGAACACTTTTAGATAGAACTATTTTAATGCTATCGAACACTTTTAGACAGTATTAAAATAAAGTATAGACACGCAAATCAGTCAGATAGTTCAAATTTATACGAGTAGCAAAACTGTTGTCAAATTAAAATTGTACCTTTTTCAGAGAATGTACATTGAAGTTTATAAAGATTAACTTGAAAGGGATAGCTAATAAAATAATATATTTCTCATATTCAGATAATAAAAGCAGGCATAACAATATGCATTATTAATATATGAGAATGCAGAATACAGACGTTTCTCATTAATAATGTATTTATTTCAAGATTTCTACTGCTATTCGCTTACTCCTATTTTTATCGATATACAAAATGCAACTCTGAAATTTTAAATTTTAAATCGTACTTACTATAAGGTATTTGGCGATTTATATGGAAAATGAAACAAACTAAAAGTCTGAACATCTCGCATCTAAAATTTATTACAGGAAATGCACCTTTGTCTTTAGGATTTAAAATTAAGTCTGACATTTAATACTGACAGTTCTACTAGTGGAAAACCATTTTAAAACAAGACGTAATGAACGTATGTCTGAAATAAAAGCCCCTTAGTAGTTATTTTAGCTTTAAATTAATTGGGGAAAAGGGATTTAACCATGTCAAAATTTGCTTTCAGTGACAAATACAACGCATACCGGGCTTAATTCTTTGACATTTAAAATTGAAACAGTATTGCAATATAAATTTCTCTTACTTGTGGTCTACTGTGTATGCGCTTAATACATTTCGAAATCATGGCTAAATAAATACGTTGTAAGCATTAAAGGATTTTTACCACAGATTAATAATCACTAATTAATTATGTATATATTTCTGGAATAATACACGTTCAATTTTGCAATTTGTAGTATTTAGTTTTAAACTAAGTCTAAATGAAAAAAATATATGTATAATGTGTCAATACCTGGATAATATTCCGCAAAAGAGAAAGACTTTGTGAAGTTTGTTGTAGCATTCTGAAATAAAAATTGTGTTGAATTTTGTTAAAATTGATTATAAGGTTGTTTGTTTCCTATAGTTATGTCTATTTGAGAGGGATTTTAAATTATTGTGATACAGTAGTAATAAAAGGTATTACATGTTCTACAGTATGCAAAAGTAACAAGATGGCACCAGGCCCCAGACATGAGGACTCCAATTTTTATGATGAGGCGGACAGTCATTTATGACCAAGAAATTTAATTATAACCCCATGGTACGTGATTTTCATGGACACAAGCAAGGCCGCAAGAGATAGGAGATTCTCCAATGAAGCTCGGCATAAGCTCCATCCGCATTAATATAGACAATGAGAAAACGAATTTCGGAAAACCAATGGGAACAAGGGGGGGGACCCACAAAGTACACCCTTGAAATACATTTGAAAATGTTCCGTATACTGCTATCCTTTCATGTATGCTTGATGACTTCGATTAGCTTCTATAACTAACGGTTATAGAGTTGGAAGTTAAAATATTCTTCTAGACTTCGACTTTAAAGGTTGCACAACAATGTAATGTCGTACGCGAAGTGACTTCGAGTGTGCAGTCACATCGAGTGACTTCGAGTGTGCAGTCACTTTAACTTGGGAGAGCAAGTGCTTCTAAATACGTGTTTTATGCCTTTTTTCAATAGGAAAATCCAATACGACTGGACAAACAGTCCATGACTAACGAGTTGCACCAAAGATGAACAAGGTAACACTTTTCTAAATAAATGAAGGCTGGCTTTAAGTTCAATGCGTGCTAAGAATATTAAAGAAAACTCAATTCGGATGGCCGCATCGCCAGGGTGCAATTCTTAATCACGACAGATTTTATAGGGGTAAAATTTCAATATCTGATGCAGGATTTTCCACACCGTTAAGTATGAGATATCCGTTTGTCGGGATATTGCCCGTGTTCTGCTGGTGCCCTGCACATTCGTCATCTCCAGTTCCACAATAACAGTTGCAACTTCTACAACTTGTTGCTAACTGACCGCTTTGCGTCCTAAGCCTGGTTGCCGTTCTAGAGTTCTGGTAGTTTCAAATCACTGAATCATGTTTCATAAGTTTGTTAAGCCCATCGTTCCTTGTCGTAACTTCTTCAACTGCCGAAATTCACGAATGGCAGCACTAGCATTCTCGTTCCACTGATAATACAGCTAACGAAGAACGTCACGTAAGGTAAGAGCTATCGAAAATTACTAGGTAATTCGCCTCCGAAAGATGAAAATTCTCTTAGCCCTTACTTTTATCCGCATGATCGCTACTCGGCATTCTCGTTCCACTGATAATACAGCTAACGAAGAACGGTCACGTAAGGTAAGAGCTATCAAAAATTACTAGGTAATTCGCTTCCGAAAGATGAAAATTCTCTTAGCCTTTACTTTTATCCGCATGATCGCTACAAGGAACGCGATTTTGCAAATTAGTGCATTTTACTCAGTAAACAGCGCTAAAATCCGCACTGGAGGCGACTTTGGAACTTTTTGTTTTTTAGAAATCGCAACTGCGTGTTCCCCACTGTGTACGCCCACCAAATTTTGTTACGTTTCGTCGAATACATTACTCGCTAGCGGGCTCTGAACACCTCACGTTATTTTATGCCCATCAGGTATATTAAACCTTTTGAATTTCAGGAATACCGGGAAATATAGTAAATTAACTTGATGGGATTTTTGAGGCCATGTTATGTTAACTATATATTAATAAATAGCTTGTATCATTTTATACGCCACAATTACATTTTAGTTTCAGGTAGAAAGTATTGCCGAAGAAAGTGTTTATTTTTCTCAAGTTTAAATCAAACGTAACTAACGTCATAGTAATTCAATATTTAACAAATTGCAAACAACTTACGACATCTTACTTTTAGTTGAAAATATGATTACATTCATATTCTTAAGTACCAAAGCAATACGAATTTAAATCTTCAGCAAAAAAGAATTAAATGAGAATAGATTAGTAAAGTATCGTCTTTCTATCTTACAAATTTCCATATTCATGATAACTAGTACCATTACTCAAATTTTAAACGATTCGTTAATATTTATCTTCTCAATGTTCACGATTCCAATCAGCCAAATTTTCTGTATTCAGTATGAAATCTAATTGCCTAGTTACTAAACAGATATAGTGTGATGACGCGATTGTAAGTTGTTACATTAATAAGCAAAGAAAGCCCTAAAAGTAAAATTTCAAACCACAGATGTGACAGCAGCATACACAACAGCACTATATGCTTGTGCATGTAGAGCATAATACACAAGCACGAAACAAGCACATACTCAACAATAACAGGCGACAGAATGTCTGGAGTTAGATAATAGATAACACGAAGATTTATTAGTGCATATACTTGAGGCACTTGTAAGCCCTCACTAAGGATGATGAAACTGTTGCCCCGATAATTTTAACTGACAGAATAATATCTAAATGGGATTGCTCGAGAAGTATAAGAACCAATCTTCATCAATGTCCCTATGAAAGAGACTAAATTTCTGGATCTCAACTGTGTCTCCCAGCAAACTTGGATATTTCCTGAAGTAATGCTGCATGTACGATTAAGAGTGGCAAATATATTTAATATGAATTCTAAATTGAAGCGTCTGAAATTTACGTACACATGTAAATTAACGAATATCACAAATTTCACAGCTCTTTTTTGTGTTGAAATATTTTTAGATCGAAATACCGATTGAATCTCATTTATCTCAAAACACCTGAAAATATACGTCATCTGAATGCGCCTTTTCGATTGGCTGGCTTAGAAATGCATCTTCACTCCCGTTATATCGCCTGAAATGCGTTTCAAAGATGACGTTCGTTGTGATCGTGACATAATGCAACATTCGAGTTTTTGAGATAATAAAATTTAGAATGAGTTAAGTTTATTTGAAATAGAATTAGTTTATTTGAATACGGATATTTAGTTTATTTTAATTATTGCTCGTTGCACAGAATATGTTCCACGGATTTTGTGGAATTATAAGTACATTATCTGTGAAATATTTTTCGCAAATTGTATTCGAAACTTACGTATCTGCAACTTATATATTACCTTCCCTGCATGTGTTAAAGTTTAGTTAAACTGAGTAAAACTCTGCGCTAATTAATATAGTATATTTATATTTTACTGATCAGCATGCATTTCATAATTACTTTGCATGTCGCTTATTAAAGCTCATGTTTCATTCGATATTATGAGATGCATATTTTCAGCAATTTAAATAAAGTGACATTTAAAATATTGAAGAATCTTTCCAATAAAAGATACCTGATAAGCAGTGCATATGACTTTCCTGTTACATAATGCAATTATATTAGTTCTTTCATAGTGAAATAAAGATGTACAAAATTCACAGTACAATGGCTTGGACATTGAATTGTACAACAAAATTTGGCGCTTTTCTTAATGATAACGTGCCTTATATTTCATACGAATTTCTTGATAAAACTGCGCTTATATTTTACGTAATAACAATGGAAATTTTATAAGTATGCACGTAAAGCAAATTATTTTTTGTGTCACAAATGCAAAGCGCATTTAAAGGCAATGTAATGCCACAGATAAATATTAAAAGTTATATTTCAAATGGCACTTCATTCATTTTAAATGTTTCTTACCTTTAAAAGCAGAAAGTTGCATATACTATTGTTAAGCCTTGGTTCCTGTTACCCAATATTGTTTGAAGTCGCGGTTTAAACAGTGTTTTTGCATGAGTGCATAATGCTATTTTTAAAAAGTTAAGGCATTTTTTATACCTTTTTACGGTGGAAATCATAGATATTTAAATTATTAAAGTGCACATTACCTGAAACATACTTGATCTCAAGTACGCCGGAAATAGCCATTTTTGACGCCGTAAATCACCATTTGGCGACAGTTTAGGAGGGATTTGAAAAAAAATATGAGTAATGCAGGTATTATGTAAGTAACGCACGTTTATTTACTACCCGGGCAACGCAAGGTGATTTGTCATAGTTTTAGATAATTTAGTGTCATTGGCTATTAAAAATTAAATGTAACTGTATTTCTTTTAAAGAAAATGCAAATTTTAAAGTTTTTATTAAATTAAATTAAGTTGAATATATAAAAATGTTCTCTTTATTTCTCTTTTGTCTGTGTAAGATTAATAATATTACATTTTTTGCAATTGTTTTAGGACTAAATTAGTTAGAAATGTTGTCAATGGCCAGGACATCTGCTGGTATAACTGGCTAACAATATATGTTTAAGCGTATTTCAACTTATTGCAGTTACAAGTGATATACGTAGTTTAACATGAAACAAAATTCAAAGAGCGTGATACACATGTTCAAATTACTGCTACTGCATACATTGATTTTATTTATCTACTACATTTCTTTAAATCAGTATAATTCTTATTGAAATAATTTACTATCTTGTTTTAAAATCTCCAAGCATGTAATTTGAATATAAATAAACATTAGGACAAACCGAAAATGGCGTCATTATCAACACTTACGCTGGTTATGACAATTTTAGCTCGATAATGAGTTCAACCTACGCAAGTTACTTAAAATAAAAATCATGTTCAAATTGCTGTTCCATAATCATCTGTGCTGCTTTTAAAACTGCATTTGCTAAAAATATATTTTGATGGAGGTCTAAAAATCTATATTTACAATCAATAATATATTTACAAAACTATTATTTATAATTATTTATTTGTGGAGCTGAAATTATGAGATTTAAATATGTTGAGTAATAACGACATTTCACAACATTTCAAATGTTATAGTGATAAGATAACGATAAACATCTTTCGTTTATGACATTTTTGGTGAAAGTTAAAAGTATAAATAACAAATAAACAAGCATGGGCATAGACTGTGCATACATATGCAACTTATCGTATTATGGATATATGGAATAAAATGTTCTTAAAATGAATTGACGTTAAATAGACTTTGAGTAATTAGTTTGAAAGTCAGTAAAAACGTGACTTTGAGCACAATCAGTAATAAACTAGATGACAATGTAAAATGCAGAGCAAATAAAAATTAAAAAAATGATACGCACGTATCAGAAGTCATTGGATTTATTTCTTCGGTGCAATAAACCAAAATCATAACGCCCAAATGAGCGCAGACTAAGTCAGTTAAACAGAAAATTATTAAACCACAGAACCCCATAAAAGTGGATTTTAGTGGAGGATCACCCATGCCTAAACCATCAGACATTTTAAAAAAATCTCCTTGTAAGACAAACGTGCTCTGAGACAAATACATACGTGTCATCAACTTCAATCTCGTGGAACTGAATTGTCCATAACCTGTTCCTGGAGCATAACACGTTTCCTTCAAAAGAAACATTGGTAAAGTGTGACTTGACGTCAAAAGAAGCTATAATATAGTCATCAGGTTTGAAATTACGAATTTTGTTGACAAGGTCGTAAAAGTTCTTATTAGTATAAATAGTGATTGAAAGTGAGGAAAAAAACGAGAACTAAAAAAATTAGCCAAACGCTTATTGCACTGCAGGTGAATATCCATTGATTTCTAAAACATACGTACGCTTTATTACCTTCATGTGTGTTAAATTTTACGATAAGATATAGTTTATTATGATTTAAATTATTTTAGTGGCTCAGGATTACAAAGATTAAAAGACTACAAATTCTGACACGTTTATCTGACTTTTCATTTATTAAACGTATTTTGAGTTCATATTATTTGATTATATTGAATATTTTGATTTCTAGTATATTTATCTTAGACAAAGTATTACATGTGCTGAACTTTGTTTGTTTCAAATGTGTGACTAGAAAAAATAATTTGTTTAACAAAATTAAAAAATAATAATAAATGTAAGATAAATGTCTATAAATCATTAAAGAAATTAAAACTGTCGTGTATGTTTCAGGTTTTCTTTATTTAAATAGTTTAAGACAAAAGATGTCTGGATTTAAGTCATTACCAATTATAAAATTGACTCACCAGGATGACTTACTCACAAATTTCAGAATCAATTATAATAATTGTAAATATGAATATCAGTTCAGATATACTGTATGTGAAAATTTTTTCATTGCTCTTTTTCCAGAAGCAGTGCACCTCTCTATTTGAAACAAAAATTAATTTAATAAGCTGTTGTTTAGAAATGTCAATATAAGAGCTTTTATAAATATTTTAATTTTTCAAAAATTTACAAAATTTTAATATATATTTCATAATTTTACTTTAAAATAATATTTTTATTAATATTTTGAAAACTTAAATATTTTTAATCCGCTCTGTCTACTTATGCAAATGCATCGTATGTATACATAGTAGAAATAGCAGATTGAGATCTAATATCTCCTAAATAACGCTCCTAATCTTCTACGGAAATATCTGCCGACACCTCCAAAAAGTCTCTATACATCCCTTTTACCTAAAAAATTAACTAAATGAAACAATTAAGAAAAAAACATTTAAGTGTCCAAAATACCCCGTACAAGATCATGGCAACAATACCGTTGCCACCCCTAAAATTTTCTGAAAATGAAAACTCCAAAAATATTTTCCATTTTTTGCAAAAGTACCTCCGCCTAAGATTACTAAAATCCAAGATGGATCCGTAAGGGGTATGCATATACCAACTACTCCTTCTGCCTCAGAACTGGCTATACGCATCTACTAATAGCAGATTGAAACTTCTCTCGAATCCTGAGAAAAATGTACCTAAATATTAAAAATATTTTGTTGAGATAAACGTACAAAATTAGAAAATGATATATTTCATACTAGTAAACGTATTTTCTGTTATTTTATATTTATAATACGTCTAGTGTCATTATATTCTTATACAATACATCCTTGTATAAATAAAATTCTAAAATTTTAGAATAACTTATAAAAACAGAATTCGATTTTTCGTCAACCTTGGTTGCTGTTCCCTCTTAAACTCATATAAATTTCAAGCCAACCGCGTCGTATTATCAATAACCACTACAGAGATTCACAATTTTGCTGCAGAATGCGAGTTTTCTTATCGCAAGTGCATCCAGAAGTTCTCCGGTGCTGCAGAATGCTACTAAGCGTATAACCCAAGTTCACCGACGCTGATCGTTAGGTACTGGATTCTAAATGAAGCGAAGTGAGCGTAACTTCCTTAACACCTACTAAGATCTGACTGTGTACGAAATATTAGTTGGATTCAAATGATTCTAATAAAATTTGTAATTAGCTTAAACTATTGCTGTTTTAACTTATGACGAAGGCCAAATTTTAAATTTTGGTCTAATGTACTGAAGTATCCGAATCAAATGACAGATACTGTTAAGTCAATGGAGAAGATTGAGATTAAAAATATTCCCGCGCCAAATAAAATTTTCTGTTTGCTTTCTATTCTCAACAAAATTAACAATATATCACTAAAGATATATTTTTAAAGGTAGAACAGATGTTTAGAGAATGAATCATGCTTGCAAGTTCCGTTTATGTCCGATACCAATATTGGCAATTTCCTTTGGTTTTTAACCCGACATATTGACTTTTTGACCCAACATATTGAGACAATATACTTCACACAACATTTTGAGACAACGTATTTGACCCAACATAATAGAGTCAATTGAGCCTTAATGTTCCTAGTAATGTTCTTAATGTACTTTGTGAAGATTGATGTTTATAGAGTGGACGGACTGTTTACACTGGTGGCTTTACAGTCTCTTTAAGAAATAGTAAATACTGATATCGTATTATTATCGTATTTGATAATAGTATCCATGGGACACATGGCGTTTATTACATTGGTTAAAGAAGTGGTAGATATTGATCCTAACGAATTTACTGTTGGCATTACTTACGTTGGTGCATCAAGAATCAGAACACTGGAAAGACTGATGTTTAACCCTACTTTCAATTACAATAGACTTCAAAAAATTGGCCAAGTAAAAAAGTGTCAATTTATTATTTTTATTTATATATATATTTTTTTAATTTACAATAGCATTCTATTTGAATATCACTATTTTAATTAATAATTTGAGTTTTTTTCTGCTTTCATGAAATAAAAGTCTCAGGTTCTAAACAATGTAGATAGATATTCTGCTTGGCATCATTTTCGGGTCTCCAGAGACATCCTAGTAAATGTATGTTTAAAGAGGTTGTTTTATATAAATAATGACACACATTCCCACTAAAATGTAAAACATAACTTTATACACATATACATTTATCTGCACACCTTCTAATTAAAATATAAAGCGCTGCTCACTTTATTTTACCCTTTAAACGAAATGGCCCCTAATGATGCAGTATTTATTCTTTGTTACCAGGTAGTTTTTATATGAAATGCCTTGTAAGCACACACTGCGAAACAAACAGTGATAGCAAAGATTGTATCTTAAAATTAAACTGGGACTAAGGGATTTCACTTCATTAAAAATCTGCTCAGTATCACTACTTCTATTGAACTTTTGCTTTCTTATTTTTGTGAAGTCAGTGCATAAAAATAGTGACAGGTATTTTCTTTAACAAATTGATAACAGTTTAAAGTTTTCTGGAAAGAATCAGAACACTGAAAGCACCAACTAGTTGCGATCAATTTCTGTTTATGTGTTCATACAACGTATTTAAGAGGGATTGTTACACAAAATTATATTTTTTTAAATCACTATGCAGATAAAAAATGTACTCTTGGTATTTACAAGTTATCTTGTTGTGAGAGCCATTATAGAAAATAAAAATACATACATATTTTCTAAATTTGGGAATATTTGCAAAATTAAAGAATTTACCTTTAAAATGTTGTAGTTTTAAATGCTAAAAATTCAAAATAATTTATGATACAAATTTACCTTTCGTGCTTTGTATATCACTATATCTTGAACTTTGAAAATATGTATTCCTAGTTTTAATATTGTTCTTCAAAAAATTTACAATACATTTATATTTATAATAAAAAAATATTGTCGCAAATACGTATTTTTCAGATATGTTCATATTAGATTCATTAGATTTATAAATATTAGATTTTATATATATTAGATTTATTGATTTCAGATATATTCATTGTTCCAAAATTATTATGTTGCAATTAAAAGAAAAGCATTCACAATTTTACAGTATATTTTCTGAACATTATAAATATACAAAAATATTTGACTACTGTAAACTAAAAGAAGCCTTATTAATTACAACAAAATAAATAAATGTGGAATTTGTATTCTGAGAACAAAGGCAAATAAAGTTTTCATTTTCTTACGAAGATTATGACATAGCACGTTATAAAATCACTTTTAAAGACCACTTTGGTTGTTTACAGTGGAAATCTAGTATTTTGGAAAGTGAGTTCTAAGAAAATGTAGATTTGAAATTAAGAAGAATAAAATCGATTTTTGTCGCTAAATTTCAAATCTTTATGTACCCCCCCCCCCCCCAATTATTAAAACTAAAAAAATATGACCTCAACATAATACCTTTCCTTCATATATAATTTCATATATTTTTTGTAGGGAAGTTAAAAGTTAATCTTATAGAGACGTAATAATGTTGGTGAAATGTATTCGGATTGCAAAGACAGACTTTAAATATGCAATAAATTATCACGAAAAATATTAAACATTGTGTCATTAATTCCATCAAGCATAGGACGGCTTTCCATATACAATTAATTTACTTTAAAATGGAAAACTTCGAATCATGATTAATAATTATTGAAAATTAGGACATTTCACATTATCTCATGAAATCATTATATTTTAAAATTCATTTTCCTTTCACTCCTTCCCTGCCATGCAGCCCACTTTGAAGTAAGTGTCACTTCCACCTTCCACTTCACACATCAAGTGCGAAGTTCTCAGAGTCAGTGATGCCGAAATGTTAGATATTTTATAGCTGAAGCAACTCAAACCTGCAGAGGGATTGTAGAATGTTCTACAGGTCAGGGTATTTAAAGTATTTTACTGTAATAATTTCAAGATATTTATGGTAGATATAGCTTATGGCGTTATATCAAATATTCCTAAAATGTATTTGCATAGAATAAAATATGCTGTACACAACATGCCTCTTTCAACAATGGAAAACATTTTCATATGATTAGATAAATGAAATTCAGACCATCAATGACCTTATCGGCGAGAGTAATTACATTAAACTAAATTTCATGGAAATTATTTCGTAGGATTGCACATTCGTTGCGTGTGGACATAAGCTTATGCCCAGAGAGCAAACGGACATAAGACCAAAACCTATTTGAAATTGTTTCTGGTTAAAATATTTAAAATTAGGTCGAATTACCAGGTTTTTCCAGGATCCTAAATAAACGGCCACTATTAATAAATGGTTAAATAAACGCCCGCTACATATATAAAACATCCTAAAGAATAGATTACAAAGTTGCGTAAAAAAGATACAGAATTTTATGAAATCGATAAAAATTTTCAGGGCATTAGATTTGAAGAAATTAAATTTTTATACGGCCCCGTACAAAAACATTTCCAATGAGTAAAATGTGCCCCATACGCTAATAAGGTTATATACAGAATTACAGCATTTTATCATTTTGGTGAGGAATTAATCACACATTAAAATGTAAATGTTTACAGCAAGAGTGCAAATGACGCGACCCAGAAATGTATCATTGGCAAATAATATCTGCCTCTTATCTTCAATGGATCTTTGGATTGGATGGAAAACATTTTGAACATGCTTTGTAATCTTTGTGTAAAGTTATTATTTCTACACAGTGTAGATACTTTTGTACTAATAAATAGCAAAATTATTATTTATTTATGTAATCATTGTCTTCTTTCTTAATTTATGCATGACCTCTGAAACGCGATCTGCCGACATGATTTTTCCCCTCTGAGAACGCATGTCGATGCATCGAAAAGTGGTTTAAGTCAGCATATTTGTCTTTTCATATCTCTGGGATATTTTATGATAAAATGCTGAAATTTTGTACATCCCCTTATTGGCGTATGGGGCACATTTTATCCATTGGAAATGTTTTTTTACGGGGGCCGTGTAAAAATTTAAATTTTGTATTTCTTGAAATTTAATTCCTTTGAAAAATTTAATAGATTTCATAAAATTCTGTACCTTTTTTACGCAACTTTGTAATTTATTATATATGTCTAAGATCAATATTTAAGGAATAAAAACGGAGGTCAATGTTTTTGAGACACGCTGTATATATTGCAACAAAAATTTTGAAAAATCTGCGTCATTGGTTCAAAAGACCACAATTGTAGCATGTTGCCATTCATTTTAAAGGGCTTTAACAAATCATTCGTTTAATATCAAGTTTGACAATGAATGTTCTCTGACGTTCTTCGTAACCTGTCCCCATCGACTGGGGCTAATGTTGTCACAAACACAATATCGTATTGTACACATCATATTGTCACAAACACGTATTGTACACATCACGGCTATTTTTCATTGCAATGATTAAAACCGTTAAGTTATATGATCATTGAACTATAATTAACCCCTTCTATGCATACTTATGTCAAATTTCGTCCTATGCCGCCATGTGAAGGAAATAAAAAATTTCGAATAAATTTCAAAGTTTTCACTAGAATTTAAAAAAAAAAAATCTATGTAGTTTTAGATTGATTATTAATTAACAAATCTGGATAAAAGGTTTCAATACTATCTATTAATATTTGTGGCAGCTATCGTATATACAAGAAATCGACCTGAGACAGACAGTGTTGCGAGGTAAATCACCTCACGTTCGATTTGAACGCTAAAATACTGAAAATGTTCAAGGAACATTTAGATATTGCCGTGTAAGATCGCAAGTGGTTTAAAATTGAAAATTAAGAAGTAATTAATAAGATTTGAAATGAGGACACGGATTAGATTTTATGAATAAGAAAAAACAAGTTTATTTACAAAATTAACATTTAAAAATAAAAACATGAAGAGGTTTTGCTCAAAACACATGAGCATGAAAGCTACTCCCTTAAAGTACGAAGACATAGCAAAGTATCAAAAACATCATAAAACCTCTTAAAATTAATTCTATTTGAAAAAAATCCCAAATTACATCATAAATCTTTGACGTGTCGAAGAAAACATTAATTTCCTTAAGAAGCAATAATTGAGAGAGGAGAAATTCAAGATCTAAGTAAATGCATGAAAATCCAATAGGCCTACCTTCGGCTCTGGGTCCAGCAAGGGCTCGGCTGCGATGACATCTTGGAGTTCGGAAGGAGCATCCTTTTGCTCCGTCAACTATAACACAACTTCACTCATTCAGCTCACAAGAGGCACTCTCGATTTCTTTTTTCTGCCAAAACTCTCTCCAAAAACTTGTAATTTGAAGTCTCCTCCCTCTCAAATATTATTTGCTGACAGGACTTAAGCCCCCCTTAATATTACTGGTGGACACTTGGCTTCCACTCTCAGTGGCCAGTCCATGACAGCAGGGCTTGCCCACTAGTCCCTGAATTATCGCTTGCAGGTGGCCAGGAGTCCCAGCTCCCGTGCGAACCTCTGGGCTTAATTGCGCCCCCAACGACCGCTTTCCCCCCATTCTGTCTTCCTCTTGTGTAAGACCACCCAGGCAGCTCCACTGACCCTCTCCTTTGCAGGTGGCCAGAGGGGAACCCTATACATATTTGTACCAGGGCTAGGGACCGTCCTTTGCAGGTCGCCTTCTTCTCCAAAATTTCACAATGTCACATATTTTGGAAATCACCATGTGACATTTACTCCTTTTCCCCAATCCTTTTTTTTTTGTTTTTGCAAAGCCAAGGGTAAAGAAAAACAAATTGTAACAGTAAAATACAACTTATACCATAGAAATCAAGTATAAAAAAAATACATATTATCCATACAATAAAAATCAAAGTAATAATAATAATAATATTATCAAAAATGAACTGCAATATCATGCAACAGGTTATACTATTTGTTAACGTAGAAAGTCAGAAGTTTTTTTGTTCCAAGTCCATTCCGTAAAAATCAAACTAAGTTTTTCTTGTCAAATTTTCATAGTACACGTCCCTGTGGAGGATAAAGTTTACAAAAAAAATGACACGTTGCTGTAACACAGATGGAAAGTTCACTGCACTTCATCATATTATATAGTGTAAATGGTCCCAAGTATGGCCTAACGCCACTGGATGAGCTTGGAGTACCGTGTGATGTCCAGTACATCAAGTCTGGTGTATCTGGCACGCCCCTGCGTCGGTGGGTTGCAATCGCACCTCAGGATCTGGCATAGGGTGTCGCTTCTCGTAAGTCAGCTGTAGATGTGTCATTATAATGTCTCTGTCCCGAAATATCGTGTGGTGTCCTGTACATCAAGTGTGTCGTGTCTGGCACACCACTGCATCGGTGAGTTGCTATCGCCCCTCAGGATCTGGCATGGGGTGTCGCTTCTCGTAAGTCAGCTGTAGAGGTGTCACTGCTCCTCGTTGTCCGTATCTTTCCAGACGTACTGCTGGAGATAAGTTTACACACAGGCCAAAGAACATACATACAGACACTCAAAAATTGAAATATCTCTCTCTCTCAGAAAAAATTACATTACCATTAACTGATTACAAAAATTCCTATCATAAAAATTTATTTACACCTCGTCATAACCTTATTAAAAACATTGCTTACTTCCTTAACTATCCCCGAAATACTTTTTTTTTTATATCTATATACATTCTCTACAAAATCATCTTAATCTTTATTTTCATTCAAACCAAACGTAAAAAATTTCTATTCTTAAAATTTAATCTTCCCTCCGAATTGCCATGCCATGTATTATCAATTATTCATTTTCTATACCTTATTACCAAATTTGCCTTTCAAAACTCCCAATTCTGCGTATACCTTTTGAAGTTTCTCATTTGCGCCCCTGTACCGGTCAGATAAAGTGTTTCGAAATCCCCCGAATTATCACCGTTCCTCCGTAAAGGAGAAAAGGAAGGGAAGAGAAAAAAAAAGAAAAAGTGTATGTCACGGAAAGAAAAAACAAAAACAAAGAAGTCTCTCCTTTCTCTATCTTCCCAAAAACCGGGGTGGGAAAAGCGGGTCAACCCCTCAAACTTGCCCGAAGCAAGATGCACTTGTTAAGATTGCCACATCCCTACAAGTTATTTTACTGTTACAATTTTTTTTTTCTTTACCCTTGGCTTTGCAAAAACAAAAAAAAAGTATTAGGGAAAAGGAGTAAATGTCACATGGTGATTTCCAAAATATGTGACATTGTGAAATTTTGGAGAAGAAGGCGACCTGCAAAGGACGGTCCCTAGCCCTGGTACAAATATGTATAGGGTCCCCCTCTGGCCACCTGCAAAGGAGAGGGTCAGTGGAGCTGCCTGGGTGGTCTTACACAAGAGGAAGACAGAACGGGGGGAAAGCGGTCGTTGGGGCCGCAATTAAGCCCAGAGGTTCGCACGGGAGCTGGGACTTCTGGCCACCTGCAAGCGATAATTCAGGGGCTAGTGGGCAAGCCCTGCTGTCATAGACTGGCCACTGAGAGTGGAAGCCAAGTGTCCACCAGTAATATTAAGGGGGGCTTAAGTCCTGTCAGCAAATAATATTTGAGAGGGAGGAGACTTCAAATTACAAGTTTTTGGAGAGAGTTTTGGCAGAAAAAAGAAATCGTGAGTGCCTCTTGTGAGCTGAATGAGTGAAGTTGTGTTATAGTTGACGGAGCAAATGGATGCTCCTTCCGAACTCCAAGATGTCATCGCAGCCGAGCCCTTGCCGGACCCAGAGCCGAAGGTAGGCCTATTGGCTTTCATGCATTTACTTAGATCTTGAATTTCTCCTCTCTCAATTATTGCTTCTTAAGGAAATTAATGTTTTCTTCGACACGTCAAAGATTTATGATGTAATTTGGGATTTTTTTCAAATGGAATTAATTTTAAGAGGTTTTATGATGTTTTTGATACTTTGCTATGTCTTCGTACTTTAAGGGAGTAGCTTTCAAGCTCATGTGTTTTGAGCAAAACTTCTTCATGTTTTTATTTTTAAATGTTAATTTTGTAAATAAACTTGTTTTTTTCTTATTCATAAAATCTAATCCGTGTCCTCATTTCAAATCTTATTAATTACTTCTTAATTTTCAGTTTTAAACCACTTGCGATCTTACACGGCAATATCTAAATGTTCCTTGAACATTTACAGTATTTTAGCGTTCAAATCGAACGTGAGGTGATTTACCTCGCAACAGACAGATATCACTCTAAAATAGTCAAAACGTGTTCAGGGGGTCCTACAACATATATTATAATTAAAATCTCGAAATCGTAAATTTTCCTGAATACAATACTTTCTTTATATACTCTGACGTTATGTTGCTCCTCGTCATTTCTGTGAGACCAGAAATAGATCTCACACCAGTTAATGTGAGACAGTTTTATGCACATTATTTATTGTGTCTGAAACATCATACAATACCTTCAGTCTGAATGCCGCCAGTGTTTACGATACACTGACCCAAAGATCAGCCAAAATCATAAATTTAAGGGTGTCAAGACAAGAAGGGATCAAAGGACTGTTAAGAAAATGTAAAGAACGACATTGGACAAAAAGGCTGACCAATTGAGAAGAAGCTTGTAGCGTCACCCTGAGTGCTGCCAATGAGGGCAAAGGAGGAGTGTCAGTCCTGAGGCAAAAAAAGCCACAACCTATGGCATAAGAACGACGATAAAAACAGAGAAAAAGACTTACAGCACGACACTTAGAAAGATATAGAGATAGAATGACCTAAGAACGATGAGAAAGAACCATCAACTAGAATGGCATAAGAAAGGAGATACAGAACGAGGATATTAACAGATAACAGACTAAGAGAATGACATAAGTAGGAGTGTTCAAGCCAGCAGTATAATATGATCAGCGAATTACGTGTCAGCGAATTACACTTCGAGTTAATTTCAGTAATATGATCGGCGAAGTACGTGCTGGTGACCAAGCCAAGACAAACTTGAAGGTATGTGTTTCTCAAATAATACACCAGGTCTTAAATACAATTTAGCTATTTTTAATAATGGTCTCACATTGTCTCTCTCCGCCGAAATAATATGAATAATTGTGTAATGAATTCAATAATTTATGAATTCGATGTTGTTAATAAATGATTTATTGTTAAAGTTAAAATAGTGCAATCAATTTACATTATATTAATATTCTTTTACAGAGCTCGCGCGAGAGGTAAATAATTGGAGGGTTATCAGCGGCAAAACAATGCAATGCATAATTTAATGAGTACCACGAATACGATCAATTTACGGCCATGTTAATATATGCTGAAAATAATTAATCTCAAATTCCGACTTTAAATATTAATTTCTTTTTGTGCACCACAATTTCATCTTTACTTTTCAAATATTTTTCTATTATGAATTCTATGGTATGAGAGTAAAAATTACACGAATGTGCTTTGTAAACTTCCGTACGATGATAAATGAAAACATGTTTGCATCGATTTCTACGTCTTGCCTCCCCAATCATAACATGCTTCAACGTCCTATCTCGCTGTTAGAGGATCAAGGGATTTTATGTGACGATTTTTTAATTTATTTTGATTCAATTCTTCTAGAATTTTATATATTAAAAAATCATTCCGAATCCGAAATAATTGGTGTCATTTTAATTGGAAGGTCAATCAACGATAAATCAGCACCTGTATATATAAGCATAAGGTTAAACGAATTATGAAAAAATAGCGACATACTACGGATTTATTTAGTAATATAAGAAGCAAATAAATTTTAATTTAAAAGTATATCTGCTGACACACATATCATGAATATATATATATTTCATTACTATTATGGAAAATGTTGAACTTTTAGCCTTTGTTTTTAACCTCTGCATAATGAAAGCTGTATGTAGAGTGAAAAATTTAACCACATTCAAGTTTTTTACTCCCTAATGCCCTTGAAACTTTTCTTTTACAAATTTCAGAACAACAAGGTTTACTGGAGACTGAAAGTGATTGAGGGAGGGGAAACATGACATAGGCGTGCTACAAAATCTGTCGGGAAAGGGGGGATGTTGCGTTTTGTGGGCCCATTATCGGTAAAGTTCTTTTCTTGAATACTTTTTTGTTTTCAAATATTTATAATATATTTAGTCACCTTACAAGTAAAATAAAAACCTCATATTGAAGATGTGAGGCCAGAATATGTCCTCACATGAGGCATTTTTATTGCAGTATTTATGGTTCATAGAACGCCTAACAAAGATCGAGTCTGGCCGGCGCCGGTGTTTACAACAACTTGAACTTTTAGGTCAAATACAATAAATTTGAGTGTCCCAGGCCAAAGGGGGCTGAAAGGGGGCTTGATAAATGTCAAGTGATGCCATTGGGTTCAGAAGAACCAATGAGCAGCAAGGAGAAGAAGGGTGGAGCTACCCCCCCCCCCCCGCCGAAGGAACCAAGAACTTCGATACAAAATGAAAAAGAACGAACTTGGATACGAGATGTTGCAGAAGGAAGTCTGACAAGAAATGTGTTGTTGAAAGAAGTTTCATTCGAGGTGTTGTTGCAGCAGGTTTTGGCAGTTGACTATAAGTACGAGATGCAAGCCACACACGAAAGAGTTGTGGTCGTACAGTCAGCGATAAGACGGGTGCAAGCCTCAGCGTGATAAGCCAAAGATTAAACTGTAAGGTATGTGCTCATTTCCCCGGTCCTAGACACTTTAGAAATCTAACTAACTGGTCACATATCCCCCATAACTAGAGTAATTAAATGATAGTTGATAATTATGATAAATTGGTGTTTGTGATAAATTGATGTTGTTAATAAATGTTATTGTTTAAGTTTTAAATAGTCTAATCTTTTTAATATTAATTAATAGTTCTTTTCAGGACTTACACAAAAGGTAAAAATAATTGGAGGGTTATTGCGGCACAACAACGAGCGATGTACGTTAAAATGTTAATTCCACTAATGTGTTTTAACGGCCATATAATTAATGTTAATTATAATGTTTAATTGTAACTTAAGCATTACATCTAATTTTCCACGTCCCACATTTGGTTACCGTGACGCTTTTGTGTAAGTCATAAATTTAAAGGAAAATTGTAATGAATAATACTGAGGTGAATAAAAATAATTTAAATAAAGAAATGAATGAAAATTTTTGGGGAGCATATGTTGACCAGATATTTTGCATTGGTAAAAAAAAATATGCACAATCACTTTGAAAATGATAAATCTTTTGAATATATTATAATTGAAAATAATGTGTGAAAAATTTATAATATGTTAAGAATATTTTGTTGCATGAAGTATTTTATGTGCAGTATTTTTTAAGTGTATTCATGTATTTAGATTAAGTTAGAAAATTTTGGAAGGGATAATTTTGTGTTAAATGCCTTAAAGGAATACTTGAAATTCGAGACGTCAAATGTCTCCCGATAGGTCACAAATAAGAATAAGTGAAAATCAGAGAACAAGAATGGAAAACTTTAATTTAATAAATCTGTTACCTCTGTTTAATGGAAAAGATAACGAGGACATTGAATTTTTTTTTACGCAGTTCGAAAACATCGCAGGTATGGCCGAGTGGTCAGAAGAGAATAAAGTTATAATTTTAAAAACTAGATTGAAGGAAAAAGCGTTAGAATTTCTGACAAAAAAAAGGGAATTGCAGAATGCAAACAACATGGGAGAAGTTAAACAAATTTTGATTAAACAATTTAAGCCATCTGTAACTATGCTTCAAAAGCAAATAAATTTAAATAAAATTAGAATGACGCCAGGCATGAAAGTTGCTGAGCTAGCGTTAAATATTTCTAATGCAACAAATGATTTTGTAGGAAATAACTCAACTAATGAAATGTTTGAAATTAAAAATAATATAATGTTAGTTAAATTTTTAGAAACTTTAAGAGGAGATATGGCTTTTGAAATAAAAAAAATAAATATTACTAATTTTGATAAAGCAGTTGAATTCGCAGAAAATTTGGAGAAAATTATGGAGGAGGAGTGTGACCGTTCAGAAATCAATGCAGTGTATCGCAAGGAGAATAATGCTAGAAAAGTTAATGGTAATCAACGGGGAATACAGGAAAAATCACAAAATGGAAATGTATATTGCATAGGATGCGGGAAAAGAGGTCATTATTTTTCTACATGTTGGCATAATCAAAACGGACAAAATTATTATGGGGAAAATAAATATGGGAGTCAAAATATAAGAAATGGGCAAAGAAATGGTTTTCGTAACACTCAAAATAGCGGATTCAGAGAACGAAAGGATAGTCGGTCAAATACCCAAACTATTGCAAAAGAAAGCAGTCAAAATCGCGGGTCTTTAAACTAAGCGAGGGGCTTTGGCCAAGTCAAAATTTAATAAATAGACCAAAGTCCCAATCTAGAAGAGATAATACAAACGCAAATAAAATGCAAAATGATAAAAGGGAGGTTCGCACGCGAAGCCCAGGTCCCAATTTACAGTTAAATATAATTGAAGCAAATCAACATAATGAAAATGAAAGTCAAAATAACAATAAAAATATAAATAATATTGAAAGCATGCAAAAATTCACCCATGTTTCTTGCACGAGAGATGTCGTTCTTGATTCTATTGTAGAGTCGTTGGCACGGCCCGGATGGGTCCGCTTCGATGCCAATTTTGTGAAAAGTCTAAAAAGTGAGGCAAATATCAATAAAAAGAAAATTAAGGAAAATACAGGAGTTAAAGAAATTAATAAAAATGAAAATGAGGCATACAAGGCAAAAATAAATTTAAATGATGAGCACAAAAATGAAGTTAACTCAAAATCGACTCAAATCGAGAATAAAAAGTTTGATGAAATTAAGGAAACTAGTTGTAAAGTTTCACAAATTGATTCACAAAATAATAAAGGTAGCCATGTTAATGACTATACTTCTTCAAATAATGAAAATAATAAAAATATTGATACAGAAAATAATTTTAAAATTGTTACGAAGCCGAAAAATCCAATTGTCACACATGATGAAGTTAAAAGCATTTTTGAATTTAATGGAAATATTAAAAATGAGTATTATGACAGTAAAAAAATTGCACAGGTCGATGAGGCCGATTTTCCTAAAAATGGAAAGGTTAGTGATTTTGCTAAAAAAAATGTGGTAATGAAGAGTCAAATCTTGACGACGAAGTCTATGTCACGCTCACACGCAGGATAGCTTTGCAACAAGGTTAGTTGATTGCAGAACAATTCGACATAAGTCAGGAAATTCCGGATAAGGAGGTTATCTTTATCCCCACAAAACACGCAAAATTACTCTTTCCATTTGGTGCAATTCGAACTGAAATAAAAAATAACAAAATTCATATTGTAATTAGTAATCAAAAGAAGGTTAAAATTACGTTAAATCAAAATATGCGAGTAGGAGTGATTAAAAATTTCAAAACAATTACTAATGAAGAAATGCAAATCGGAGATACCGTATTTTTGAAAGAGGAAAATAAACCAAATATGTTTCAAGATAGATTTCAAGGACCGTTTCGAATAATTGAAATTGGAAAAGCAAATATATTGACCATTAGAAATAAATATAACATGAAAGATGAACCAATTAAAATTCACGCTACCCAATGTTATATCGAACAAAATGTACAAAGTGCGGAAGAATTGATGGAAAAATATGATATGGACAGTGAAATCGATGATATTCACGCAAAAAAATGTCATATAGCACAAAAGTTACAAAGTGAAAATAAATATAACGGTAACGGTGAAATAATTGAAATTCAATCAAAAAAATGTTATTCTGTACAAAGTGTACATATTGAAAATGTTCAAGATATGAATGAAAATATTCAGCATGGAAGTGAAAATACGGATATCAAAATTATGCAAAATCAAAAAGGTGATAAAAATTTTGAAAATATTGATCATGAAATTATGCAAAATAAAAATGTTAAAATTCAAAGGGTACATAATTCAAATGAAAGTAAAAGGTTTGAAGAAATGCAAAGTCAAAATCAAAATCATAATGATAAAAGTACTCAAATTGTTAATTTTCAAGAAAAACAGAATGAAATTCTTAATTGTCAAGAAATACAAAATGAAAGTCAAAGTCATGATAATGCAAATACTCAAAAATTACTCAAAATTAAAATAATGGAAGTTTTGGAAAGAAAAAATCAAAATTTTAATTTTCAACAAATTGAAAATGAAAATGAAAATAGAAATCATGATAATAATAAGCCAAATTCTCTTGAAAATAAAATAATGGATGATTTGATTGATGAAAATAATAATTTTCAACAAATACAAAATTCAAATGTTTGTAAAAATGTTCAAAATGAAAGTAATAAAATAATAAGGGATAGTAATCACAATGATAATGAAGGTAATGATATTCTAAAAGAAGATTCAGAAATAATTGAAAGTCAAAGCATATATAAAGAGTATGTTAGGCAGAAATTAAAGTTACTAAATGAAATACATATTTATGACACAAATGAAATTGAATGTAATATTCATGAACATAGGGAGAGAAAGCTTGGTCAAAATTGTTTAAAAAAATCAAGAAATTTTAAAAATTCAAATTTTGCTGATGATTGGTACTTGAGGAATTGGAAGATGAGAAAGAGATAAAAAGAATAACAAATCAAAAATGAATTAAAGGAAAAATGATACGGAATTAAAAGTTTTAAAGATTAAAAAAATGGATAATGATATGAATTAAAAAAAAAAAAAGCAATAATGAAAGAATTGTTTAAGAATGGAAATGGTATGAATTTTTAAAGAAAAAAATGAATAATCATGGAATGGTTTAAAAATGAACATGGTTTGAAGGTTACAAAAATTGATAATAAGTGTACAAATGGTTCTTATTCAAAAATAATATTTTATCATAATATAATGTTAAGTCAAAGTATTACATGTGATCAGAAGATTATGCAGAGATTAATTTATGTAAATAAATCTACAAAATGAAAGGTAAAATCAAAATATGTTACCTAAGTGGGTAGATTTAAGGTCTGGAGACAAATCCAGGCAAGGGCAATGTTGTGCAGGCAGTCCAGTCAAATACTTCATTGTCAGGACAAGATAGGGTGGAAGGCAAGTCCATTCACTTCATTTTGTCTTCAGGTTGTTTTCAAAGGCAATCAAAAATCTTAAGTCTTCGGAGGGATGATAGGTCTCTTGAGGGAGAGTCTTGAAGCTTAAAAATTGAATGACAGATTTAAGTAAAATTAAAAAATAAGTAATGAGCTGAAAGTGAGAATGTTAGAGATTAGTCATAGATGATATAAATTTTATGTCAAAAAAGTAAATAAAGGCATAAATAATTGAAAATTTTAAATCAATTTGAATTTAAAATGTTAAATTATGAACAGTTAAAGTAGCTGTAAATCGCCCGTTGCAATAAGGCAATCGAGGACACGATATCTCGTGTAGGAATGTTCAAATGTGAAAAATCCATTGAAATTGTTGAAGTAAATAAATTTTTCATAAATATATAAATTGTATAGGCAATTTAAGTAACTAAATTAATCCTAAAATGAAAGGATAATTGTAAATAAATTTAGTTAAAATTTTGTTTAGTGAATATATGAATAATTGCACAGAAGGTGTTAAAAAAGGGTTGAAATAAAAAAATAAATAATAAGAAGAATTTTGAGTGCGAAATAAAGCATTTTTGTTGTTTATTTACAACGTAAAGAAAGGTTACGATAATCATGTGTGTATAAATGAAATATGGATATGAAAATAAATATGTAAAATAATAGGGCACTCAGATGTCAGTGGGGAATGTAAATGAAATATTAAAGTTATCGATGAGATACTGTAGCAATTGAAAGGTATTTGTAAATATTAAATTGTGTGAGAAAGATATTCTGAATAAGGTGTTGAGAAATGTGATTAAAAAATAAAATAAATTAGGATGAAATAAATGTCACATATGTAAATACATAAATGATAATATGTATTAAGGCGATAAAGGGGTTAGCCGCAGTTAATAAAATGTCAAAATAAATAATTAGATAATAATGTGTGAGATCGAATGATAAACAATCGCGCATATAAATGGTTATAAATGTCAGGTATTCAAAGTCATAAGGATTAAAATAAATTGAAATACATAAGTATGATAACTTTTATAGATACTGTGAGTAAATAAATCCGCGTTCAAAAAGGATAACTAAATAAAAAGGATTTCATTTCATAAGATGTTAAATAGATAAATAAATAAATAAAAAGGATTTCAATTGTTAAAAATATGATATCAAAATTTTCAATTAGGTAAATAAAGAGTTTTTTAGACAAGAAAATAATGTCTTGAGTGTGTTTAAAAAGATAAAATAATTTTATATAAAATATAAAAGTTATGAAAGTATTAAGCAAGGAGTTAAAATAAATAAAATTTAAACAAACTATATCAAAAACTTTAAAAGTTTAAAATTAAATTTAAAAAAAATTTTAAATTTCAAAAAAAAAAAAAAAAATTTCAAAAAATTTTTTTTTTTAAATTTCAAAGTCATTTGGAAGGTATAGAGAAAACAAAATTAAATAAGAGAGAATCTCAACATCAAATGGAAAGGTAAAATTTAAATAATAAATAATACAATAAAATAATGTTAAATTTTACATAAAGTCAGTATAAAAAGGGTATACATGCTGTAATAGAAGGTACCATTAAGATGATTTTGATATTAATACAAGCCACCTCAATGGAACCAACTGAATAATATTTAAATAAGGGACTTTTTAAGCTGTGTTGAGTTTTAAAAAAAAAGAAAAGAGAGTTATAAAAGGCAAATAATGTACAAGCCCGTCTGCAGCATGCAAGGATAAATGGTTCATTAGCAGATAGGAATAAATAATATAATTAAATTGATGAGGAAGTTTATATTTAAAAAGAATAAGTAGACGTTTATAGAACACGCCGAGTGGGTAATAAAGTGTACAATACTTGAGTACAGGCTTTTGAAGAGCGCCATTGCAGTTGTCATCTTCAGTGTCATCCGCGCCACACGTTGTCCATTTCGGATTTGCTTTGTCATTTGGGAAGACTTGAGTTGAGGAAATTCAGGGCTAATCGCTGTTGAAAAAACGTTTAAATAAATGGGAATCTTTGTCGAGGGTCTCTTTTGCAGACTGGTCACTGTTCCGAAGTTCGAAAGGGGGATTTGAACATTTCCGGTACGCATTTCCGGTACGAAGCTTGAGTACAAAGGGATCTTATAGAAGGGATTCTTCTAAGCGATCCTTTTCAAAGTGATCAATCAGTACCTGTCACAAATCAGGGGTTGTCGGTTTGTTTACATACAAAGCGTTGTAAGAAAGAAAATTTTTTTAAAGGGAAATGTCTAAATGTGTCATTCCCAGTGGAAAGTTAAAGTTACTGACTTCTGTGAAAACTATATTTTAATGACCAATGTAAAAAAAATATATATATGTGATTGTATTAATAAGTATGTACCAGTATCAAGGTTCAGCAAAAATGTTATATATGTGATAAAGTTATCAATTATAAAAAAATATTTGATGAAGTATGTAAAGAATTGTGTTCAAAAAAATAATAATGTGTAATTTGTAAAAAAAAAAAAAAAGTGTGTAATGATGTTAATAATATAAAAGAAGATAGTAGTGTGTGACATTTCAAAGTGAATGTGCATATGTTTAAAAATCTTTTTAACTACTCAAAATTTAATTTAGCTTCAATTGAAAGCTGGACCTGGTAAAGTTCATGAGTACGTAACTTATGTTTATTTTGTGTATATTATGTGTACAAAAAAACTTTTCTGTTACAGCAAGACTGTTGAACTTTTCTGGACGGACGTTGTCCAAAAGAAAGTGAAAAATGCCAATTACAGAGTTGAAAGTGCATCGAACTTTGGTTTCGAACTCTGACGGTTTAAAATTTTTTTTTTTGTTCTTTTTTTTTCTGTTTGTGGGGAGATATGTGAGGCCAGAATATGTCCTCACATGAGGCATTTTTATTGCAGTATTTATGGTTCATAGAACGCCTAACAAAGATCGAGTCTGGCTGGCGCCGGTGTTTACAACAACTTGAACTTTTAGGTCAAATACAATAAATTTGAGTGTCCCAGGCCAAAGGGGGCTGAAAGGGGGCTTGATAAATGTCAAGTGATGCCATTGGGTTCAGAAGAACCAATGAGCAGCAAGGAGAAGAAGGGTGGAGCTCCCCCCCCCTCCCCCCCCCCCCCCCCCCCCGCCGAAGGAACCAAGAACTTCGATACAAAATGAAAAAGAACGAACTTGGATACGAGATGTTGCAGAAGGAAGTCTGACAAGAAATGTGTTGTTGAAAGAAGTTTCATTCGAGGTGTTGTTGCAGCAGGTTTTGGCAGTTGACTATAAGTACGAGATGCAAGCCACACACGAAAGAGTTGTGGTCGTACAGTCAGCGATAAGACGGATGCAAGCCTCAGCGTGATGAGCCAAAGATTAAACTGTAAGGTATGTGCTCATTTCCCCGGTCCTAGACACTTTAGAAATCTAACTAACTGGTCACATATCCCCCATAACTAGAGTAATTAAATGATAGTTGATAATTATGATAAATTGTTGTTTGTGATAAATTGATGTTGTTAATAAATGTTATTGTTTAAGTTTTAAATAGTCTAATCTTTTTAATATTAATTAATAGTTCTTTTCAGGACTTACACAAAAGGTAAAAATAATTGGAGGGTTATTGGGGCACAACAACGAGCGATGTACGTTAAAATGTTAATTCCACTAATGTGTTTTAACGGCCATATAATTAATGTTAATTATAATGTTTAATTGTAACTTAAGCATTACATCTAATTTTCCACGTCCCACAGAAGAATTAAATGGGGTTGTTCTATTTTCAATCAGTGCTATTCATTGCGAGGAAAGATACAATTTTAAAGTTTCCCATGTTGATGTATAAAAGAAGTACTATTTACCGAATCTTTCCGTATTCGTGATTTTGAGAGCCAATGGTTTCCAATTCGTTACGTACGTAAATGACAGATCGAGATAACTTCTCTATACGCGTATTTCCCTCTATAAAGAAAATCTGATGTGGGCAGAACATGGCTTTCCTTATATAATGCAATGAATTTACTACTTTTAAGTTAAAAAAAATGTTATTCTTATAGTATATACTTATATTCCTTTCAAGATATTGAATTTTCGTCAATGAGTCGTCATTTTCATTGATTTAGCGCCATTTTTATCCATTTGGCGAGTTTTTCGTTAATTTAGCAATATTTAAAAAAGTCGCCAAGTTGGCGACATTCCACTAAATTCGTCGCCAAAATCTCGCCAAGCGTTATGGATGGAAAAATAAGTTAATCTTACAGGAGATAAATGACTATTGGCGTTCAAATACAAAAGTGTTACACAAAGTATCTTTTTTCATGAATGGAACGAGCTAGATCCATGAGAATGATGTCACCAAATTTATCACATGTAGTACATATGAAAAGTGAACATGTTTCTCAATAGGGATATATATATATATATTTTATTTTATATGATTTTTTTTATAATTTTTTTGAAAAATGTGCAATATCTCGAGAACGGTTTATGTTAGCAATCCAAAATTTATGTCAATCGTTTTCTAATGAAAATTGACATAAGGTGTGCTTGAAACGTGCTCTCCCTTCGAAAACCACGAATTCGAATTTTCGACCCCGTCACAATAATTTCCTTATACATTATTGTATATAAGGAATGCAAAAAGCAAATACGTTTTATAAATTAAGAAATGCATATTTTTACGCACCAATTTTGCAAACAAATATATTTTTTAGAATCGCAAATTAAACATTTTAAAACTCATTTCATAATGTATATAAGGTATATTAATTGTGCTATCAGATATACAATGTATTTTGTTTATTAACACAAATAAATAGTATAGTGCATTTCTTTTTGTATACAAAATACAGTACATTTAATAAATACCTGGAAAATCGAGGTTAATTGTACATTTGTTAAAATTAACTCCTCTGAAAAGCAAAATACCCCTTCAAATCAAGTCAGGAAGTGTTTTTACTTCTCTTAAAAAATTCTAGCTCGATCTCTGATGTAAATTATATCAATAAAGTACGCATTATATAAATAAGCTGGCCTCATCCAATACAACGGTTTGAGTGATCTGTTGCAAACACATATATATCTTAATCGATTAAGAAAATTTTATTAGAAAAACCTTTATACGGAAGTTCATAAAAAATGTATTTTATTTCAGTCTGATACTGATTGGGATGCACATAGAGGTAAATATACGTAACATATGAATGTACAAGAAAGTCGAATGATGACTGACACTCCGGATAGTTCCTTTTCCATAGAGAACGGATAGGAGAGGAGCTGACCTGGTCGTCTCTTTGCATGAAAAATTAATAAAATAATAAGAAAAAAGAATTAGGAAGGGAGAACCCGCAGATCAGCTGTAAGTTTATCCGGAGTAATCTTAATTTCTGCACTTTGCAGAGTCCACGTCGCTTGCCTAGTATCTCAGCAGTAGAGCGTCGGCTGGCCAGTTCGGAAATCCAGGGTTCGATTCCCATTTGGGGCAGCAAGACTCTATACATTGGCGCCCGAACAAATCAACTCTGTAGGTTAGTGCAAAGATGTCGGTAGGTTGAAAGTGACCCTAGTACGACTAGTGCGGATTCAGTGGAATGTGGAAGATGGAGCGCCGATTTCAAATTGACAGGATAACGACCACGCAGGATAATAACCTGGGTAAATAACCTGGGTATAGATAGTAGTGGTAGGAGGCTAACATGGGGGTAAAGATAGCAAGCTGTGATCAATCAGATTCTCAGCTGTCCGCCAATCTGACATTGCAAGGTGGAGAATGCAAAGTCCACTTCGATGATATGAGCTTGCAATTTCGTCCCAGTAGTTCAACTATAGACCGTCGACTGGCCAGTTCGGAGATCCAGGGTTCGATTCCCGGTTGGGGCAGCAAGGATCTTTACAACTTTTCTTCTTGAAAATAATTTTTATTCAAAACCAATGTATTCACTATAATGATTTCTATAATATTCTAAATTTTAGAGGATGTATTAGCTTTGGTGTTGGTAGCTAGCAGTCCTATCCCTTTTATAGGGATAATTTTTTTAACTTAGACATTTTAGTAGCCATAAGTAGCGATTGACTCAGATGGGGCTCTCTCTATAGCATCTCTATAATAGCTCACATCTCTAGAATTTATCATAACAACCCTTAAATAGAATCATGACATGTTTAAAATTACTGTCCCCAAACAATTTCGATCCCCAACACCACCAACAACAACAATAACAGCATCATACCACCACTATCATTAAACCTTTGAGAAACATTTGCAATAATGTTAAGGCTAAAATTATGTGATCATTTTTCCAATAACTCTGATCTAATTTATGTGAAAATTGCTAGAAATTCCGATTACACATTAAATAAATATTAATTGTTTGCTCCGATAATTAAATTTTAAATGATCACAATATAACCCGTAGCAAACGTCAGATTGGAAATTTCTTCCGTGGCCGGCGAAAAAGTCCCCAACAGAAGTAAAGTGATGCCAAGTTTTCTCACTAACTGAATGAAACCCTTGAAAATCTGGAAGCAAATAATTACTGTATGCGTATGCGTCAAAAATCCTCAAATGAAGTGCGACAAGGAGGAAATGTGTGTCTCAAAATTGAATTTTTCTTCTTTTAATGTCTGCCATATTACGTCCAATTACAGAAAATAATGTTTCTTTAAAGAGACTAAAAGGTAAATTTTTATCATCCTGAAATATTAGAATCCAACTGTCAAAATATTCCTGGATATCTAAATTTAAAATCAAAATTACGACGTGAAAAATAAATCATGCACGTCACCGCAATTTCTCACAGTCGAAACTAGTCACCAAAATTAAGAAAACGGTGGTGCAGATTTTTTATGGACTCAATTTAACGATGGTGTTTTCTACTTTACTATGGTGTTTTCTACTTTACTATGGTGTTTTCAACTTTACTATGGTGTTTTCTACTTTACTATGGTGTTTTCTACTTTACTATGGTGTTTTCTACTTTACTATGGTGTTAATATTAAAACTGTAAGTCGTTTTATTTACCACTTGTTTGGCTGCATATTACTAGTGTTGATTCTATCGAGGAATATCACTCTTATCATGGAGAAAGTAACTGGCTTATAGCTCTATAACGGTATGTGATAACTCCCCAAAATTACATTAATTTATTTTTGGTCAAATTTATTTATGAAACATTCACTTTTTGATAATTACATTTATATATATATATATATATATATATATATATATATATATATATATATATATATATATATATATATATATATATATATACTATTGCGATAAAGTGAGACAAAATAGGATATATCCCAAATAAGCCTGAAATTAAAGAACTATTCACTACAAAGGAGGAGGCGCAAATGCTGCTCAAATTCCCTAGTAGAATACATGAATGAAAGTAGAAAAGAACGGGAGTGACCATATGAATTACATAAGAATGGTAGGGGTGGATTGCGACACCCCTTTCCCGCTTAAAGCAGCTTTTACAACCCGGGTAACGCTCACGGAACCAACATAATTCCATGGTCAGCCTCCCAAATGTGCGAAAATAAAAGCACCAGAACAGACTCAGAACCAAAGAAGTAAACGAATCCATGAAGAAGAAACATCCGCTAGTCCAACCCGATGGAACGTCTCTTTATATAAGTAAAGTTGCTCATGCGCAGAGAAATATCAGGATAATAGTTACGCAGTCATGAATATTAAATCTCTATATCAACAATCAGATTACAAATTTTCTTTAAAAAACGATTTGTAATAATGTTGTACAAAATTGACTGGATAATTTCTTTTTATAGCTTCATCTGCAAATTTTTTACATTTGCAAATGCAGTCCTTCCTAAAAGTATTATAATTTTGGTTTCTTCTAAAATGTCCAATTATTATATTTCTGAAGACATACTTTGCAAGGTTTGAATTCCAATCGATAATATGATTTACCTTGATCCTGTATGAATCTCTTTTGTCGTGTAACTCTGTGTATATTCCATATTTCTTGTGTTTTTTGATAGCTAAATCCAAGAATTTTACCGATCCGTCCTCACACGCTGGATTTTCAATAAGGTCCAATTCGCTTGGGTAGAATGAAAAGTCAAAACATGGGGTGTTTTCATAGCCCCCAATTATCACATCATCGACATAACGGAAGTAGGGCATTTCCGATAGGATATGAGTGCCTCTTTCGTATTTAGATAGATATATATCTGCTAGTATTGACGAGCAACTCCCTCCCATAGGTATGCCCTTGATTTGTTTGTAAAAATTGCTTCCGTCGTGTAGTATGTTTTCCTTCAATACCAATTCCACCAAGTCCATGTATCTTCTATAAGTTATAAATTGCTTTAGATCGTATTCTTCATGTAGATCTTTCAGAATCAATTGTAAATTATCCAAATCAATATTGTTAAAAAGATCTCGAAAGTCTTATCATGGAGAAAGTAACTGGCTTATAGCTCTATAACGGTTTGTGATAACTCCCCAAAATTACATTAATTTATTTTTGGTCAAATTTATTTATGAAACATTCACTTTTTGATAATTACATTTATATATATATATATATATATATATATATATATATATAATCTGTAATGCACATTATATTGAAATCAGACCATGTTAAAGATCTTTCAATGATATGTTTTGCAATTATGTAAAATATATTAATGATTTGTTAAGAATTTATTTTAGCAGATCTTTTACATCGTTCTTTAAATTTCAAAATTTCCCCAAAACTGCTGAAAAGTTGAGTTTCCTACACGGTCGATTCGAAACTATGAGTACCCAAAAAATAGGTACCCGAAAACTTTATTGTAATCAGATATATAACATCCAAACAATAAGTTTATTTTTACATATATGTTCAGTATTGTAAATATATGCTCAGTCTTGTAAATAATAACGAATCCAAGACAATGAAAAGGCATATTTATCCGTCTACTGCATTTTAAAATTCTAATTTTATTCTCCAAGAAATATAATTTCATAATTTTGGCTTAAACTTGTTTTTATCCTTTTAAATATCGCTTTAAAGTTACTTAACGAAATTTCCGGAAGTTCTTAGGGGCGAAAAGTTCTTTTCAGTGGGAATGCATTATACGCCACTTTTGACTTTTCTTTCAAACGCTATATATTTTTTCTTTTGAAAGTTTATCCGGTCGCGATTTAATGTTCGTATGCAAAATAAGAAATCATGAAACCGTAATTTTTCTTTCAAATGCAGTCATTATTAACTAAACGTGGGTTTAGAAGTTTAAAAATTTATTACGATATAGAAATAAAATGAAGCAGACGGCTGAAGTAATTTATTATGTTCTAAATCTAGTAACGACGATAACTGAAAAACAGAAAATATTTAAATAAAAATAGAAAATATATTCTTACACAATGGTGAGGGATATTTACCAGATAACCTAGAAGATGAAAGTTGTTATTGGAAAATTAACTTATCAGATAAAAATGTGTTCTTTTAAAATTTCCCATTTTATACAGAATTTTAATTTTATTTACGATGTTAAAAATAAACTGAGCATGATACATTTAGCTTGAAAAATTCCAAAGCCCCCGATAACATACCATTGTAGTATCTTTAGAAATCTAAAGCATTAAGATAATTTCAATTACTGTGGCATTCTCAGTATTAAGATATTCTCAGTGTCGTATGATATGCTTTAAATTTAAAATATAAGTATTTAACCGGAATCAATAAGTTAAATACACTTTGTGCGAAGGATAAATGGAAACTAGAGAAACATAAATAAACACAAATAGCACAATGGTATGTCATGCGTGTTATTTGTGCTTATTTGCGTTTCTCTAGTTTTCCTTATTTAACACTAATTCTGAAAAGGCGAAATCCATTTATTATAATTTTACTCAAATATCATTGTATATAAAGCATATGTTATATCATTATATCTATTTTATGAAAAGGAACACCAAAAATGTGAAGCAGATGTGTCGGCAGTGTGTCGGCAAAAGTAGATGACATTCGACTTCTAAGATGAGTGCAGTTTGGATAATTTTCTTACAAAGAACATCTAGTAGATGCTTCGGAAGTTTTTCTAGCCAAAGGGTATCAGAATTGGTGTTAAATTTATTTCCAAAGTGTTATATGGCATTCAAATATGACTTTTGAGTAAGTCAGTCTCTAATGCGATTTCGCAATGAATTTTCACAAGCTACTTTTATGTGCACACCTTAAAAGTTGAGGAGGGAACTCTTCGCAACTGTAAAAAACAACTATCAATTCCACAAAAGGAGTGTAATGTGAAAATCTCAGAAATATTTAGTATATTAGAAAATTCGCCCAAATTCCAAGGTGCAGGCAAAAAACTCAACGGAACTAGTTTCATATAGCTGGAAAAAGACATTTCTGATTTCACATCATACTAATTCCGTAGAGAATCCGAATACTTTTAATAATATAGTGTAGAAAAAACTAAATGGAGTTATTCTTTTCTTTAATAAAAGCATTTTATCTTTGTAGGAAATATACTTTATGTAAATGTCAAAAATTTTAAGCCTCTAAGTCCCCATTATTGTGTTCACCTAATAACTTTGAATATTTGAATTTGCTGTGATACCGATTATGATGTTATTTGCTATCTGTGATATATATAAATATATATATATATATATATATATATATATATATATATAATGTTAAAATCTTTAGACTTGGTCTACATGTAAGTAATTTATTCTATTATGTTTCGAATTCTTTTTAAAAGAGCGTACCGGAAATTACTTTTTCTCTGTCATCTTGCCTCTTGTAGTCCATTCCTTATCTCACAATAAGAAACTAAACTAACAAATTCAATTCTCTCTGTTCTCCATTTCTTTATTCTATAAAGAAAATTACTTCCAGTCTGTATACTTCGACACTCGCTGTTGAAACTTATTGAATTGCGAGAAAAGCAAAACTTCATGTCACAAAATGAAACAAATTATTTTGGGAGATAAGGATATCAAGTTTTTGAAACGTTTTTAAGCTTAGAGACGGAAAATATTATTATGACTTCCCGTTTCATTGTATTCTGTATTTTGCTTCATCTCGCATATAAAGCGTCTCTCTATATATCTCATATATGAAGCGTCATGTCATTTTTACAATGTAGTCATATCAAAAGACCGCACTGTAAACATTTTAAAACACGTTTTGCATTAAAAAGGAATAATGTCCACGTTGACATAGAATGAATTTGTTTATTTTGCATGACATAAATCTTATCAAAGAAATAAAGGATTTCACAACATTGTTCATAACAAAATCGTTAGGCATAACAAAAACTATCATATAATTTATGTGTACTGTATTAACTTATTTCACTTAGGTGAAGTTCTTAAGTGGTCTTATGATTTTCAGATTCATATTGTTAAACTGTATAACGTAACAGTCAGTGTTGTTGAACACATACAATGCCATCATCATCATTAATCGCTCGACAGTTCACCGTGGGCCTTGGCCTTCCTCAGAATTTCCTTCCAATCTGTCCCCCTTGGAGCAATGTTTCCATCATTTCTTTCTTATTTTTAGCACTTCAACGTTTTTATCCACACAATCGTTCTATCTCAACTTCGGTCTTCCTCTGTGTCCTTTCCCGGATCGGTGTGGACATAAAAATGTTATTTGTGGTTCTACTGATATCCGTTCTTAAGAAATTCTAAATTTTATTCTGTTAATTTTAATGATTGTATCAGAATCTTTATAGGTACAGTTCAAAATTGTATCTTCTTCTTCTACTATAATTCTCCCGAATACTGCACAATTTTTCTCTCAAAGATTCAAAGTGCTTTTATTTCCGCCATGTCTCGTGAGGGTCCAGGTTTTTGAAGCATAAATTAAGGTGAGTCTTATACATATTTTATATAGTTGTAGTTTTTTTCCTCCCCCAATCAGGTGTGATCTGGAGAAAAAATGCTTAATACATGAAAACAACGATTTCCAGTTATAATTTGATTTTGAGTATCGTAACTAATGTTATTTTTACAGTTTATTTGAGATCCCAGATAGTTGAAATACTTGACAGATTAAAATTTGGTCAAACCGGAAGGGCCATCCAATTTGTACCAAATACGAGAAGGAGACCCACTTCTGATACAATCCATGTATTTATTTTTGTCTTATTTGATTTTCAGATGCTTGATTTCAGCAGGATTTTCCATAGCAAGAAATGCCTCCTTTAGATCTTCAGCGGCTTTGGCAATATTATCGACGTCATCAATATATGCTAGAATTTCAACAGATTTGTGCTAAATGTTTCCAGTTGTTATTAGAATCTCTAATTACTTAATCCGTGGCTAAAGTAAAAAGTAGTAGACAAGTAAGTGTATTTTCTTGTCTAAAACACTTTTTATTATCAACAGATCTCGAGTTTCCCTGTGGATTTATATAATAAAACTAGTACCACACATAAAATATACAATAACATAACAATTAATAACATAAAGTTATTTATTAAAAAATGGCGTAAATTATTTACTTATACGTATGTATTTTAATGAATGTTAAAATTTATTTTACGTTCATTAAAAACTTTAGAGCATATAAAAACTAACAATCTAACGATTTAATTTGACGATTTTAATCTAACGATTTCGCAAAAGGAAAAAAAAAAGAGTAAAAATTAGTTTTTCCGCTTCTTTTGATAGGAGGTAAATGCTCAAAATGTTTTAATAAAAATTTAGGTATTTGCGTGAAAAATTTTAAATATTTTAGTAAAACTATTTGTTTTCTTATTTTGGAAATGTGTCGGAATATTTTTGTTCTCTTACTTATAAAAGAATAATTACATTTCGTTGTTGTTAACACATTTTCCATATTTATAAAATAAAAGCATTGCGAAATTAAAAAAGAAACATAAACTAAATTCAATGTGTCACTTGACTATTTGGTTCAATATTTCATAACATCTAGCAGATAAAAATGACATCACATATATTTTTTGTTCACTTACCATTCCTTTGATATTGTAGTAAAGTTTATACAAAAATTGGGTTAGTTTAGAAACATTTCCATTAATAAAGCATTTCTGCATCTATATCGATGTATTTATCTATATAGCTGTATATGTATATTCCCCTTTTTCACGAATATTTTTATTCTAGAAAGTTGATATTTGTATTAAATCGAACATAATAATCTAGAAATATGCATTGCATAATATATATGGAAAATCGTAATAGAGTTTTAATTATTTGCAAAAATTCAACGAAAGTCAGCCTAATCTGCATTTGCAAGAAGAACCCCCATTATGGGAATATAGATTGAAAATTTTTAATCTTGATTTGATCAGAACTCTACAAATATGTAGAAATTTTCACCGTTTACAATATTTTGCAGAAAGTTAACTGACTGTATATTATAAAGTTTCAAAATTAGCTTACATTCAGCATATTTTGGGTAAAAAAGTAACACTGTTTCAATTATAAGTTTCTACCAAACAGTCCAGAGCCCATGGTTACGAGAAATTATCGCTAAATGTCTGAAAATTCTCACCAGGCATGCTGGAATCATGAACAGCAACTGACCGCCAGCACATATGATTAGGAACGTATGCATGGTATGCAATGACTGTCAACAGTTGAGCTAATGCCGCCTCCAGCTCAAGGTACTTAGTCATTTAGCATGCTTTAACATTTAGCAATTGTTAACAGTTAGCATTCGGTACTTTCATTTAACATTCGTTACACGACTATCTTCCTCAGGACTATTAGTTACAGGACTATCTTTATTTCTCAGTGCATTTCATAGTTAAAAAATAAAGCTACTGTAAGGTTTCATATAAGAAATTCCTACTATAAATTGTAGTAAAGGAAGTGTGCATGGTATGCGATTTGTGTTGAATGCTAAGGCAATGCGGCCTCCAACTCAAAGGTACTTAGACCTTTCATTTCTGCATTCGCTGCAGCACTATATTTCTCACTGCATTTTCTAATTAACAAATAAAGCTACTGTAAGGTAGCGTATAAGAAGCGCCTGCTCTAAGTTAAAGGGAACAGTCACAAGGTCGTTATAAGGCGCAGTTGGAGTAAATATGTTGACGATCATGTGACCTAAGACAGAAGCTTACGAGATAAGTAGTTTATTTGAATCCTTCAATCAACTATTTCCTGGTGTCATTTCGTAGGGAGCACGTAAGGTACAATTTTATAAATAAATACAGTTTTGAGAAAGATTAAGAATTTGAAATAATATAGATTGAAGATTGCTTCGTACTCATCTTAGAGGTCAGGGGTGAGAAAACTTTTTACGTTTAAAGGCCACACTGAAGTAAAATATTAGCCAATAATGACGCATATAAGAATTTTTATACGTATATACTGCAAAATGCAAAGACGTAGTAAAAAATCTAATTAATATATACAACTTAAAAAAGAAAGGTTCTTTGAGAAGTCCTCACTCGATGCACAAAATGCCGCAGGTTCCCCACTCCTGCTCTAGGTCTCTAATGCAGCAAGATTTCGAATCACAGATTTAGCAATGCAGGAGTTTTGTTGATTTCGAGAATAATTCCATTTAGCCAAACACGTCTCTATCTCATGCATTTAATACTTTTATGAGCATCTACTGTATCTGCTTTTATATACTTCAATATTGCTAAACTATAGACTGTTGCTTTTCACTGCATATAAGCTGTAAGAAAACTTTTGGAATGTTGATTTGAATGTAAAAATTTGTAGTTTCTTCAACGAGTTATACATTATTTTAACTACAGGCATATGAGACATGACATCTTGGATTTTTGAGAATAATAACACAAAACTCTTACAATTATTTATTTGTCTAACGCATCCAGAATTTAAATCTAAAGTAACAATCGCATTAAGCAGTTATGCTTGCATACGAAATTCGGAAAAACAAGCAAAACATGCAATTAAAATGATCTATTTTAATGAGATTAAAACACAATGGCATCTCTTGTTTAACCGGCCCATTTATTTCACGATGCATTAAGATTTCATTGCTTCCGCTGCTGTATACAAAACGCTTGCACTAAGACGAGTCAAATTACTGTCTGTTTCATTTCAAAGACTAGTTAAAACTACATTTACTGACTTCATTAAAGTAATATTTTCGTTACCTTTGCTTTTATATAAATAATTACCATTTATTATTATAACTTACGTAGTTAATAAATGCCGTGACATTTCAAACACTAGTTAAAACTACATTTACTGACTTCATTGAAGTAATATATTTGCTACCTTTGCTTTTATATAAATAATAACCATTTATTATTATAACTTACGCAGTTAATAAATGCCGTATTAAGACATTTTCATGATTCTTGGAAGCATATGTAGGGCTTTCGTTTCATTGTAAATTATCGAGAAATAAATTGAGATGTATTAATTTAAACTTAAGCTGATTCAGTTTAGTAACGAAAAAATATATTCTGAAATGATGAAACTATCTAATAATGAAACGATCTAACTAACTAATACGGATTTATTCTTAAATATTATGATAAATACGCTATTATTTTAGAGGAGTTTCGTGATACTTGGACTCCTAACTCCTTTCGCTCACTCCTTTCTGAAGAATGCTGGTAATCTCGACACGTATCCTTGTAAAAAGCACGCCCAAACATGTATAAATATATGTGATGTATATAAATCATTCTATTTATTTGAAATTAAAATTCCTGATGTAGAAAGATACAGTTTTTCTTAAATGTACATGTCTTAAGGTGTGCATATAACATTTGAAAAATAAAAATTTGATATGGGCCGCACATGACTTTCCCTGCAAACTCATATTCATGTTCACTTTATTTCTTCAATAATTCATTATATTCAGTTTAATCGCACAAAATAATACAAATAATTATTTAAAATTACACTGAATTTGCTTTGTAAATACAATTATCGTTCTCATTTGGTAACTGGACTTATTTTCAAAAGTGGCGTGGCGAAAAACTAAGATGTCTCGAGAACGGCTAGACCTAGTGTAATGAGGTTAGTCTTATTCTTTTTATCGTTAAAAATTACGTATAAAAAACCATGGAATTGATATATTTCAGCATATGTAGCTTTTTATTTTACATTTTTATGATTTTTGCGGGCCATTTTACAGAAAATGTAGGTTCTTTGTTATCGGATCGTACCAAAATCTAATCAACACCAGGATGTGACAAGTGACTTACCCACCAAATTTTGTAAAATTTGATCAATTAGATTTTCAGTTAGCGAGGATACAGGCGATTTTTGGGGGTCATTTCGCAAAAAAAAAACGCAGGTTATTTTATCTCGAATTATATCAAAATCTGATCAGCACCAGAGTCACCCACAAGGGGCTTATCTACCAAATTTTATGAAATTTGGTCCATTATTTTTTTATTTAGAGTATTGCACAGGCACACACACATACACACGTCACGCTAAAATAGATTTTTCGTATTCTGGAGGTCCAAAACGTGTAGAACCGTTAAAAATCAGAGTTGCGATTTTCTGTATGATTTCTATACCTTCCTTATGCATTACCATATATTGCAGGGAAAGTAAAAATCTGATGTGGGCAGCACATGACTTTCCCTGCAGACTTGTATCCACATTCTCTTTATTTTAATTAAATTTATTTCACTTTTAATTCAATTTTCTTTTTCATTCGGTAACCGGACTTATTTTCAAAGGTGGCGTAGAGAAAATATGAAAAACTAAAATATCTCGAGAACGGCTAGTCCTAGTGTAATGGGATTGGTTTTATTCTTTTCTTCGTTAAAAAATTACGTATTAAACAAGCATTTAATATATATATTTGAGCATACGTAGTTCTTTAGTTTAGATTTTGACAATTTTTGCGGGCCACTTTGCAAAAAAAGGGCAGGCTATTTTTTTCCGAATCGTACCAAAATCTAATCAGCCCCAGGGTGACTCACAGGTGACTCAACTACCGAATTTTGTGAAATTCGGTCCATTAGTTTTTCAGTTAGAGTGGATACAAATTTTTCTGGCCATTTCGCAAAAAAAGGCGGGTTCTTTTATATGAATCGTACCCAAAACTAATCAGCACCAGACTCGCCCACAAGTGACTTACCTACCAAATTTTGTGAAATTCGATCCATTAGCTTTTTAATTAGAGTGGATACAAAATCTGCGCAGACAGACACACAGACACACAAACAGACGTCACGCTAAAGATGGTTTTTTCGTATTCTACAGATCTCGAAACGTGTAGATCCGTCGAAAACTCGAGTTGCGATTTTCGACATGATTCCAATACTTTCCCTATACCTTACCATGTATTGCAGGGAAAGTAAAAGTACAATAAATTTTTATCATATATTAAATTAGCGTTCAGCATGTCTATCAATTTACACTATGTGCTTTAAACTTCGAAATCTTTTAATTTAATAAATGTATGGTACGATCTAGAAAACGCGCATTTCTAGGGAAATTCCAAAGCGGAGAAAGAACGATTGTTAAATAAGTTGAATGAGAACAAACTGAAAATTCTAAATTTCTCAGTCTTTTAGTTATATGTTTGAAATTAAAGTTTGGATCATATTTCACAATTTATTATGTGTGTTAATTATGAATTATGTGTATAATAATTAATTATGTATACACACATATATATAACTCTAATAAAAATGCAGGACTAAGAAGTTTTTTGATGGTTTGTTTCCCCGTATGAATGAAATGTGTTCAAAGGACATACATGCATTTTCGAATATATTTCTCTATTTGTAGCTGCATTAAATTAATTTTTTTCCGGGGGGAGCAGAGGGATTAGACAGCAGCGTTTTACACGTTTACGTATATCAGACTGCCCTTATTTAATCAATCAAGATATCTACCATTAGCTAAAACCTGCCGTATTTCGTAGTTCAAAGAATGTAAATAATCTTAATTATGAGAAATATAATGTTTGTTTAATATGTATTTTATATAAATAAAAAAATCTGATGTGGACAACACATGACTTTCCTTATATAATGCAATGAATTTACTACTTTTACAGTAAAAAAATAGGTTTTTCCTATAGTAGATACTTATTTTCTTTCCAAGATATTGAATTTTCGACAATTAGTCGTCATTTTCATTGATTTAGCGTCATTTTAATCCATTTGGCGAGATTTTCGTTCATTTGACAACATTTCAAAAAGTCGCCAGGTTGGCGACATTTCGCCAAATTCGCCGCCAAAATCTCGCCAAGCTTTACTGACGGAGAAATAAGTTATTCATATAGCAGATAAATGACTATTGGCGTTAAAATACAAAAGTATAACTCGAAGTATCTTTTCCCATGAATAGAACGAGCTAGATCCATGAGAATGATGTCACCCAATTTATCGCATGGTATTACATATGAAAAGTGAACATATTTCTCAATAGGAAATATATATTTTTTTATTTTATATGCCTTTTTGATCATTTTTTTGAAAAATGTGCATCTCGAGAACTGTTCATGTTAGCGTTCTAAAATTTATGTTCATCATTTTCTAATGAAAAATTACATATGAAAAGTCTATTTACGTAACTTTATTAGCGGTGTTGATTTTTTGACGTTTTCAAAATTTCACTCGAAAATTTAGGGGGGGTTCTGAACATTCGATTGCATTTAAAAACAATAGGCTTCCAGTGTTTACGGATTGTGATTTCTGTACCAAATTTCGTTCGAATCGGTCCATTCATTCGTCAGTTATCGTCTCCACACACTCACTGACACACACACACACACACACACACACAAGCATACTTTCACACACACACACATACACACAGACATCACTTCAAAAATGTTTGATTCGTGGTCAGGGATGCTTGAAAGTGCTCTCCTGTCGAAAACGCGAATTCCAATTTTCGACCCCGTCACAATACTTTCATTACACATTATTTATATAAGGAAAGTAATGAATGGCATCTCTCACTACTTTTTGATAAACAGTTCCTAGGATAACCGTTATATTGGAATTTCGCAATTTGCTGTTATTTAAAATTGCGGCAAGTGACCAAATCAAACCAGAACATATCAAAGACTGAAAAATCCAAATTCGTTATTTCCCAAATTTGTCATTTCATAAATTACTTTGAGCGTTGAAACCAACATATTTTCTTTTAATTGATATAAACAACAGAAAAGGGGCAAGACAAACAAATTCCATGTGCTTCTCCACATCAAAACTTTTTTTTTCAAAAATTAACTCGTGGCAAAACAAAAATATATATTTGTAGTTTGTCTTTATCTCTGTTGTCTGGTGGAGTAGAAAAGGCTAGCCATAAAGATGTCTATTTTAATAGCCGATGTGTTATCTTAACAGTCTTTGAGGATTCCAGAAGCATGTGATGATGGATATAAAATGACTTCAGATAATTCTTTAACAATGAGGAATGTCAGTTCACGAAGCGAAGATCCATTTTGTAACGATGAGATACGGAAGAAAGTTAATGTTGCTAGCAATTGATTTCAATTATCGGGCGATAAAGCTTAGTAGTTTTTTTGGTAAAAGGTAGAACAGAGGAATATATTTTATCAAGAAGGAGACAGATATTTGTATCTTACCATTAGCGTTATTTGAAGAACTTTCAAAGTGGAAAGTAATACATGAAAAGCAGTTACAGTGAAGGACTTCTGTCGTATAACAAGACATTGTGTCAAGCAGGAAAATGTACAACTTACATCCATGGATCCTTATATATATATGTGATGAAGAGTGGCCACTTGTCAGTTTCTTTTCCGTAATAGCACGCTGTTACAGAGCAAAAGTCGTTTCACTGTAATATTTAGCCTTCTAAATTTTTGAAGTGAAACTTCTATAACGACGGTTACGTAAGTTTGCCCGGACGAGATGAAAAACGAAACTCTTAAAAAAAGCAAGAAGCCGACAGTGGAGGGAGGGCGAAAAGTTCCTATTCTCTCTACCTAGTACACATCACGTACTTGCGCAGTGGGTACTGCCCGTATAGTGTAGGCTGAGCGCTTTCGAAGTTTGTCCGCATATACAGTGCATTTATGAAGAGTTTTTTTGTATTTGTTGACAAGTGTTTGTTGAAAAGTGTGAAATGCTGTGAATTTTAATGCATATACAGTGTACTTAATGCATATACAGTGCATATACAGTATTTTTAATGCATATACTGTGCATATACAGTATTTTTAATGCATATACAGTGCATATAGTGTATTTAATGCATATACAGTGTAATGCATATACATTGTAATGCATATACAATGTAATTAGTGATTACAATACCGGACCAAAAATACAATACCTGTGTTCTGTATTATTTTAAACGTTATACCGGAATACCTGTATTAATACCTGTATTCGGCATTTTTTAAACGTTATACAGGAATACCTGTATTGATACCGGCATTAGGAATTTTTCAAAAAAGGCACAAAACCACAGATGTTTCTTTGCCATATTTATTAGTTTTATACAAAAAATGCATGAAATATAAAAATATGAACAATTTTGTTTTGTACAAATATAAAATAAAGGAACAAATGTTATAATCAAATATTATTAATAAGTGCAGTAAAATAATAATTTATAACATTAGAAAAAAAAATATTTACAATATTACAATACAATGAAAGAACAAAATATATAGTATTATTATTAAGAAAAGTAAATATCACATAAAAATCTTGTTGTGTAGTCTATTATATAATATTTATTAATAGAAAAAAGCAACTACATATTTTATTATTATATACATATATATTAATATACATATATATTAATAATATATATATTATTACATATATTAAATTATATATATAAATTACATATATAAAATTAATACATGTAATATACATATACATATATATTAATATACATACATTAACTGCACATTTTTGAAATGTGATCGTAAAAAACATAATGCATCTATTGAACTGTCATTAAGCCTGGAACGTATTTTTGTGCACAAATTACCTGCAGTTGAAAATGCTCTTTCTGCGTCCACGCTGGTTGGTGGTACTGTTAAGAATGAGCGATATACTTCCTCTAAATATTTGCCTCATCTTCTAACAACTCGGTCTCTTGTCTGGCGGTTTTGGATAAATTCATTTTTTGTATTACTTTTCTATTATTGTTTGTGACAATTTTTTTTATTTATAGCTAATTGTAATTTCTTCTCGAGAGACAATTCTTTTCCGACATTAACATCATCACCATCTTCAACGAATTCCTCTGGATAGGTTTGTGTTTGTTTTTCATAAATGTTTTTGTGGAAATTTACGACGAACTTAATTAAATTTGACTTTGTTAGCTTCTGTTCTTCATTTTCGTTTTCTTTTTTAAAGTCGTTATAATTATGTAAATACCTTAAAATATTTTCTAGTTCACTATGCCTTGCCTTTCCTCTATGCAAATTTCCAATGCACTGTATAATTACTCAGATAGTGGAGTGTCCTGATCTTTAAGTGAGTGCAACATACCTGCCCTGATGTTTAAGTGATTGCAACATACCTGTCCTGATCTTTAAGTGATTGCAACATACCTGTCCTGATCTTTAAGTGATTGCAACATACCTGTCCTGATCTTTAAGTGATTGCAACATACATGTCCTGATCTTTAAGTGATTGCAACATACCTGTCTTGATCTTTAAGTGATTGCAATATACCTGTCCTGATCTTTAAGTGATTGCAACATATCTGTCCTGGTCTTTAAGGGATTGCAACATACCTGTCCTGATCTTTAAGTGAGTGCAACATACCTGTCCTGATCTTTAAGTGAGTGCAACATACCTGTCCTGATCTTTAAGTGAGTGCAACATACCTGTCCTGATCTTTAAGTGATTGCAACATACCTGTCTTGATCTTTAAGTGATTGCAATATACCTGTCCTGATCTTTAAGTGATTGCAACATATCTGTCCTGGTCTTTAAGGGATTGCAACATACCTTTCCTGATCTTTAAGTGATTGCAACATACCTGTCCTGATCTTTAAGTGAGTGCAACACACCTGTCCTGATCTTTAAGTGATTGCAACATACCTGTCCTGATCTTTAAGTGAGTGCAACATACCTGTCCTGATCTTTAAGTGATTGCAACATACCTGCCCTGATCTTTAAGTGATTGCAACATACCTGTCCTGATCTTTAAGTGATTGCAACATACCTGTCCTGATCTTTAAGTGATTGCAACATACCTGTCCTGATCTTTAAGTGATTGCAACACACCTGTCCTGATCTTTAAGTGAGTGCAACATACCTGTCCTGATCTTTAAGTGAGTGCAACATACCTGTCCTGATCTTTAAGTGAGTGCAACATACCTGTCCTGATCTTTAAGTGATTGCAACATACCTGTCCTGATCTTTAAGTGATTGAAACATATCTGTCCTGGTCTTTAAGTGATTGCAACATACCTGTCCTGATCTTTAAGTGATTGCAACATACCTGTCCTGATCTTTAAGTGAGTGCAACACTCCTGTCCTGATCTTTAAGTGATTGCAACATATCTGTCCTGGTCTTTAAGTGATTGCAACATACCTGTCCTGATCTTTAAGTGAGTGCAACACACCTGTCCTGATCTTTAAGTGAGTGCAACATACCTGTCCTGATCTTTAAGTGATTGCAACATACCTGTCCTGATTTTTAAGTGATTGCAACATCCGGATCTTTAAGTGACGACCAGTCGGAGCTTCAGAGAACTGCGCCTGTGCACGGAGATGTTAGTTTAGAATACGATCTTGTCTAGTAATTCGTATTATTAGATAGTTTAGAATATTAAATTCTAAGTTATTGTTCATGCTGGAAATTAACTACGCCTGTGGAAGGAGTATTTTATTTTACAATTTTTATACATATTTTTAAAAATACATATAAAAATACGTATTTTTATACGTATTTTTAAATATATTTATGTATATACGTATTTTCAATACGTATTTCAAATAACAGTAGATGCCCATTAAGGGGGCATAGGACCTTTAAACAGTCGAAATTCATTGAAAATAGAGCTATCTTCACAATTTTTTAATTTCAACCAGGTGTATCCCAGATGTTCAAATTTTTTTCTCTAAACATATAGAAAACCTTTCTTACTACACAAATTTTACTGAAGTCATATAATTATATGTACATTTTATATTGTTTTTTAAAATTTATACAATTTTGACAGACATAATGGTGTATGTAGCAGCCGCGCGCAGGATATTTCAAATAATATTATACTTATGGACTTCAATTTGATAATAATATATTTATAACTATTACATCTTTAATTTGTACACACTTTTTAAAATTTTGAAATAAATTTAATATTTTTAAAATTTAAACAAAATGAAATTTTCATTTTCAGTGTTAAAAAACATGAAATAATCCTCTTCACAATTCTGTTTTTACTATTTATGGTGAATTTTTGAAGTACAAATTATATATATGGATGAAACAAGTAAGTCCAAAAAATTTGAAAGTGATTGGTTAAATATATTTTAAGATATGTTGCGCGCAAGGGCTAAAATCACATATCTGAGAAAAACAGCTTTAAAGTTTAAAAATACATTCAGTGTTACTTATTATCTTATTTTACACCTTAAAATGCCTTTAGTTCATAAATAGCACCTTCCTATGTCTGTTATGTAAGAAAAATCAAAAATTTTCTGTTTTTTAGGGGCTACTTGAGCTCTATATGTTGCTTCGGAAACTCGAACGGACGTTTCGCGCAGTAGTTTCTTGTTAGTCAGATGAAGCACGTTTACTAAATTTTTACCTAATTATGAGGAATTTTTATCTATAAATTATGTATATAGATGAAACAAGTAAGAGCAAAAAATTTGAAAGTGATTGGTTACATATATTTTAAAATATATTGCGCGCAAGTGTTAAAATCACATATCTGAGAAAAACAGCTTTAGAATTTAAAAATGCTTCAATGTTACTTATTATCTTATTTTGTACCTTAAAATGCCTTCGGTTCATAATTAGCACCTTCCTATGTCTGTTATGTAAGAAAAATCAAAAAATTTCTGCCTTTTGGGGGCTACTTGAGCTCTATAGGTTGCTTCGGAAACTCGAACAGACGTTTCGCGCAGTCGTTTCTTGTTAGTCAGATGAAGAACGCTTACTAAATTTTTACTTATTTATGAGGATTTTTTATCTATAAATTATGTATATAGATGAAACAAGTAAGAGCAAAAAATTTGAAAGTGATTGGTTACATATATTTTAAAATATATTGCGCGCAAGTGTTAAAATCACATATCTGAGAAAAACAGCTTTAGAATTTAAAAATGCTTCAATGTTACTTATTATCTTATTTTGTGCCAAAATGCCTTTAGTTCATAATTAGCACCTTCCTATGTCTGTTATGTAAGAAAAATCAAAAATTTTCTTCCTTTTAGGGGCTACTTGAGCTCTATGTGTTGCTTCGGAAAATCGAACAGACATTTCGCGCAGTCGTTTCTTGTTAGTCAGATGAAGAACGTTTACTAAATTTTTACATATTTATGAGGAATCTTTATCTATAAATTATGTATATAGATGAAACATGTAAGAGCAAAAAATTTGAAAGTGATTGGTTACATATATTTTAAAATATATTGCGCGCAATTGTTAAAATCACATATCTGAGAAAAACAGTTTTAAAATTTAAAAATATTTCAATGTTACTTATTATCTTACTTTGTACCTTAAAATGCCTTTGGTTCATAATTAGCACCTTCCTATGTCTATTATGTAAGAAAAATCAAAATTTTTCTTCCTTTTAGGGGCTACTTGAGCTCCATATGTTGCTTCGGAAACTCGAACAGACGTTTCGTGCAGTCGTTTCTTGTCAGTCAGATGAAGAACGTTTACTAAATTTTTACTTATTTATGAGGATTTTTTATCTATAAATTATGTATATAGATGAAACAAGTAAGAGCAAAAAATTTGAAAGTGATTGGTTACATATATTTTAAAATATATTGCGCGCAAGAGTTAAAATCACATATCTGAGAAACCCGCTTTTAAGTTTAAAAATATATTCACAGTTATATTCAGTATATATTCAGAGTTATCGCAGTTCGGCTAATTAATGTTTGGCTGTAGTTTATAATACATCCTGCGTTATATCTAATGTAGCATCAAAATGCACCAGACGCATAAGTAATTCCTTCCTCTTCCTCTTGTCGTTGAAAATCAAATGTTTTCTGCCTTTTACGAGCTTTTCGAACTTCATATGTACTGCTAGAGGCTCGAAAATCTGCTTCGTGTATATTTTTCTTATCACTCTGGGTTTTCAGCTTTCTCAAACGAGTTCCCATTCTTTTTTAAATGTGACCTGTGCATTCAAGTTTTTCAACCGCTATTTCATTTCCATATGGTTTGCTATTCGATATTTGTGAAAATGTTTTCGTATCACCATCACCAATATAAAATTTGTACCGAACACCATGGTCTTCAACTGATCTGTTGAATATGCGTAACATTCCATTTTTCCGGCACTACCCGAATGGTTTTTTGACCACACTATTTTATGATTCTTTTTCCACTTTTCCGATAAACCCTGTCCTATACATCGCATAGAAAACACAGCTCTTCTGTTTATTTCTGGAATATTTTTCTTAACACCAAGCATTTTTGTATTTTTCACAGACTTTAGTTCATCACAGCTATCACAATATACAAGAAATGTGGATGCTAAATCCATTGAAGATTTTTCAAGTATATTTATTGTTCCATGACATATTTTACAGCACAAAACATTTGTAAGCTCCTTGAAAAGTACTGATATATTAACCATTCTATATTCATGTTCTTCAGATGAAATATACGACTTATCAACTGAAAGTTCATCTTTTGAGCTGAACAGTTTTTACTTGAAGCACTTAGCTTAGGCATAGAATCAACATTTTGCCGTTCGAACACTTTCGGATTGTTTTTGTTTTTAATTACATACATATTTCCTTGAAAACGCCTTCTTTTCGTTCTTTTACCAGAACGAGATTTAGTTGCCGGTGTATCCATTATTAGAAAGCAAAAAGCAAAAAGTTTATATTAAAAAATTGCACCAAACAGTCTTGTACGTTGAAGTTTACACAAATAAATATGCAAACGTGAAGAAGTTTGTAATGTATACTTATAAAATAGATTAACTGTATTTTAGTTCAAAGTTCTTATGCTTAAACAACATAAATGCAGAAAATCGATCGTAAAAAGTAAGAAAATATAATGAAAAGAAATTGCGAAACTCAGAAGAAATTCTCCACGTTGTAAACAAGTTAACAGCGCTAGAATATAAACAAACTGGGCTGAGCAGTTCAGTAGAGGTGAGTAGTTGCCTTCCTACTGCTGTAGAAATAATTAAATAAATAATTAAGACATGGTGGTGGAAAAAGTATGAGATTTACGTGACACATCAGCAAACTGCAAACATAAACAAACAGTGATGTCCCTTTAAAAATGGCGGCGATGGCTGACATGAAAAAATTTTCAAAAGTGTATGTTGCATAAAAGCTCATAACTTTCGAAATAATGCGAATTTTTGAATGCGGTTTTTTGCACAGTGTTCAGAAATGTTCAAATATTCAGAATAAAATAAAATTGAAAAATCGATTTTTTGAAGGTTTAAAGGTCCTATGCCCCCTTAAGTTAAATTAAACCCTTTACAAAAAATATTTATTATAGCTAATACCAAAAATACCGGTATTTTACCTTAGCAAATACCGGTTTCACGAAATTACAAAATAGCACGAAATACTGGTATTCGGTATACCGGTATTGCAATCACTAAGTGAATGCATATAAAGTGTACACTGAACGCGTCCAAGCGTTCCGAGAACAATAAAATGCTATATAAACCAACTAAGAACCTTCAAAAATTAGATTTGAAAGAAATAGAAAGCATCAAGCCAGGAAAAAGGTATTGAAGGCGTACGAGAGAATAAAGATTAAAATATTTAATTTAATTACGTTAAGCTTACTCAATTTATATACCGGATTAACTTCTCCTAATCCTAATATTCGAAAACGATTTTGATATTTAATAAATTTGATGATAAGGAGTTTCAGTTCCTACGCTTGAGATTTCTACGTATGTGTAGTACGTTTAATGCGTCGGAGGGACTAAAATGACGCCTATCACAATCACTGTTTCAAAGTAATTATTTTTAATCCTCTATCAGAAATATTCTAACATTTTCACTTTAAGGATATTTTCGTTTGCTTGCTTTCTTATCACTTATCAGGAATTACCGAACGACAATGACCGTAATACCATGGATCATGAGAGGACGTGCATGTATTTACATTACAGCAATGAGTTCTCATTCTGTGCATGACTGACTTATTATTTTATTTTAACTGGCTATATGCATATGATATTATGGGGGGGGGGGAGAAAACGCTCGCATTTTGTTCTCGGGTTCTCAAGAGGAACTGGACTTATTAGCTGCGACTGTCATCTTGCTCCACCGGCGCGACTAAATATCGTTGGACGTCAAAAGATTCTGTGCACACAGCATAATTTAAAATCTCTGCTCAAGTTATTTACACCTGGATATTGCCACTTCAAAATCAACAAACAATTTTAACTACAACAATGCGAAATCTTGGTGTGTTTTGGTAACACATCTCAACGTCCATCCCAGTCCGTGACGTCACGAATGACAAATAACTTCCCTGAGGTTCCTAAATATACTGTCTGGCACAACAGCGGCTATCTTGACTCCCAGTTGAAGCGACGGCTGTATATATCGAAAAGAGAGTTACTCCTTCGTCCGTTACTCGGGATCTCAAGGAAAAGAAAACATTCTAGAATACTTACTTGAATGTTTGGTATATTTTTAAAAGCAGAAGCATCTATTTTACAGATAAATTGTTTTTTCAAATATACGCCATGTTACATGTGCGCGCCATTGAAATATCATAGGCAGGCGATAACGGACTGTACCGGTTGCAGTCAAAATGGCGGTTACGTCAGCCTGCACATTCAGGAGCCTTAACCTTCCCCTATGACGTCAAGCTGACAACTTCTTGATTTGTTGTCGGACTGACGGCCCAAGCTTATATTAAAGAACTCTGTCTTTCAGAATTTTTACTATCAACATTTGTCCTAAAATAATCGTATATTTCCATACTGTCATTGAAGGTCTTCGAAGGATATATCAATTAATCAATTATTTATGATTTATTATTATAGTCATATTTTACAACGATTTATCAATTATTAGGATTTATTATTATAGTCATATTTTACCACATAATAGCTTTATACACCAAACCCTCGATTTACTTGGAAACTTGTAGTGAACGGGTCACATCTATTGTACGACGACTACACGGACTTAATGCAGATATGTAAGAGTTTTTAAAAAATATAAAAATTAAGGTAACACAATCGGCATCTTCATCAATGGTACATAAAGAAAAATCTGATGTGGGCAACACATGACTTTCCCTGCAGACTTATATTCACGTTCTCTTTATTTTAATTAAATTTAATTCACTTTTAATTCAATTGTCGTTCTCATTTGATAACTGGACTTATTTTCAAAGATGGCGTGGAGAAAATACGAAAAAACTGAAATATCTCGAGAACGGCTAGTCCTAGTGTAATGGGGTTGGTCGTTTTCTTTTCTTCGTAAAAAATTACGTATTAAACGAGCATTTAATGGATATATTTGAGCATACGTAGTTCTTTATTTTAAATTTTGGCGATTTTTGCGGGCCATTTTGCAAAAAAAGGCAGGTTATTTTTTTTAATCATACCAAAATCTAATCAGCACCAGCGTGACCCATAAGCGACTTATCTACCAAATTTTGTGAAATTCGGTCCATTAGATTTTTAGCTAGAGTGGATACAAGCCTTTGCGGGCCATTTCGCAAAAAAAAGCGGGTTATTTTATCTCGAATCGTATCCAAAGCTAATCAGGACCAGATCCGCCCACAAGTGATATACCTACCAAATTTTATGAAATTCAGTCAATTAATATTTCAGTTAGAGTGGATACAAAATCTGCACAGACAGACAGACAGACACACACACAGACGTCACGCTAAAAATAGTTTTTTCGTATTCTAGAGGTTTAGAAACGTGTAGATCCGTCGAAAACTCGAGTTGCGATTTTCGGCATGATTCCAATACTTTCCATATTACCATGTATTGCAGGGAAAGTAAAAATTAATTTCTCGACACTGTAACCATGTAAAAACATTTGAAGATCAACGAAGACACCTAGTTTTGATTACTAATGTTATCATTAATATGTCACTCACTTGCCTAATTTGACGGTATTTTACTAGTGCGATAAAATTGCAATAGTGATTTATTTTCAGTTACAAATAAATTAATTTCATGCATTTCGCGATTAAAACTTTCCACGTCTTTTATCAGTTTTCAGCAGCTAATTAAGAATGGCTTGTCATTAAATCATAAATCTTTTTAACAAAATGTTTCATTCCATCGAATTACCAATGAAGATATTCATAAAGCCGGAATGACATCAACATTTATTATCTGGTATTAAAAGAAGAGATTCAGAGCAGAATATCCGCCAGAAAAAGGAAAAACCTCATTTCCCTCTCAGCTATGCGGCTGAAAATTATCTTTTCAATGCTAATATGTCCTTTTCCCTTCTTGGCTATCTAACCGAAATAAGATTAAGACTAAGACATGCACTACTTTCAAAGAAAAAAAGGAAATTCCTCGTTATCTTTTATTCCTATCCATTCTTAGTTGAAACCAGAGGTTGCATTCTTGGGTTCATTCCAGAGGATTTATTTCTAAAGAACTAAGAGTCCAAGTTGTTTAAAGGATAAATGTCTTGTTTAGATACCAGAAGTCCTTTTTTTTATTAAAATTATTTGAAATTCATTTTTAAAATCCTGATATAGTGTGTCATATTATTATTTACCCTGCATAGATACTATAATTCATAAGAAGGTATTGTGACATGCCGAAAATTCTAGTAAACTAACTTGCATCTTATGATCTTATAAGTTGTTTTTTGTTTGGGTACTAGAAGTTATGTTTTTTATTGAAAATCTTTGAAATTCATTTTTAAAGTTATGATAAAATATGCCATATTTTTACTTACCCCACATACATAGTATAATTCATAAAAAAGTATTGTGACATACCGAAAATTTTAATAAACTAACTTGCATCATATGATCTTCCAAGTTGTTTAAGGGATACTTGTCTTGTTTAGGTACTAGAAGTCATTTTTTTATTGAAATTCTTTGAAATTTCTTTTTTTTTAAATCGTGATAAAGTATTCCATATTATTACATTCATTACATACATAGTATAATTCATAAAATATATTGTGATATGAAGAAAATTTTAGTTTGATTGCCAGTAAACTACCTTGCATCGTATGTTCTTTAAATTTGCTTAAATGATGTGTCTTGTTTAGGTACTAGAAGTCATTTTTTATTGAAATTGTTTGAAATTTATTTTTTAAATCATGATACGTATGCCATAATATTATTTACCCTACATACATAGTAAAATTCATAAAAATTATTGTGACATGCCGAGAATATAAGTTTAAGTGCTAATAAGCTAACTTGCATCTTATGATCTTCCAAGTTGTTTAAAGGATAATTGCGTTGTTTGGGTACTAGAAGTAATTGTTATTGAAATTTCTGGAAATTTATTTTAAAAATCCTGATAAAGTTTGCCAATATTATTACTTATCTTGCATACATAGTATAATTCATAAAAAATATTGTGACATGCCGAAAATTTTAGTTTGATTGCCAGTAAACTACCTTGCATCTTATGATCTTCCAAATCGTTTAAAGGACAAATGACTTGTTTAGGTACTAGAAGTCATTTTCTATTAAAATTGTTTGATATTTATTTTTCAAATCATGATAAAGTATGCCATAATATTACTTACCCTACATACATAGTAAAATTTATAAAAAATATTATTGTTACATGCCGAAACTTTTAGTTTGAGTGTTAGTAAGATAATTTGCATCTTATGATCTTCCAAGTTGTTTAAAAGATAAATGTCTTGTTTAAGTACTAGAAGTAATTTTTACAGAAATTCTTTGAAATTCATTTTAAAAACCCTGATAAAGTATGCCATATTATTACTTATCTTGTAATACATAGTATAATTCATAAAAAAATATTGTGGCATGCAGAAAATGTTAGTTTGATTTTAGTTTGATTTAGTTTGATTGGCATCTTATAATCTTCCAAATTGTTTAAAGGATAAATGTATTTTTTAGGTACTAGAAGTCATTTTTAATGACATTTTTTTATATTCATTAAAATCATGATAAAATGTCATATTATTACTTACCTTACATACATAGTAAAATTTATAAAACAAGTATTGTGACATGTCGAAAACTTTAATTTGAGTGCTAGTAAACTAATTTGCAAATAAATATGGAATAAACAGAATCATTTGAGAATATTTGTATCATCTATATTTGAAGCATTTGCATCTGGAAGTTTAGGCTGAAAATTAGCGTCAGTTACATGTTTGCAAATAACATATTCAATTTTTAAATTTACCATTCCACGAATTATGACTTTGCAAAGTAATATGGTGATGCAAATATTTCGAGAAAAGGTACACAAATCAAAATATTTATTAGCTACATAAGGCACGCATATATGTACATGGAAACTCATTTTTCGACTAATCCTGAGTACACAGCTAAACGGAAAAGAGTAAATCTAATTATTTAAATACTACTAATGTACCTAGATTTATATTGCTGCGAAAGAAGATGTCGATTATATCTAACTTTAAATAGTGAATAATTTAAATACGCAATTTAAATTTCTTAATGTCCTCATTAAACAACTTTCGTATGAACATATATTTAACAAGGAAATTTGATCATTAAAATTAGTCGCTTTATTACAAAGGAATATTACATATGGATTCAACACGAAATATAAGTTTGATATGTTAATAAGATAAAGTAAATAAATACGATCAAGTAATGCATCTAAATTTATTAAATTAGTTTTAAAAAATAAAATTACTTTTTAATAAGATTCGAATTTATACTCTGAGACTAGAAGGCACCATTTTCAGATTTTGGTATTTGCTATCGAACAAAAGGCGCAGACAAGTGACTCCAGTTTCGACAGTATTGGTCCGGAAAGTGATGATCTCAATTAATACATGTTGTCCAAACTATAAGTATGACTGGGGGAATAAACATTGCTTAGGGCCAGGATTTACAACGAATTTCATTCGATCCAGAGCTACCAATCAAGCCACGATGCAAAAATCACACTTACGAAGTGAGCCAATGAAAGTAAGATTAGCTTCAGAGTGGGCGTGTCTTTACCGAGGCCAAAAGAGGCTGCTGCTAGCAAGAATATATCAACGACGGAAATATGACTGTAATAGAAGATAAATTGAATGAAAATGGGATCCTGATAATATCGCAGAAATATGAAGGTAGAATAGATCCAGAAATGAGATGAGATAAAGAAGTTGACCAGTCAGAGAAGACTCTAATAAAGTGTGCAGTTTCAATCAATGAGTTCGGAAAGTACAGAACAACAAATCAGAGCCCAAAATGCCAAGGTATGTGCAATTCTTATTAATAATAGGTCTAGTTCGTGGTTATTGCGCCCATTGCTTGGCAAATGGAATTGCAAAGTAACTAAACTTAACTACTAAAATTAAGTTCTCTTTTATTCACCACACATACCAAATAAATATATATTTTTTGATGCATGAAACCACATTGTTAAAGAATTTAAATTGCTTCGGTTTTAATTTGCATATCACAGTCTTGAGAATGGACGACTTGCCAAGATAACAACCAGTAAGATATTAAAAAAAAGAAATTTAAGAAAATTCTTAATGGGATTGAGAGTGGTATACTACAGGATGATTCAAGTACCGAGCATGTCTAATGATTTCTTTTACCTAGCTTTGCACATGTGATATAACGGGAAAAGCAAATGCGCGCATTTTGTTCTTGGATTCTCAGGAGAGACCGAACTTGTTAACTGCAACTGTCATTATGTCCTCATCATCACTAAATCCGACTGCATCGTCACTAACTGCAACTGCCATCATGTCCTCCGACATCACTAAATCATTTTTGGACGTCACTGGCGAAGGTGTGCACAGCACATTTAAAATCTCTGCTCAAGTTGGTTACGTCTGGATATTGCATTTTAAAATTAACAAGTCCTTTTAATTGTATTAATGCGAAAACGTGTTATGTCTTGGTAACAAATCTCAAAGTGCTCTCGAAAGTCATGAAATGCATATGCTCGTCGACGTCATGCTGACAACTTTTTTGATTGTTTGCCGGGATGAGTGCACCTAATTTTACAAAATGTTGGTGTATTCACTTCATTTTCAACGGAACTATTAAGTATTCTTATACTCTTTTGCACACTTATTTCGTATAGTGATCGGAAGTGACTTCTCCTGAAACGGAAGTGGAAATCCTTATTGAAAATTCCCACACTTCGAAATTCGGTGCTGAATTTATATCAGTCATCATCTAATTTCTATCTAAAGCACTCTCATGAGAAATAAATGTTACAAGAAAATGCGAATGTTTGAACCAGAACATATCTAGAACCAGAAGTGGAAATCCTTAGTGAGACGTGTCCTTCTATTACATTAAATTCTGAAAGCATTTAAATCATATTCTAAGCTCGATTTATATTCAATTTTGATAAACATAGATATTTCTATGAATCGTGTAGCGTCATTGCGGTTTTCTATACATCCGCATAAAAACATACGATAATCCTAACACTTCAATTATATGTCGAATCCATGACTTTTTTGACATTCTGTAAGATCTGTATTTTTGGTTCTATTGCATCTATTTCTGCAATCCAGTTGTTTATCTTCAACCGTAAGCTTCCAGGGAAATATTTACAGAAAATCAGCAGTGGCTACAGTTCGATGGAACAGAAATGATTTTGCATGAATAGCATATTTATCTTTGTGGGGTAATTTGTCTTCCTTCTGATATATTCAAAACAGTTCAAAATATTTAAATATCGAAATTAAAATAACTTTTTTCAAAATAGTTCAAAATAATGAAATATCGACATTTTAACCATAGTTCAACAACTAAAAACTCGACCCAAAATCAAATTTTATATCATTTTAGGGATTGAGAAAGACCATAATTTACTACTTACTGATCATAGCACATTTAGTTTTTGAGATATAACCAATAGAAACTTGAAAACGGAAATGTTTCAAATATTCATCAACTTGACTAGACGATTCCCTGAAAACTTCAGAAATTTGTAGAAACAAATTATAGATCTAGAAACTGGATTTCCTGTTAAAAAAATTTTCGCTTATTATTTATACCAATCTTTTATAGTTTCCACAGATTTATAGATAATTCGAGTGAAAATAAAAAAAAAACTCGGTCGAAAAAAAAATATAAAGTATTAAAATATGAAGTTATTTTCATATATTCATAATCCGTACCCTATTTCCGACAAAATAAGTAAAAATTGTTTACATTTTTATCTATTAGATTCGTCCAAAGCGTTTTCATTTTTTGTAACGCTTCGATTTCAGCCATAGCTACACCAAGCATAGATGCTATTCACATCAAATCATAGATGTTATTCACATCTGCCGAGAAAGTGGTCGCGATCTGTGGCAAGTGTAACTGAATGTAATAATTGTCAACAAGAATAATGGAAACACGCCCCTATTTAGTATTAAATATATAGCAAAGACTGCAGAGTGTTTGGTAAAAATGGTCTTTGATATTAACACCTTCAATGACGGACATATTAACGCTAAACGTACCGACATTCAATATATACTTATCAGTACTCTTACTGGTCAAATGACCGGTGTTTAGATAAAAACTTTATTCCTTCTGATTGAATGCAGTTAATATTGATTTTAGAAAGGGAATATTAAACGATGTAACTTTAAGGTAATGGACTCCATTCGGTTCCTAAAACTCGATTTACTTCTTCTATTGTACATTTTCTTATCTGTATGATAATACTGTGGTCAATTATCAACGAAAATGCAGTCTTCATTTTACCCTTTATAATATTATATTTTGCATATCCCGTTGGACCTGATTCTTCCCTGAAAATGTTATGAAGGGCTGCTGTCCCAAATGCATCACCTATTTGTATTTCTTCCCAAACAGTGCTATCCATCGCAATATATTGCTCATTTTTTTCATTCTTATCTTCAACACTTGAGAGCAATCTCATTTCAAAACGTCCTCTACGTATTATATTCCCAATATTCTCCTCCATCGTCGGCATCTGTAGGCTCACACTCAGTGTCTAATAGATCATTATCATTTTAAAATAATATATTTTCACTTTCAGAAAGTTCACCTTCATCCATTTCCGAAAACTCGTCGCCTGTTATTCATTTCTTCTAAGAACTTGGCGTGTCTTGAATGTTTCGACATTTCTTTAAGGTGAAGTTTAGGAATGGCATAACGCTGTGAAAACAAAATATAAACTAACTAGTAATACTTTGTTTTTCGTCACCTTTCTTTCAACTTTAAAATTTACGCACTTTATTGAAATTTTAATACACAATTATTTTAAATTGAACTGACTACGCAACAGACCTTGCAGTAATGTGCAGGAAACTGCTGAAAATATGTGGAATGTGCATCTACATCCCATTTTCTGACTCGATAACCTTATAAGGCAATAAATTTTTCTCCCAGTCAAACTATCGGTCGTGGTAGAAAGCGTTAGACTGTATCTTTAGCATATAAACACAAGAAAAAAAATTAATATTGAAAAATTGAATGTATACATTTAATAGATAAAAACAAATCCTGAAGTCAAGTGACCAAAAGCGATAACATTAAATGCGAATTTTCTAATCAAGAGTTTACAATCCGTCATTTGACCGGTCATAACACGTTTAATGTTAATTGCAAAATATGAGCTCTTGCAAACGCTACAATGTCCTCCATCAGTGCAATATAAAGCGTTTAAGAAGTGACGAACATGAGCACTCGCGGGGTGTATGTAAGTGTTCACGATCGTCATATCTTAAGCAATTTAAATTGCCACTGATGAAGAACGATGAGGAATTTAAATGTATGTCATTGAAGGTGTTAAAATATTAAACAACTTTTATACCAAACACTTACAAGTAGCCTTTGGTATGTATATTACATGTGTATACAATAATTGTGTTGATAGAGCTAATTTAACCTCATAAATCCATTCGATTATGTTATACTACAGTGTTATTTCTGAACTAGGAGGAATGCCCGTCTTATGACGGAATTAAAATTTGCAAAACATTGCCTCCAATTTAGTGTTATTTTTATCAATTTTGTAACATTTTTGTCAATTTTGCGATATTTTCGCCAATTTGTCAATATTTTAAAAAGTCGCTAAGTTTGCAACATCCCGCCAAAATATTTCGCAAAGCATTACGGACGGGCTGAGAAATGGATTATTCATTAGTCGTTTGTTATGTTATTTCCAAGATAATGAATTTCCAATAATTAGTCGTCATTTTTATTGATTTAGCGTCAATTTAACAATTTGAAGACATTTTCGTCAATTTAGCAGCATTAAGAAAGACTCGCCAAGTAGGCGATATGTCGCCAAAATTCATCGCCAGATTTTCGCCAAGTGTTACAGACGGAGAAATAGGTTATTCTTATTGTAGATTCTTGTATTATTTCCAAGATATTGAATTTTCCTCAATTAATCGTCATTTTTGCCAATTTGGTTACACTTTTATTGATTTGACGACATTTTATCAATCAATTATTGTAGTCAACATTTTATCGTGAGTTTATCAATTTGGCGACATTTTCTCCAAAGTAGCAACATTTAAAAAATGTCGCCAAGTTGGCGATATTCCGCCAATTTTGCCAGCAAAATTTCGCCAAGCGTTACTCACAGATAGATAGATAAACAGACAGATAAATCAAGGTTTTTATATTATAAATTAAATAATACTTTTCAAACATTACGCAACAGTGTGTCTCCTCATCTTATCCATACATTCTATTTTTATCACTTTATTCATACATGCATTAATCTAACATAGGCACTGTCTGTGGAAAGAAATTACTTTTGCCACGTGCTTCTCACAGATGTATTTTTCGGTACTTTATTCGTTCCTTTACGATTGTTATGCCGACAGGAATGGAGAACAAGCGGTCACGAATGAAAGAAACATTCTGTCGTCACGATAGTGTTATAGTAGCCACTTAGAAACAAATGTGTACCGTTTAAAATCAAGTTAGCATTCCTTACACAATGGTGTTGAACGCAGGTGATGTTTTATATGTTTGGCGTTTTCTTAAAGATATATATGTACATATATATATATATATATATATATATATATATATATATATATATATGTACATATATATATATATGTACACATATATATATATGTACGTATATATATGTATATATATATATATATATGTACATATATATATATATATATTAATATATATATATATATTAATATATATATATATATTAATATATATATATATATATATTAATATATATATATATATATGTATATATATATATATATATATATGTATATATATATATATACATATATATATATACCAAATTAGTGGGGACGCTGTGAAAGGATATTAAAAAAACATTAACATTATTTAGTTCTTCTAAATTAGCTAGAGTCATGTTTTTGATCCCAGTCTCAGGTTTGAGGTTAACGGAGAATCGAAAATTATAATTAAGGATGGCTATACAAAGGAGTTTTCTGAAAAAAAAATACACCACCTTGCCTCTCAGAAATAATATTAGCCTGATGTGGACGCCATGCGACTTTCTCGCACATAGTGGAAGTACAAAACTTTTATATATTGCTAAGTAATGTACTCTTATAATTATTAATTCATCTATTTGTCACTAATCACTAATTATTAATCATTATTAATTATTAATTCAGCAATTTGGTATCATTTTCGAAACTTTTGCCTCATTTATTCCAGTTTGGCAACAATTTCGTTAATTGGGCACCCTATTAAAAAGTCTCAAAACTGGATATATTTTTCCATATCAGTAATCAAGGTCGCCATATGTGTCACCAACTGTCGCATATTTGATAATACTTACTACTTTTTGTGTAAATATTTTATTTTTATGTGATATTTTAATGTAATTTTTCTGATAAATTTATATGAACCGAGCGTTCGGTTTAAGCTAGCGTTTTAAAGTTTGTATCATTCGTTAAGTACGTATGCAAAGTAAGGTCCAAATCCCCTAAAGTAAGGTCCAAATAAAGGTCCAGTCCCCCAACCTTTAGGTTTATACCGACTACAAGGGGAGAAGGCACAAAGATAAAATCTCCAATCCGACAAAGCCGCAGCCAGGGGCCACGTTCTCGACGGAATCATTCACCGGGCAGGGTCCCGAAGAACACCCGTCAAGCCAGGCCCCAGCAACCGACCGGATCTTGGCTCAGGCCATGAATAGGCACAGTCTAGTGGTCACGGCCACCCGGAAGAGTCGGGGCCTGAGTGCGTCACCGGTTCGACGGACTGTTCATCAACATCCAGGTAACCCGATTTTTATGTCCCCAGGTTGGAGGACCAGAGCTACAGAGCTAAGATCCGTAACCACTTTAAAGAGTGGCCCGCCCCGGGGGTATTAAGTACATATACAATGATTATTTATTTAACAGTATAGAATGTCTTCATTTTTATGATTTTATTTCAAAATGTCATTTAAAAATTGGAGGGTCCACACACAGAGAGACATTACCTCAAAACCACACTTCAGTTCAGGAATGGTTAAAACTTGGTCTGATGTCAAAAACTCGAATTCGAGTTTTCGACCCCGTCCCAATAATTTCCCTATACATTACACTATGCAGGGAAAATTAAAATACAATCCTTTCGCTGTCAACAATTAAAACAGAATTTTTTTTTAAATAAATAATTAAATATAGAGTAAATGGCTGTGCAAGAAAAATAATAAAAGCATAGGCTGGCAAACAAAATAATAAAAACATAAGGTAGTTTCGGATTATCTTGGATTTTCTGATTAAGGCCCCTGGAGTATTTCCTTCGTTTTCATATCAACCAAAATTCCTATAATCTTGTTAATATTTTGCTTCTGATTCCATATTTCTCAGCGTGATGACATAAGCATGTTTCATTATTATTTTTCTCTCTGTATCATATATTCTGCATTTCATTATTATTTCTCTTTTTGCTTTACTTTCATCACGCAAAGTCACGCCAATCACACTAGATTACGTAGTTTATCTACTTCGCAAGCACGGGGTGGTTAAGTGCTAAGTTGGCATTTAATTCTAGACTTGTATCACACTGAAATAGGAAATTCAATTATTTTTAAGATTTTATTATTTTATTTGAGCAACAATATTCACTCTTACAAAAATTCTGACTGTTATCTGCAAGATAAACACTTACAGAACTCCCTCTATAAAACCAAGCATATGTCAGTTAGTTGACTACTATTGCTTAGAGAGCAGATAATGTTCTATTTGTTCTTTTGACGTGAAAAAAGGGGCTCATCATGCCCTCGAAACAACTGTAGTCATCTAACTGACATATGCTTGCTTTCCTCAAGGAAGTTCTGTAAGTTTTTGATATACGTTATGTTTGTTTTTTCATATATGAAAGAATGTATTCCAAAAGAATGTATGCATATCATATTCAAAATAAAGGTTAAAAATATTCAAAAGATACCTAACCTATAAATCTTATAAACAAATCTTTTAAACATAAAATATATGTAATCTCGATTATTTATATCGACAATTGGGTTAATATTTATAAAAAATTGTAACATTCCATTATATAACATAAGTTAATAAATATATATCTAACATGTTATGACAAAAACGCATCACATAATATTAACATTTAAATAATGCTTATTAGACAGACAAAATTAAGTATCTATATAAAGAAAACCTAAATGGATAGTAAATAAAAGAACGATGCTTTAATTAATCGGGATAAAGAGAGGCTTGTTGAAAGAACTCCTTAAGGCTAAAAGTAAAATAATATAAAAAAAAATTGCAGGACAATTGCTATATTTGCTCTCTAAGACCCTCAAAGCTTGTACGACAATGTATCGAATGTACAGCCATCGAATTTCTCTACAACGTAGAGTCGAAGATCAGAAAGTGAGTTAGTTTATATGCACAGGATACCGGAGCCTGATGATGATTTTCTGTTCATGCAATTGTTGTACAAACTTTTTCTAATTTCATGTAGAATAATTGCTGCCATTGTATTTGTGTATTACTAATTGACTAATAATTTGCTACTTCGATTAGTTTGTATTATTGGGTGGAAACATAGTTGTGGGTGTTGAATAATGTTACACTTAAAATAAATGATGTAGTTAATTATAAATATGATTGTGACTTTCGTCAATGTTTTGAAAATAGTATCGGTTATTTTGTGACATTAATGAAGTATGTAAGTGCTGTTTTACTGTATATTATTCCTGTTTAAGCTGTGCTTCTAAATAAACGTACTAGCAATCCAGAAATTCGGATTCATTCTTGTCTTCTGAGCGCACATCCACGATTCCAGAGGTCCGTCGTAACAGATTAGTCGTAACAGATCCATCGTGACAGATGACTCAATATAGCTAGTATCTCGCCAATTGCACTGCAACCGAGTAATGACTTCTTTTATAGACACTCTATAGAAACTTCTGGGAATCTCTCATATCTCGCAGAATACTGGTTATTTCGAGGTGTTTCTCGAAGCTTCGGAAAGTCGCTAAATGTCGCTTAAATCGGCGATAAATTGCCCTACCTGACAGCACCTCTTCGAACTTCAGAATGTAGCAACCCTCGATTCACGTCATGAGAAAGGATGATTGTACGGGTATTTTCTCTGTCTGGTCTTCCAACGAGACGAAAGTGAGAAGGGGAAAAGAGCAATATATATATATATATATATATATATATATATATATATATATATATATATATATATATATATATTTATTAGAAAGAAGTAATAATAAACATAATTAATTCAAGTAATCGTGAAAAGTTAACATCACCATAGAAGCAAAGCCATAGAAGCTATCTGTACAACAACAGTTCTATAACTATGTGACGCTATAATTATAAAAGGTTGGGTTACTATGTAATTACGTTCAAGTACCGAAACGTACATTCTGATTTTAAACAAATATAACTCATGTATTTCTTGTATATATCTTATATATTTCTTATATTTTATCCATCTTTCCAGCGCGCTTAATATCATACGCATGACTTCCCTTGGGAAATAAATAATCTTTGTCGTTCCTCACACACTCATGATGTCTGTTGTTTGATTATTTGTTTGTTTACAATTTTGCTATTCAGATATGAATGTTGAGTACGATGGTATCCGTCTCGACAGTGCATCATAATCCAATAAAGGCCGCTACAAGAACGGATTGTGCGCCGTTTAAAATCATGTCAACAATGCCTTCCTACTGCTTCAAAAGAAGAGATGAAACTGCTGTCTCTTTTATGAGAAAATAGCAACAAACCAGGGAAAGATAAGATTCTCGATGTTAAACATTTTAGGGCGTGGGTTTCGTAATAAATCTTGAAAGAAAGTTACTGGGATGACATCGACGTGTGTAATGGTGGTAATGGTAAATGGTATCAAATTGTTACGATTCCTCAACAGAAGACCATTGTTATAATATAAAGGTGCTTGTCATATGACACTGACGACACATTCGTTCATTTTGGCCACGAATGCAGCGACATTTCGCAAACTTTAAGATTTCTGGAAACTTCTCGAATGTTGAAGATTGGCTAAGAATTTCACGAATTATGTACTTTTTGTAAAAATTACACAGAGGGTATATATAAGCTCGGTATCGTTCGTTGGGGTTGTTGACGTGATACGAGTTAAACGTGAATTATGAATACGTTACTGTCAGGGTAAAATATGTAAGAAAATGTTATGAAAGAAATTGTGTAACGAACGTACTGTACTTTCATTGAGGAATTTAATACAGAACCCAATATGTAATAGTTTTTATTATATATACATTTTAATCTGTGTTATAAAGCAATTCTGATAGAAAGTGTGCAAAAAATAAATATTTGATTTGCGACATCTGTGCATCGACCTATGCACTATGCTCCAATATGCGCTAGTAGCTTGGTCCGATCGCACGCTCGTCCGATGGAGTGACTGCAGGTGTTACATCCAAAAGTTTCATCAGCAATAACTTCGTCGTTTGGGATTCGATCCGGGCGAAATAAATTATGTTTTATTAAATTATCAAAACAGTATAATTTTAAGAAAAATTAAAAAGACCAAAACTCCTCTCTAGATACGAAGCTTAGGAAAAAAAACGAATCACCTCTCATTATTCTGACTATTTCATGTTAGACCAAATTAGATATCATTCATTAGGAATTAATATCTTATAGAGATTTATATGCAAAAAACTTACATAAGCGGCCATATTCATATCAATTTGCGCACGAACTTCAACGTTTCCAATGAAAACACACAGTGTTTATATTATAAGCAAATGTTACATACTCAGATTAGCCTGAATATATTTTTTTTAAAGTTCCAATCATTATATCCCGAGATATTGCGGTTATAAATATAGGACATCAATCCTCTATTTAAATCCGCAACTTGAAGAACGCGATTATTGTTTATTTGATCAAAATTGTTCTATTAAATCGGGTTGTTGGATTCTTTACTGTAAGACCATGCTGATTTTTTATTACTTTATTTTATTTTACTTTTTCATTATTTTATTCTATTTTACTTTTTTATTATTTATCTTGTGCTTGCGAACCTCAAACCGTCAACTTACTGGTTTCTAAAAATGATATAACTTACGAGAAGAGGGATTTTGAATGGATTTGCATGTATGAAATAATAAAGTATGCGAGCTGTGAAAGATTTCAAATTAAAACTTAATTTAAAAAATAATTATGAAATATTAATTTCAATATTTGTATCTTAATACAAATTGAATCATAATACATAGGATCCTATAAGATTTTAGAATTTTATTTTGTAAGTTAAACAAAGTAAAATACTGGTAAACAAATTAACATACTTAAATCACCGAAAAGTATTTCCATAGATTTGCGTTTTATTATTGCATTTATCATGGAGGTAAAGGATAACTCTCTATCTCCATGGTACGTATTTTATTTCATCACGTTCTTCTAGAAACTTTAAATAAAGCAGGGTAGTGAAGCTTATCATTGGACTATTTTAAAAATCCAAAGAATTAAAATATACCTCAAAAGACAATAACATATTACATTTGGGCTTTCTAGTTGCTACGGTTTTTGAGTCATTCTCAAAAATGGGTACATTTTTATAGCGGGCCCAGGACGTTCTAGCCCAATATAACTGAATATAAAAAAAAATACGGGCTAGGTTTACGTTTTACAAATTCATGCCACAGTCCAAATAAAAATTATAAATTCACACACATATGCTCTATAATACATATTTTATCTTCAGCAATGTTCACGGGTCCCTAACAGTCGCCGGGCCCCAGTACCGTGACCCCAACTGACACCCCCCTCTCTGTGAGGGCCCAATAATCGGGACGTAACTGGACATGCTTGCAAAAAGCACAGACCTATAATATATGCAGTATATATAATACTTAAATCTTTTTATAAAATATCAAAGTAGCGATCGAAATTAGCATCAACTAAATTTCAAGTAACGCAATCCAGTGGATTTTCACACCAAGCGTCACGTTTTCTCATAGCCAATCAATGTGTTCCGCAGATAACAGCCAGTTGTTTCTTTATTCTACATATTTTGAATAGCTGCGAACTTAGTTCGGCGCAGATTGCTGGATTGAAATAAATGTCTAATGTCTTTGTTTGAAGACACCAAATCATCCCTTATATAAAATACACTTTTAAAATATTATCGAAACTTAAAAGTGGTATACAAAAATATTGCACCTTTAATTCTTCCTAAATTTATACTATGGGAATATGGAACCATGTTATCCGTTTTGGGACTAACTAAAAGAGGTATCCACATGGTTGTAATGAAATCAACTATCTATGACCTGTCGATCCATAGATAAAGTAAAATAAAATTTAGACTGGAAATTGGAAATGGCAGAACTATAGAGAACATGAAATTCATACCGAAAAGTTATTTCAATTTCGTATTTTTCTTGATCATTTTAGAATTGGAATGGAGCCATTGCTGACGCAGTTCCATACATTTCATATTTATTGCAAATAAACACTATCACAATGGCCCCCTCCCTTAAAAAAACCCATAGCTAAAAATGGGAGTGAACAAATATGGGCGTAGCCATTAAACACAATTTATACTTGTCCCGACTATTCACAATTAAATCCAGACGATATTTTCTAAATACTTCTAAATTTCTATAACTGACTATACTAATTAGGATTTTCAATCTGCTTAATTATTTAAGAGGCAGGGCCGCCAAGGTCCCTTTTATTATATGGGATATATAAAATCATGTTTATAAAAAGTGTAATAGTTGCTCTAAGCCACGAAGCTAAGTGTAAAAAAGTGTAATTGTAACTCTAAGCCCAACATAGGTCGCGGACAAAAGCTTTATTCTCCCATTGTGTTTTCTTTCATTTGCACATATGTTGATATAGAAGAACTGATTTCGGATTTATTTACTATAACATTTCTTTAAACATGCAACAGACAAATACATCATTTCATTCTTCTTAATCAAATATAAAAGCCCCAGTATATTTCAAATATGATTTAAAATTATATAAAATGAACCGCTCAAATGTAGCTATTAAATGAATTATAAATAACCATATTTTATTATAAATGCGGGAATAAATGAAAATTTGAATAAAAGCTATAAAAAATACGGAAAGATAATACTAAATCAGAGCAGGTTTTCGTTCGCTTATTTGTAGTCCGAAAATCTTCCTGGACTAGGATGCAACAGACTGCGATCATATTCTCATTGATGCTACAGAACTGAATGCCATTTTAACCATAGAACTACCTCCTCTACAGAGAATAACTGTTGTTTGCATTGGAAGAATTTGATAGATAACAGTTTCTGTATTAACTGTACGAATCAGACTAACTACGTAAATGCCGATATTTTGTGGAATATATACTTTAATGATAGCTTAGTTAATTGCAACTCAATGCAGAATTCTGGAATTTTATTTTAGTTAGTGAAGATTATACAATCCTGTATTTAATTTGATGTTACTGAATAGTGGCAAATATTTTTCTTACGATTCAAGTTCGTTTATAAATGAATCTACATCATCCGAATTCTTGGTATGCATGCATAGAGTGATTCTTTAACATTCTTATGGGAGATAGGGAGTTCTAAAACAAAATGTTTTCGTTAATGAATATATGTCCGAAGATTTCACCCTTTTGGGGCTAGAGGGCGCTGTTGGTCGGCTCGACAAGTGGCTAAATTTCGCTGTCGTCATTCGTAACACGGTCTTCGTACGTGTAACATATGGAGCATTTTACGAACGTTGAGGTAAAGGTGGGACAACCAAGTGGCTAGCGCGCGGAAATAGCACTCCCACGACCCGAGTTCGATTTCCGGCTCTGCCCAAACTGCCACCGTGTTCATGTGGAGTTCGGGAACATTACATATGTGGTTTCGTAAGTCCTTCAGAGACCTTGGTGGTAGGAGAAAGAGGGTGTGGATGCCGCCCTAATGGGTTTCGGTCTAAATTGGATGGCACTTCCCAGCCGTCCAAACAGATACCTTACACTTTCGGGTAGGTCAGACAGTCTGGGTCAAAGAAGAAGAAGACAAATATTTAGATGGCTAGGCCGAGATAGCCCAGTGGATACGGCAGGAGGATCGCATGCGGTAATCCTATGTTCGCTCCTCAACCCCGTCCAAAACAATTCTTATGTCTTCACGCTGTCACCTTATTGGGTTCCGATTTAAATTGGATGACACTTTACTGGCCTTCCAAACAATTACCTCACAACTTCAAATAGTTCAATTTGGAGGTCGATCAAGTATGTCGACAGTTTGGATAGAAATAAAGCATGCTGACACGAATGACATGCATCTGACGTTTGACGTTGGCAATGGGTATGGAAGAGCTGCTGTATGTATTCGTATAATGCAAATGAATATATGAAAATGTACGACAATAAATTCGTCAACGTTTTTTCTCTTTCTTTCGACCCAGACCACCTGTCTTACTTTGAGGAGTAAGGTATCAATATGTTTGGATGACTGAAATAATACCACCAACTTAAACCTGAATCCATCGGGGGCAATAACTACAGGGACCTGTCGGAAGGGTTTTTAAACCTATGTAACGTGCCGTACTCCACGGGGACAGTTTGGGCAGAGCGGATAATCATATCCCGAGTTCAATCACAGTGCCTTAATCACTGGGCTGAATACATCGACGCTATCAGACATGTATTACTATTGACGGACATTCCTTTCAGCAACTGTTGTAAAACTACTGTAAATAAAAATGTTAGTCACACTCTCTGCCTTTCATCTATATACCAACAAAATCCTCAGGCAGCAAAGGTAACGTCTGATAATATACATTCACATACGTAAAATATTTGTTTTTTCTGTCCCTGTCTTCCATTAAAGTTTGTATAGACAGTTTTTAATACAACCATATACGTATGTATGTACGCAAATATGTATTCATATGCACATGTATATATAATATATTCTTTATGGAGTGCTCGACAAAAATTTTGAAGTCTGTGAGTGTTCGCAGATGGCCTCTATACAGGTATACACCAATCTGTCCTTCAAAATAAATAAAAATGCAATTTGATGTCCTTTTGCTGTTAATAGAAAAAAAAATATGTAATCGAATCATTTTATCGTGTTCATAATAGCATTCAATATATTTCCCGTTTTAACATGTTAGCAAAGTTGCAGACCCTTGATCCAGGTCAATTGGAAAATTTAATAGTATACTCGCTTTAAAGCGAACATCGATAAAGCGAATTCTCGCATTAAAGCAAATTTAGCTCTACCCCTGGCAAAACTTTACCATAATAATAACGCCCGTTAAATCGAATTTTCGATGAAACGAATTACCCTAGCGATTCGCCTTAAAGCGTTTCGGAAATTTGAGTTAGGGGTGACGATGCAGAGTTATTTTAAAAAAACTTACCAATCTGCCTCTCAAAAGAAATATAAACGCAATTGTATGTCCTTTTGCTGTTAATAGGAAAACATAAACAATTAAATAATTTTATCGTGAGCAAAATAGCATTCAATATATTTTTCCTTTTAGCATGTTAACAGAATTATAAAATGTGCACCACTTTTATATTTAAACCTGAAAGGGTTTTTGATATTCAGAAAAGTTATCAATAACTTTTATTGACTGTGTAGGTTAACCACTGAACAGTAGGTTAACCATTAACCACTGAACATTTCGAACGTGCGAAAGACGGGTGGAAATGTTCAGTAACAATATATTGGTTGATTTTGTTAAAGTCGTTCGAACAATTATTTATCTTGTTCGATTCGTTCTCTTTCACGCTATAATCGACTTAAAACCCGATCATGTCCTGTACTGTAACGTGTCACGTTCTCAATTCGACCCATCTGCGATAAACGCCGAGTGTGGGCTTGGGAACGCGTGGGAACACAGATAACGGCGTATTATGAAAAACATCATGTAATAACTTCAGTGGTGAATTTTTGTCTTCATGATCTTTTAGAGGTTAATCTGGCAGAAAAAGTTTGCAGTTGCCAGTAGAAAAGCTTCAGATAATAATTATTTAGGATACAACGCACTCGTAATAAAATCATAATCAATGATTCGATAGCCCACTGTTGGCCTTGGATATCTTAAAAAATGTTATTTGCAAGCTGTTTGTTCCCTTTGGAGCAATGTTTCTACAAATTTTAATATTCAACATCTCAAAAGTTCTAATCCACACAAGCGATTTATCTCAACTTCGGTCTTTCTCTGGGTCATTTACATTTCCATTTTGTGGGTATGTTTCTATACATTCTTAGTAGCTGCTCTGCATATTTCAGTCTGTAAATTTTAATAATATTGTATATATCAGAATCTTTAATTTTGAAATTGTATTTTCTTCCCCAAATATTATTTTCCTGCCTTGCACTAAAATACTTCACAACATTTTTCTCTCAAAATTGCAAGGAGTTGTTTCGACATATCCAATGAGAACCCAGGTTTCTGACACATAAATTATAAGTATTAAATAAAGTCTACTTATTATAAGTAAGATCTTATATGTACTGTATATAGCTGAACATTTGTTTTTCTCTCAGTCAGATGCGATATGAAAAAAATTCGTAGTATATGAAAACAACGATCTGTAAAATGTTTTTGGATTTCTAAACTAATATTTTTTCTTTGCTGTTTATTTGAGATCTCAGGCAGTTTAAACTTTCGGCAATTTCAAATTTATACAGACCAGTCTCAATTAATAGAGGGGAAGGCCATACTTCTGATAAAATCCATGTACATTGTTTAAAATCATTTTAAATATATTACAATTGTAGTGGATACACTACACAATATTAACACAAGATCATTCAATTATAAGTAAATTGGACTTAAAATATAGAATTTATGAGGAATTTCAGTAGTGGTTCTCACATTAAATCATTTCTTATGTCAACAAAAAGCTCACTCCAGTTTGCCAAATAAAGTTTGTAAGAACTTGACTTTGCAATGTTCACCTGCAGAATTCTAGAGTACAATTAGACAAGAAATCGAGTTTAATCTCATTTTCAAGATCTCAATATTCCTCCCCATACGAAATATGAGTCAATATCATGTAAACTGCTGTGAATAAAGAGTGCAATATGATTTAGACAGGTTTAGCGCACCTTGCATTAAAGACCATGAAACTGTTGGCCTCAAATTGCCTTAATTCATTTTCAAGTACCAAACTTCAGTGTGTATATTTATGAGACTTATGACTGCGTCGCTGGCAGCTGTCATGATTTACAGCTTTAAATTGCATTATAATAGGAAACAGTTAATGTCAAGAACGCGGACGTTTTAGAATAATTATTATGAACTATTTTATTGAATTATAAGCTTTAAACGTTGGGTTATACATAATTTATATAGAACACGTTAAGAAAACACATTTTTAATGTAACAAACAGACGTGTATCTGTATGATCACAAAATCCGCCTGTAAAGGAGTTCCCAAATAAAATACTGCATACGCCAGCCACTCAAACAGTTGCTACAAGCCCTCTGGCCAGTCGAGTGACCTGCGTCTTCAACCCTCACTGCATAACAGTAACTGGTTTAATGAGTTTGATATAGAGCCCATGGATGATGTTATTTGCAATGGTAGTGTAATTCCAATTTTGAGAATCCTGTAATGCAAGTTCTGTGACTATGAACATGGCCGTTACAGTCTTGCGTAGCCAAAGATAAATTTTCAAGAAATTTAAAGTCGGTTTCGCGGTTGGTTTGAATTCATTTCACACATCCGTTATTACATGTTGATAAGCACATAATAAGTTGCAAAACCGGTCTATAAATACTGTTATATACAATGGGAGTGATTCCTGAGTCTCAAAAACTAAAAAGCCATTAAACAACTTTATTTGTCGTGGGTATTTGATTAACATAGCTTCACGACATATGTTTGCTTATAACTAAAAATTACATCTTCAAATCTGATTTAAAGATTATGATGAAAGAAATTAGAGACTAGAATCTGAGAAAAATATTATTGAACATCATGAAATACAACAAAGGGGAGAAGACTAGAAGATAAAAATAATTTTGATTTAAAAAAAATATGGGTTATTCGTTGCCCAGTTGTTCGCTACTTAACAAACACACGCACTGAACGGATATTTTCATATTTGAATTAGGAGGTTATCCAACCAAGTACTTGTGATTACAATGTTGACTTAATTTTGAGGAGGGTAGGACCGCTTTAATCCTTGACAGGGTAAAAGTAAATTCTTGAGCCTCCACAAAACTTTATAGTAAAAATGCGCATTGAATATGAAAAATGGACCAAAAGAGCTTCTTCTTCTTCGACTCAGACAGTCGTCCTACTCGAAAATCTAATGTATCTGTTTGGAAGGTCGGGAAGTGCCACCTAATTTAAACCGGAAACCAGTGTAGAGGGGGGGGGGCATCCACAGGGACATTACTCGTCCTCCCCAACCCCAATCTCTCGAAAGAACCCACATATTTAACGTTCCCATACCCCGCATGTTCACAAGGACATATTGGGCCCAAAGAGCTTGCAACATTTGCCTGCTTATAGCCGAACATGGTACGGAAGCAGCAGGTTCCGATCGTCTTTTAGTTCAGAAAGTATTGACAAACAGCGAGTCATACTTTTTTGTTTTTCTCTAACAGATAATATACATATGGCATAATCTGCTATAGAATATCTTGCATAAAAGTCGTCATTCATCCTTAAAAGTGTACAACAAAAGGTAAAATGTAGCCGACATGTACAAATGTATTCCGTTGAAATTTATTCACATTTCTTATTAATAATAAAACACTCTAAGCTGTTTATAGAAAAGTCCTTAAACACTAAAATAACATCCGAATGATTTATCTCTAAGTGTTCACGTTAGGTCTATCTGAATTAAACTGACTTTGCTGCTTCGAATAAACAGGGATTGCGGCGTCCTCGGCGGATAATTCAAGTTAAAAACGGGAACTCTGCAACAAAAAAGAAAAATTCCAACTTTTATAGCGTTGTCCAATGAGTAGGAATCGGCAACAGAAACGCACATGCAAGACAATAAATACTCATCATGCTTCATGGGTTATTATATGCCATCGATTACTATATGTACTAGATTCGGTTACTAGATTCTGTAAAACAATGACACCTGCAATGCTTGTCACAATACGTGGAGATATCTTTCTAGATTTTGAATTGGCTGGTGCATTAGATTCCTGAGTATGCAAATGTTGCTTATTTTAGCATTCCTAAATAAGGCAATCATTCACCAATAATCATATTACAGCAAATAACTGCCTTTTTTGGCAGTTTTCTATTTGCTCTCAATCCATTAGACAAAACTCTATAACGTTGTACTTGGCTTTATCGCCTATCTTGATTTGTTGCCGAATTCAAACTAACTTTTCTTTACTGGAGGCGCTGCAATCATTTCTTTCGATTCGATTCTAACGTGTACAATCATGGACATTTTCTTACAAAGCTATTGGGGTTCTAAAGGGCTTTCCTAGGAACATGGATAATTGCTCCATTCCCTTTCCCAATTAATTCAAAGGAATCATAAATCGCATTCATATCATCCGCCCTTTTAGTTAAGAAAGCCCAAACCTCATATGTACTTTTCCACAAGTCTCAACTTTCAGAACATTATTTAATGCTCATGGAATGGCAACAGTGAACTAATGGATAGCTGTAATAACAGCAGTTTGTGAAGTATAGCTGGAAACACGGAAGCTATTAAGGATCTCAGAGTACGGAAATATTTGCCTTATAAGGAATATTTGATGGGTTGAATATTCTCTTTTTTTTCTTGTCTAAAAATATTATGCTTTAAGATGGCAAACATATATTAAATAATACATAAGGTTTTTTCCCTTGTTCGCCGTAAATTTTCTCAAATTGATACTAAACTTATTTCTTTAAAAGATCGTTTGAATCCTAAGTCTAGTTCCCCGTACCATCCTATGATATTCCGTCCCTTTATTCAGTTTTGCTCTGAATTTGGTTTCAGGTCTGCTCACTCTAATGTTTCTTCTTTATTTAACCGGATTCGGTCTGATAAGCTGGGTGATAAGGATGACTTTAAAAGCTTTGCTGGGGTGTATGTGGTTCTCCTGTTGTCCATCGATGGTAATTTTAAATTTTATATTGGCAGTACAAAACGTACTATTGGTATCCGTTTGGCAGAACATACTAGGGTGTCAAAGGTGGTAAACTTTCTACGGCCCTTGCTCATTTTGTTGTTAAAGAAAATTTCCGGCCCATTTTTGAAAGAACTTTCCTTCTTATACGTTGTAATAACCCTCGTAATATTCTCCTTTTTGAGTACCTTTTTATTTATGCTTACCGCGAGTCGATTTGTAATTTTAACTCCGTTCAGATTTTAAGTTATGCTTGGCGACTCATTCTCGACTCCATGCAATTCAAGTCTCTTTATAGTTATCTTTGACGTCATCCTCTCGGGGATTGGACCTGATTACCCCCATTTAAAAAAAAAATTTGAATTTGAAAATTCTGTAATAAAATTGTAAATTTTTACTGTTCTCTTCGTGATTTATGCTTGATTTCTTTCAAAATGTTTTGCATTTTTGGATTTTCCTTAGATAAACGTTAAGTTTATTGATAATTGTATTTATGCAAATTTGTCACCTTTTCTAGCCTATATATGAACGATAATTCCTATTTCCATGTAGCAACTGATGAAGAGCGTATTTACGCTCGAAAGCGCTCTGGCCTTTTAAAGTTTTGTACGTCTTAAAGACGTGAAATAAAGACCTTCTATTACAATTGTGATCTTGTTGTTTCTGCTGGTTAAAATCAAACGTGATGCCCAAATTTTATTTATTATTTTATATATGAAATAATTGTATGATCTGTGTTTTTGTAATGCTCCCGATCGGCGGGTTATGTGGGTGCTCTCGGTTCAAATATTTATGCAAGCAGATATTTAAAAATCAACTGTAGGCAGCACATGACTTTCCTTAATGACAAAAATTCATGTTCTGCTTCTTCCTTTCACAAAATTCTTTACATTGAGCTTAATTGCACAAAATAACATGAATTATCATTTTAAACTACACTGAAATCGCCGTTTTGATTCAAGTTTCGGTTGCATTTGGCGACTGCACGTGTTTCAAATGGCGCCGAAAATGCGAAAAATCTAAAATAACTCTAAAACTGTTAGACTTAAACATGTTGCGGTGGACCTATTATATTCGTTGTCAAAAATTACTTATGAAACAAGCATTTATTTCATATATTTGAGCACACGTAGTCTTTTATTTTAGATTTTGACGGTTTCTATGAGCCATTTGGCAAAAAAAAAACCGGGTCATTTTTCTTTTCGCATTGTACCATAATCTAATCAGTACCAGGATAACCCGCAATTTGCCTAGCTACAAAATTTCGCAAAGTTTGATCAATCAGTTAGCTTGTTAGCTGGAATGAATGCATACATTGCACGGACAGACATATACACATAATTAAAAATTTTTTCAGGTGTTAGAGCGTTTGAAATGGGAAGATCCGCCAAAAATTCGAATTGCGATTTTCGACACTGTTCCAGTACTTTCCCTATACATTAGCAGGAAAAGTATAGTAGAAAAAGTAAAAATGAAAGAAATCTGGAAATGTATAAGAAATATATTTTTGAAACATTGCTGCAGAATGTGGCTGTAAATGTACGCTGCTGTTACTTTGAAGTAAATAACAAATAAGTTGAATATAGATATGTTTACGAAATTCTGAAATGGCCATTTTTAACGCTGTACAACATACTATATGATCAAAAGTATCCGGACACTTTGGATGTTAGAATGTTTTTCGAATTTCTAATCAAATACTTGGCGAAGTGTTATATAACTTTGCGGGTGTGAAGAACATGCTTGAACGCACACTTTCCAGTAAAATTTCGGTGACTTATGCATATAGGGGACCGCCAAGATATTGAAAATGGGGAAATATATATTTGATCACCCTATATCATAAAAAGCTGGAAATTATTTGTAACTTTCACAAAATAGAACTACCTTTGTTCAATATGTAATAGCATTTTCGTAAAACAAAAATGTATATTCATGAAGATATAAACGTTTCTCAACGTCCAAGAAAACATTATACTTCAATTGAAAATTGAACCATTGAACATACGATGAGATATAAGCATTTGAAGAAACAAAGTTTTTACTGCGCTGGCCCAAAACATAGCAATAATTTTATTTCATAATTTTGTAGTGAATACTGTAGGGCAACTTCTATAAAACATCCACGGGAATATCGTGAAAATTTACAAAAAGATATCGACGATATAGTGAGCAGTTTTTCTCTGACTCTCTGAAGTACCTGGATGATATGGGGTTTCCACAATTTGACATTTTACAAATTCATCGGACACCCCTATTCTGAAAATGAACTAGTGAATTTGATTATTATTTGCATAAAATTGATCATTACTTTTGATCATTATTTGCATAAAATTGATCATTACTTTTGATCATTATTTGATTAAAAATTGATCATTACTTTTGATCATTATTTGCATAAAATTGATCATTACTTTTGATCATTATTTGCATAAAATTGATCATTACTTTTGATCATTACTTGCATACATTTTATCATTACTTTTGATTATTATTTGCATAAAATTGATCATTACTTTTGATCATTATTTGCATTAAAATTGGACTAGACTTCAAATGCATAGATCTCATCGTATATTCAATGCTTTAATTTTCGATTACAGTATAATGTTTTTCTTGGACGTTGTTAAATGTTCTGTAAGTTTCGTGAAATTTGATTGAAATTTATGGATATTGTAAGCAAAAAACGTGTAACAAAATTTGGTTCTAAAGAAATGCCTATATCTTCATTAATATACGTTTTTGTTTTACGAAAATGCTTATACACATTGAATAAAGCTAGTTAACTATTTTGTGAAAGTTACAAATCATGTCCAGATTTTTATGATATGGGGTGATCATATATATGTTTCCCCTTTTCAATATCTTGGTGGTCCCCTGCACAAGTAACCGAAACTTCACAGGAATGTGTGCTTTCAAGCATGTTCTTCACACCGCCAAAGTTACAGAACACTGCGCCAAGTACAATTTGTTTAGAAATTCGAAACACATTCTAACATCCAAGTGTCCGGATCCTTTTAATCATATACTGTAGTTTAAAAGTGTTTATGACTTTGTTCATCCTGTCTGTCTGTTCATTCGCACGATAACTGGACATTTCAGTATATTAATGAGACTATCTATAGGACATATGGGAATATAAATGAATAATATGACCCAATAAGATTTGAATTGAACCCGCGTTGAAAAAATGAAACACATTGAACCCTATGGGACCTAATTTTTCAAACATTTTATAAGGAAAGTTAAAATTCACAAATTACTTCTAAAATTTTAGAAAAAATTCAAATTACCCGTATAATATATAGAAAAATTTCAGCAAAATAAAGTCGGTTATTTTTTAAGTAAAAATTAAAATAATAATTACACCCATATAATATGAAGAGATCGTGTGATCCACTACAAAATAAAATATGGCATCCATATTTTTTTCCCAGAGTAAAAATCGTGATTTTAAAATATCTTTTGAATTTAAGTGTAGTGTTGCACCCATCCTAAAACCACTTTATTTTTGCATTTTTTCTGAGGATCTGCATTCTGCGCCAACTCAATTTTAATATTCTTGAGTTTAAATGATCATCAAAACTTTAATTATTTTTACAATGACTCCTACTTTTAATGGATGCAGAATCTGAAATAACAGTGTATGAATGACATATTCGCTGCTTTTACACAGAGAGCCGATTTTTATTTCGATGACGTCATTTGAATAAAGTTCATTTTTTCGATGACGTTTAAAATTTACAAATGAAAAAAAATATTATAATACTATGATATTTTTAAAAATATCCCCGCTGAATGTATCGCATTTTATAGATGTTTAAATACAACTGCATTTCAGTTAGAAAGTGTTTCATAATCAATGCTTTATGCATGAATGATCTTTCTTATTGATAAATTGTAGTAAATAGATGCATAAATTTTAGAACTCCGCTGCAATTTTTTGGATGAATTTATATCTTTTATATCCGATCATAGAAACTGGCAGTAACTGGTCCGATCATATTAACTAACCATTAGTAGGAAACTTGTGATTTCTAACCAGAAAACGGTACATTTTTTTTAAAAATGGAAAATCTTTGTTTTACCAAAATAAAAAATATGTTCTTTATATCAACACATTCTTTTAGTCTGGAATAAAAAAATTATGTAAGTAGCATATGACTTTCCAAACAATACAATAAATTTACAATAAAAAATTATGTATAACATCTACTGCACAATGATTTTAATGCAGAATTGTACATTTGTCCCATTTTCGAATGACAACATATAACTAAAAAGTTGCAAAGTACAAAAGTTGCGAAGTGCTCAATTAACTTTAATTTCACCCAACACTAAATTCATAATTATCAATAATGATAACATCAGCAATAAGAAATAAACCATATTTTAAATAATTTAATAATTAATTCATCCAGTTGGCGTAATTTTCATTAATTTAGCTTCATTTTTGCAATGGTAACGATATTTTTGTCAATATGAAATATATATATATATATATTCAGGGTGTTCGTAAACTGTTTTGACAAAATAAGAGGAGTGATAGTACCCATCAAGAAGAACAATATTAATATGGAACCCAAGGTAGCATTCCACTCTGAGTGTCAGGTAAGCTTAAAGTTGAACTTTCAACAGTGTAAAATAAAGAGAATTAACGTAATCATAAGTTGCCCAATCCCATTTATTTACACCAGAGAAAGACTCAAAGTGAAGATGCTCAAAGTGACGGCCAAGAGTGCCGTTGCACAATTTACACCGGCGAATGAACGACTGGAGCACCCTCTCGAAGACACCTGGTGTGTTTATCCTGTCCTCTGCAACAACGATTCTCGCGACGAGATTTTCTACGGAGTCCACAGGTGTCACGTACACCAATGATTTTATGTGCCCCCAGAAAAAGTCCAATGGGTTGAGGTCCGGTGAATGTGGAGGTCAAGCCACAGGAAATTATATTAATTTTAAATTATGTTTATTTAGTCCAAAATATCTCATTCGTTCGTGATATATCGCCTCTATAGACTCACGGAACACACGCACACACAGATGTGTCTATAAAAACGATCGATTCCAGTTCAGAAACGCTTGAAACATGGTCTTCCATCGAAAACTTGATATTTTTTTTAAATATTTTTTTCTGTCTTCCCCAGTCATTGAAATTGTATAATTCTCGCTCTTCTTGCTCTATATCTACTTTCTCTGCCTCACCTCATTATGAAAAGTAAAAGATTGGTCAATCCCTTTCTTGATTCCTTTATACCATTTTTAAATCAATCCAAATGAAGCGTAACAACAATTTAGCATTTTGTAAAATTTATATCGATACTTTCTTACCTTTATTGGGCAATGTGGAATTGCATTTTATACGCCATCGACTATCTACAATAGCATAAACTTTTTAGAACTATTTAGTGCCGAGTAAATGGCAACAAGAAGGCAGTAGATAGCTGAAGTCAGTATTATTAGTTAATATAGTATTCTTAATATAGTTTTACGAAGACGTTCTGAGAACACGGAAATCATTAGGTTGTGTCAAGGATGTCGTTTCATATAAAGCCTAGAGAAAGACATATCATGATCATATGTCCTTTTTTGTAGAGAGGTAGCTATCAGGTTTACCAATTAAAGTTTTATGTCTTTGGTGCCATAGTTTAAATTAGTATATATCTATGCATAGTAAATATTAAAATAATACTTTCATAAAAGAATCAAATACTTCCATAAATGTTCTAAGCAGTATTATAAGTGCACAATTATTAATTTATTCTGGTTAAGTAATGATGTAATGTAAGTCTTACGTGAAGAGAGTTAAAATTTTACTTCATTTATTTAGTATAAATGGTCAGCTATTTAATATATTACATCGGCTAGAATCGTGAACCATTTAGCCGTCCCATGGTGCTCCGTCGTTACCCCGGCGCACCAGTAGGAACGGAACACACTGCGCTAAACAACACAGCATTCATGCCCGTAGGTGGTATTTAAACCAACAACCCGGTAGCCGAGCAAGCACGGAGATACGCTTGCCCTGACCGCTCAACTACCGAGTCGGCTGAGAGTTTAAAATGCATGTGAGAGTTTTAATCATTAAACCTACAGCACCTTTATGAAAGATTGCTAAATGTTTGTGGAGATCAAATTCTGATCTTGATATGTGACATGTCATTAAAATTTTCAAATATCTGTCATGTTTTAAAAATTATTTATTGGTACACTATATTGCGATAATTTTGTTTTATTGCCTGTCCTACAGACATAGTATAATGCATAGTAAAATATCATGACGGAATTGAAAATTCGTCCTCTGAAATTAAAATCTGTTGACAATATCCTCCAACCTTCAGAGCTCAATCTTTAGAACATTTGTCTCTACAAAAGGTGTTGCAGTTATCAGTTAAATTATAATAAATATTTCATATAATTTAAAATAATAATTTATAAATATAATTTCTTATGTTTATAAAATTTTATCTTACTGTTACGAAAAAATTCTAAAGTATCACTTTTTACCGCATGTCTTTGAATTCTCAGTTGTCCATTCCATCCTCTTTCATGCAATAGGAAAATATTAACGAAAATAGAATTTCATATCCTACATCTCCTCGATACTCCTTCCTCCCCCCTTTCCTTATTTTCTCATGAAATTGCATTTTAGCAGCCGCGGGCCATGTGCTGCAAACTGCAAACTGCCTTACTTTGAGGTAATTATTTACTGCTGGGCGAATAGAAACAGAGAAGAAGTTGATAGCTTCAAGAACATGGATTTGTGAAGGAGTTTTCAGAGAGGGGGGGAGATACTATCTCAATGTCAGGCATGCCATGTCAATTTTAAGCATATTTAGAAGTTTCAATACGGTCGTACACTCTTCTGTACAAAGATTTATTTTCGAGTTTAATAACTTTTAGTGTTCAGTTGAGTGTTCTGCATAAGTTTCATATCTATACATAGTATACATTTGGGAGATCAAATTAAGGAAAGAAATATTCATACACTATATTTAAAGGAGCATAATAGAATATGCAGATTGCTATATTGCTGGATATATACTCTACTTGAGGGATGAAGAAAAAATGGTGATAAAATGTGGAAAAATGAATTTGTAGTTTACCAGATTAGTGTTAATACAATGTGCTGCCATTTCTGCAAGTGTGTGTTACAGGTGTGTTACAATGTGCATATCTGAATCTCTATTAAGCATTTGCATGGATATAATGTGGTAGTAACTTCGAGTATTTATGAAACTATAATGTTAAATATCGACTTTTTGTGAGGATAATTCGCATTTCAAATTGCGGGATATATATAATAACATATTACGTAACATCCATACGCGATTTAATACGTTTTAATAGTGTAGATAATAAAACATATTAAAAAAAATATTAAAGACATGATTTTATTTCAAAATGCACTAAATATTAAAAAAAAATTGCTTCAGAACACAAAAAAGTTTTCATAAACACATAACTAAAATTAAGAGCGTGGACGCTTACTTTAATTAAAATTTTTACTGTTATTTTCTATGTTTTTTGTAAGCGTTTTTGTAAAACAGAAAAACAATTTTCTCTAATGCTGTAAAAAAAGAAAATTAGTAGTGGGAATATAATATAAGAACAGTTTCCTAAGAACAATCTTTTTTGCCGAAATACATGTGCATTTACACATTCGTTCGAATATGCTGCTGAATATTTTAACTATATATCTCAAGTACAGCTATGTAGTTATTTAAACTCATCACCGAATGCCCATTAATGTGGCAAATAATTAATTCATTTTCAGAAACTTTAGGATTATTGGAAGCTAACAATGAACTATAAGTTAAGATTTTATTAGTTATGGAAATAAAGGAAAAAACACACACTTTTTTGTCGTGTGTGTATAAACATTTTTGGGTATTGAATGAACATTTATGTTTTACTTTTTGTGCATTTTGAAATAAAAGCGTATTTTTGTTTAATATATTCGCTTAAGTTAATTTATTAAGTTTTTTTTAATATATTCGCATTTATACTATATTTCAATTTAGAAGCGGAAAATCAAGAACTGTTGCTTAGAGAAGAATAGGATGATGGACGGGGTTTATTCAAATTTGATAGGATATTGTATTGTCATCCGGAATACAGAAGTATACAGAGTTTCAAATCGATAGATTATCGAGAATTGGGTCAATAATAAATCCAAGATGATACTCTAACACATCAAGCTAAATAAGAGCGTGTAAAAATGAAAATAATTGAAAAATTTAGAAAATAAAAATTAACAAAGAAATTCAACGAACACATGAATACCGAATATCTATATTTAGCGAATCAAAATGTGTATTGAATAGACTCCATTAAAAGCTTGACTGTAAACATATCTGATACTCTTTAAAAGATTAAACAACCTATAAACTATTACGAGAACCTTATCTTTTGTAAAAAATAAATTTAAGGAAATATTTTACGGTATGCTTTTTGAAAATGTATTCAATGGTAATACATTTTCATACTTGCTAAACTATCGTATAGATATTTATAAAGCCTGCACTATCTCTTTTCCTATCTCTTTCCCAATAAATTGGAAATATTCTAAAGCGCATTTTGCATCTTCCGCCTTATATATTCCCTTGCATGTTGTTTTATGATCAGACTGCCTTTTATGAGCATCCAGCCATGTGTTACGCCAATCTTTTGAAGCATTATTTAGTGTTCATAGAAAGGCAAGGGAAACACTCGATTGCTTTCAAAATATGCATTTTTGAAGGATGAAGCTGGTACTGAAGGTTTCAGTTTCATTCATGTTACGTCCTATAATGTAAATTATAGTAATAATGTATTATAGTATATATGTTTTAATGTAATTAATTCATTCATGTCCTATAATTTACATTATAGGACGCAACTTCAATGAAGGTTTTTAAACGCTAATCTGTATATTTTTTAGAAAGTGTATTGGAGATTTCGGATAACACTCAAAACAGGATTGCGCATCATAAGTAATGAATATTTATAGTTTATAGAAATCAATCCGATGTTAAAAATAAATAAAGTGTTTAATGCTTGTTATAACATTTCACCTCTGTTTAGCAGCATTTGGTAGTATTTTAGTCAACAATCATGTGTGTAAGAGTGAACATATGTAAAAACCAACTTATTATTGAAAAATATTTATTTACTAACGAACAAGCATAGCTAATTGTCAATATATATTACGTCATTACCGTATCAATAGCATTGACGTATAAATATTTACTGTGATGTAGAATTATCCACATTAATGTCTGAGGGAAAATAAATCTGGAGATAAAAATAGTTAGCAGCAGTTTAAAATAGTTAATTAAATGGATCATCTGATTTTGAAGGAAAATACAAGTACAATCTTCCTTTGTCAGGATAAATAAGACAGAGCAGTACTTACTAAAAAGATAAGACATCTCTATCTATAAATGATCAGAGAATGCATTACAGAAAATGTTACTACTCTGTCTTATATATTCTGAAGAAATTTTCATTTTTCCTTTGAAACCTAGAGGATTATTCTTAATTATCAGATAACCAGTTTGACTTTGGTTGGTATTACATTCACTTTTCGAATATATATTATAAAATAATGTCCATAAAAGCCATTTCCTCATTTTTCTTTTTTTTTCATTTCAAAGTATTTTATTTCATGGTATAAATAATATTTTCAATATACCTATTATGGTAAAACTTGGAACTAATTACTCATTTTATAACCTTTTATTTTTAACTACTCCAAGTCAAGTATATATTTAACATAATAAAGGTAGATGTTTGTGTGTGTGTATGTGTGTAGCGGAAAATCTAGCCATCGTATGGCCATGAAATTCGGTAAGCAGGTACTTCAGGGTCCGAATAGTTGCACCTTGGAGTTATTTTTTAAATTTCGAATTGCTGCTTTAGTTGATTTATTTTTTTGCCTCGGTTTAGGCCAAAATTTACACAAATCGATTCATTGGCGACAAAAATATTATAACAGATTTTTCATTTTGACACTGTTGGACAGAACGAAAAATTCCTTTTCAAACAAACTATGAACGGAGTTCATACGATGAATATACAAATTTTAATGAATTTTTATAAATATATACTTTTCATGCATTTTAAACCGCTCCGCTTTTTATATTATGATATATAACAATTGGTGAGCCAAAGTTCATATTTTAACAGCATTTTCTAAACATATCCCAGACTACTGAAGGTAAAACATAATTTTATAAACCCATCCGTTAATTAATTGTAATTTTTTTTAACCCAACAAAGTTCAATATTTTTTTAATGTACCTAGTAGTCAGCGGGCCATTCACCCAATTGAGGTGAGATATAGGATCGAATGTTCTACCACTCCTACTAACAGGGGAAGGATCCAGGCTGATTTTGTTGAGGGGAGAGCGGAATGTTAACATCTATCTTTCGAAGTTATTTTTTCTGATTTAAATCTTGACGTTTTTAAGTCTTGAGTATTTATTTATTTTTTCATTTTTACTGCTTCGTGGAGATCCTGTTTCGAGATTTAGAGTATGGTGTTATCTGTATTATTCAAGTAGCGGGTACATTTTGTGCTGTGGGCAATATATATAAGTGAAACACAGTTATAAAAGTAAGTGAAACACAAATACAAAAGGAATGAGTTAAAATATTTAATCCAAGACAACAAGGACCAGGAAAACATTAAAAGCAAAATCACCACATAAGCGAAACTGTGTCACTATGTCATCTCATCTAGAATTTTTTTAGCAACAATAATACAATAATTTTAACAATAACTTTAATCCGATCTATATGAATTTTTGCGTTTACAAATGTTTTGCGAAAGAGATAAACAGTTTGCAAGTTTGTATCTTCGAACCTATGAGATGAAAATCTAAGCAGTTTATATATGTTTCGTCAGAAACCAAATGGCTTGGTGAGATGAAATTTTTCAAGATGAATTTTTTTAGACTAAGGCCACTCGAATATACACTGATCAACATCACCAATTCATTTACAAATATAATTTGGTGTTGTTTTAATATGAAAATGATGTAAGTATTCCAAAACTGGATCATGTCCAGTAAGAAAGTAAATGAGCTATTTATTATGAATTTGAAAGTTCAGGTTCAAACAGGAATATATAAACTAGGTGAAATAGCAATGAAAATCTGATGTGGGCTGCAGGTGTCTTTCCCTGCAGGCTCACATTTATTTTCAATTTATTTCTTTAATATTTCATTAAATTGAGTTTAGTTGCACAAAATAACACTGAATTTGCATTTTTAATTCAATTTTTGTTTTTATTTAGTAACTGGACGTGTTTTGCAGAGACGGCGTAACAAAAATGAGAAAAAACTCAAAGGTCTCCAGAACGGTTAGTCCTAGAGTAATGGGGTTCATTTTAGTCTTTTCCTCGTCAAAAATTACGTACAGGCATATGTTTGATACATATGAGCATACGTAGTCTTTTATTTTAGATTTTGGCAATTTTTGCGGGCCATTTTGTAAAAATGGAAGGTTCTACTTTCCCGAGTCGCACCAAAATCTAATCAGCACCAGTATATCCCACAAATGAATCATCTACTAAATATTGTAAAATTTGGTCAATTAGCTTTTTAGCTAGAGTAGATATATGAAATTTTTGTAGACCATATCGTGAAAAAAGACGGGTTCATTTATCTCGCATCGCACCAAAATCTAATCAACACCCGGGTCATACACAAGTGACTTACGTACAACATTTTATGCAATTTGGTGCATTAGTTTCTGAGTTCGAGCGGATAAATACATTACCCAGATAGGCAGTCATACACACACACACACGCACACACACACACACAGACATCACGCTAAAAATAGTATTTCGTGTTCTAGAGATCCCAAGACGTGTAGATCCGTCGAAAACTCGAGTTACGATTTTCGACACGATTCCAATACTTTCCCTATACATAATTATGTATTGTAAGGAAAGTATAATATAATGTTATTGCCCAAAAATCAATTGCTAAATTTTTGCAGAATTTAGACAGACAAAAGTATGAATACTACATATTAAATACATAATTCACCATCAGTTACTTATTCTATGTATTACCTTACTCTATAAATGATAGAAAATAAACTTGGTTTATCATCTTTTACTGTCTCAAAAGAATCGAGTGTAAATATTCTTTTCATCTATACCACCCTCTGGATATTCCTCACATATTCTCTTATTACAAGATTCTGGTTAAAAAGTCGAATCTTGTGTGCATTTCCACTCATCTCATCTTCCTGAACATCATTTGGTGCTTAAGGAATATCAGGGAAGTAGTGGATAGCTCCCCGAATATGAGTTTATGTAGCATTAGTAAGAGCAGGAGAGATATAAAGACTTACAGCGCGAAGTAAGTTGTGTCGTATAAGGCGTATTGAGATGTTAATAGGTTCATATATCCTTATCTAGAAATATTACTTTCATATTTAATAATTTTATATCTTTGGTTTAATATTTGATATAAATATACATAAATAAATAAAATACATTTAGGAAAATAATATATAGGTATTTAAGTAAGATATAAATCTTGTCACAAATGTTATAAAGTATCATGATAAGAAATATATGCACACTTTTTGTTTTTGCATCCAACAAGGAAACATTTTATATATCCTTATCTAGAGAAATAAAATCTTGTCACAAATAATCATGTCAAGAAGTAGATGCAAACCGAAATCTTTAATATATTCTTATCTATAAATATTGCTTTAATGTTTTATAATTTTATAGCTTTGATTTAATATTGGATACAGATACACATAAATGGATAAAATTAATTCAGTAAAATAAAATATATGTATTTCATTATTGAAATCGTGTCACAAACTTTATAAAAACTCATGACAAAAAAATGATGCAAACTGTTTGCTTTTACGTCAAATAAAGAAACATTTAATGTATCCTTATCTAGAGATATTAAATCTTAACATAAATTTTATAAAATATAATGACAAGAAGAAATAGATGCAAACTATTTTCATTTACGTGAAATAGGGAAAATTTTCATATATCCTTATCTAGAAATATTAAATCGTGTCACAAATTTTATATAAAAAGAATCACGACAAGAAATAGATGCACCTGTTACGTCAAACAAGGATAAATTTCATGCATCGTTATATTTCATATTTCATAATTCCATATCCTTGGTTTAATGTTGGATGGTAAATGTAAATACATAAAGATAATTCAGGAAGATAAAATATATGTATTTCGTGATTCAAATATGTTTCAAACTTTATAAAATATATCATGGCAATAAATAGTTGCAAAATGATTTTTTTTTTAATTTCTTAAAAGTATAGGAAGTACAATTCTCATGACAAGGTATAATACCAGTGTTTGTTTTTCAAGTTATGTGTTTTTAGCATGAATGGCACCTATGGTCGAGGTATCTAGATACAATCGGACTGTTACAAAAAACGTCAACACTTTGCACGCTTGTGTCTCTGAACCTATGAGAATATCTGAACATTTTTTATTAGCTTTGTCCGAAACGAATGAACAATCTTAATTTTAGCGGTGACTTATTCTACAAGATGTTTTTCGTTCAACATTATTTTGACTCTCTCGGATTGGATTCAGCATCGATATAATTTTTACTTTATCTTACTATAGAATATAGTATAGAAAAATTGATTTTTCACTGAAATTTTCGGATTCGAGATTTTGATGCCAATATATAATTTACTATCTCCTGAATATTTTTGACTATGCTTAGTGTAATGTCCGTACGTCTGTCTGTACGTCTGTTGTCGATTTTTTTTGTGTGTGTACTCGAAAACTGCCACAAATATTTTCATAAAAAGGTGTATCCAACTTTGATATCATAAAATCTAAAACCAGATAAAATGTCCTTAAATTAGAGAGAACAAAATGTATTCGAAAATTTATATCTTTTTTTTCGAAGGGGGTAACTTTTGGGGAAAGGTGTAACCTGAGATATGGAAGTAACATTGTGAAGTATGGTATCAATCAAAAGATATTTTAAGACTTCTAAAGTATAGGATAACAAGCTATAATTGTAATCATTTGAACCAACGATACCGATTTTCAAAAATTTTCTTGCAAAACATAAGGGAAGAAAGCACTATCTGCTTAGCAATTGATACTGGTTTGATTCTGGTATTCGATTAAATATATTAGAAATTAACTGGAGTGTCGAATTAAGAGACAGACCAGTTAATGTCTAATATATTTAATCGTAAGATAAAATTTATTAAAAGTTAATCATTATAATCAGTGTCTAGAACCTTTTAATGTATTAGAGCTTTAGATTTAGCTTTTACTCACTAAAAGTGGCTATTGAGAAATTTTGTGACAGACGCACTGTAAAAAATAAAGTACTTAAAAACGAAAACTTCAACGTACTCGTTTTTATTTGAGTACAATGGCACAATTAACGAGTAGGTGACATACTGAAATATAAGTAACCGCACTTGCTTGAAAATGAGTACTTCAATAAGTAAACGTATTATTTCATTTTGATTTCATTAAAAGTCGTGTAATAAATGTGCAATTATAATTATGAAATTTTTTGTGTTAATATTTCGAAGAATAAAAGTTATAGCCTCGAAATTAAAGAACTATATCATAAGAATTACGATGGCGGATGTATATATTTCGTGTGCGGTGCTATGCGGTCGTGTGTTTTTTCTCTAAAGTGGCGGTATAATACGGACACGCAATAAGCATTGCTTGTCTTATGCATATGTGCTGTTTGTCATCCGTCATTTATTTACAGTTGAAAAATATAAATGAAAAACAAAAATATAATTGAATCTCTCATATACTCAAAAATGAATACATAGTATCTACAATTATGCTTAAAATTGATTCTCCCATACTCATAAATGAGTGCATACATATATTTAAAATAGTATTTAAAATTTGAACCTAAATATGCTTAAAATATTTCTTTGATATACTCAAAAATGAGTACATGCGTTTTTCAAAACTGAAACATGGTTACTCGAAACTACAATAAGCATGCAAAGTACTCGAAAATTAGTACATTCTACTTTTTTTTTAATATCCATTTTTAACAGTGCAGCTATCAATTATTGTAAAGAAAATTGTCCCCCCTATCCCTTATTACATTTTCTTTAGAACTTCATAATATGAATTTTTATCTGTTTTAATTGACTGATTCTCTGGGATTTCACATAAACTTGGCTCTTTAACATTCATTCCGTTAAAGCCAATTTGCGCAGTCAATTTCCGACTTAATGGAATAAAGAAAAATTGTTAGTCAAAGATATCGAAATAGACTGAAAATGATAAATACTATATCATACGAATATAATTTTGCTCAGCACTTTCCAAAATACTGTATTGAAGTGTATAACAGATTACTGGATTTGTGTCATGTGCTGTTTATAATGGGAGTCGCAGATATTGCATATGAACTATGAAATGCAAACTTAAATTTGAGTATTGATTAAGCATACTCCTAAGACAGCATAATAATACCATCGTTTTACTTGCATATTAAGCAGCTCAAGACAAATTTTAACTTTGAAACTGTTCGTGCAATTTTAACTAATTATTGGCTAGAATATTGTCTTACTAACGTTCGTAATAAAATTAACTATATATTTTGTTATCTTAAATCATTCTATATATTTCAATAATGCGTTAAATAATAAATGAAATATATATTTACCACTACCAGCCATGATCAATAATCACGATGATTAACTCTCATTTTATTGCAATATTTTTTCCTCAGGAAACCTCATTTGAGTGTATAATCTGCCTTTTTCTTCAAAGCTTTGTATCCTGACTGTCATTAAGATTTTGCAGCTGTTTCCAGTTGCTTCTAACAAAATTATTCTGTCACAGTACAATACATACTTATAACCCTATCCTAGAAATATAAATGCTGAAAACCACTCTATCAAACTTCCCATTCTTTTCTCCAATCAATTCTTAGAAGTCGTAAATCGTATTTCATATTTTCCTCTCTTCTCGGAATCTCCCATTTATTTACTTATAAAATTGAATCTTATGAGCCCCGAGCAATTTGTGCTAATACACTCGTTTGCCATCTTCAACGCTCAGTAAAGTATTTCGAATTCAGAAAGTGGCAACTGAGAAGCAGTCGATCAGATTTGGGATGTAAATAAGATAAGGATTAAGGAGGACAGAGAATATATTAAAAAGTACACGGTATCTTTGGGTTCTAATTTTGGAATCATAAAATGAAGGTTTCCGTAAAATATTGCAATCCGAAAATCACGGGATTGTTACAATCCAAGTTTTTGCAAAATAGTATTCATATTAGCTGATTTTATTAATAATATAAAAACTGATTAATGTTTTTATAATTATCATAACTGCACTATTAAAAAGAGAAATAAACCTTCAAAAGGGAATAAATATGAGCTACCACTACTAATATCCATGCACTATTACTACTAATATAAATGCACTATTAAAAGCGATACCAATGGAACAAATCTACACTATCTACAGCTATATTGTCAATATTTTCAAAAGGCAATTGGGCTGGTCGTGAAAAATGACTAGTTTAGAAAATAAAAATCCATCCGTGGATTTTATATGTATCAAGGTTGATTCTGTAAACGATATAACTATAAACAATTTAATGGAGTAAAACTCTATACAATGTTTCAAAAATTTATTGAAATGGCATGTAACATTATAATTAATACTCCTAATCTTTATTTATTTACTAGCAGTATAGCCGTTCTTCATACGGAATTTATATTATAAAAAAAACATAAATTCACAATTATGTGCAAATTCTTATGTGTATTCTAAATGGCATTGTGGTTCAAAACATTCTATTAAAAAATTAAATGAATACTACTAAAATGGATTTTAACAGTATCTGTTCCTTCTGTACAAAATTATCTTCACAGACAGATCTGAAGAATAAAACAGCCTGGTCCCGTTTGCAAACAAATTTACAAAATTATGAAATTGAATCAATATATGTCAAAATGAATGTTGGAAAAATGTATAGGAAGAAATATGTATACCCTACTACTTATATTCCAGTAGATTAGAAGATATACCCGTGTATTGGTAGAAAATTATCCGTGCTACAATATATGAGTTTCAAAAATATTTGCCAAAATAAAACAGATGACGTAATAAATTGAAAATATTAATAATCACCCATAATCTTTAAACCTAAAGACCGTAATTGATATAATCTAGTAAAAACGCAATTTTGAGAAAACTTATTTTATATACATTACTTTATTATTTAAATCGAAAAAGATTTAATAAAAATCGTCTGCGCATAAAAACATTTAATCCGTTGTTAAGCAACATGATATGATTTTCTTCAAATAAATTGGTGGAAAAAATATCGTCAATGCTATGTTTATGGAAAGTTTAATTGTGGGTTTTAACACTTTACAACATAGTTGAAAAGTGTTTATGTATTTTGTTCAATCAATCTGTCTGTCTGTCCGTTTGCACGAATATAATGATGGGAATGAAAATGACTGGGAATGTACATGAATAATATCACCCAATTAGTTTTGGATTGAACCCGGGTTGAAAAAATGAAATACATTGAACCTTATGGTACCAAATTTTTCAAAAAATTTTAAATAAATTAGGAAATATTTAAATTATTCCATAAAAAGTATGCAAAATATTCTCGGTAGTATTTTAAATGAAAATTAAAATAATAATTACTCCCGTATTATATGACGAGATCATGTGACCCACTTCAAAATAAAATAGGGCATCCATCTTGTGACAAAATCGTGATTTTTAAAGTACTTTTTAATTTATATTTAGTGTTGTATCCGTCCTGAAAACCTCTTTATGTTTGCTTAATTTCTGTGCATCTATATTCTGAAACATCGCAAGTACAATATATTTGAATTTAAATAGTCATCCAACTTTGATTATTTCTATAACGAAGCCTAATTTTCGCTTATGGAGAATGTAAACACATCAAGCTGTAAGATAAGTTGTATAAGAATTGCTGAATTACTTAAACGCAAAATTATTTAGCTCTAGAGTGTGCAGTATAGCTGATATGAATGAAACAATCATTGATTTTCCATAGAGAAGCAGACGATTTTATAGCAGACTTTTCGATGAAGTTTTAAACATATGGTAAAATTACTTCAACTTCCATGGTTTAAATTTTTAAGTAAAATAAATTGTTGTAGTATTGTGATAAATGAAAGGAATGGAATGAAAGTGTATGAATGAAATATTTACTGCTTTTACATAGAGAGAGCCAGGCGATTTATATTTCGATGACGTCATTTGAATAACGTTATTTTTTTTCGAGTTAAATTTTAATTTTTCAAATATAATACATTTTTGTAGTATTGTGATAATTTTAAAAATATTACCACTGAATGTATCGCACTTTAGTTTAAATAAAATTGCATTGGAGTTGGAAAGTGTTACCTTGTGAAGTGGCTATACCTTGGGTGAATGTGGCTATACCTTGATAGTGGCTATACCTATAATAGTGGCTATACCTTGGGTGAATGTTAAAAAAATTAAAAAGAAGAATGAAGTAAAATTATTTAATGAATGAAAGAATAAAATAATAGAAATTATTCTTAGAATAATTATTCTTATGTATTCAGCTAAAAAAATTAAAGCAAATCATCCTCCTATATATTCTACATTGAAGCCTGATACTAATTCAGATTCTCCTTCTGCGAAATCAAAAGGACTTCGATTAGTTTCAGCTAAACAGCTAATTAATCAAATTATAAATAAGATTGAATTTCCTCAAAGGAAATATATTATATTTTGTGATTCTCTAATTTGAGTAAATAAATAAGATTGAGATAGGATAATAATAAATAAAATAATTAAAAAAAAAGAAACTTCATATGAAATTATTTGAGCTACGCTTCGGATGGATCCTATGTTACAATATTTTGAATTAGTTGATCATCCAATTATTATAATAATATATACTATTAAAGTTGAAAGAATAAAAAATAAAAGTATGTTATTTTTATTATCAAATATTGAATAAAAATTAAATGAAATTAATGGTAAAATTATTAAAGAAATTATAAGAGATATAGCTGGTATAATATAAGAGATAATAAAATTTATATTTTCAGTTGTGATTAAATTTTTATTAAAAAGTTTAATAGCATCTCTAAATGGTTGTAAAATTCCTAAAATACCTACTTTATTAGGTCCTTTTCGAATTTGTATATATCCTAGAAATTTTCGTTCTAAAATTGTATAGAAAGCTACTCTAATTAAAATTCTAATAGAGGATAAGATAAGAATTAATATAAATAAAATATAGATTAATTAGATTCTAATTCTAATGCATTAATTTGCTAATAAAATATTTTAAATATTTTAATTGGTCCTTTCGTACTGTAAGAAAATAAAAAAAGATAGAAACCGATCTGGCTTATACCGATCTGAACTCAAATCATGTAAATAATTAAAAGTCGAACAGACTTTCTTTAAAAATTTTTGCTTTTTTAAGGAAAAATAATTCAACATCGAGGTCGTAATTTTTTTTTTAAATAAGATCTTTAAAAAATATTACGCTGTTATCCCTATAGTAACTTGTTTAGTTAATGATATTAGATTATAAAAAATAAATAAATTAAAATAATAATTAATTAACTTCCCCAGTTAAACTTTAGTAAAGTTTAATAGGGTCTTTTTGTCTTTTTTTTTATAAATATTTTTTTATATTTAAAAAAAGTTTAAAATTTAAATTAAAAAAAATAAATTAAATGTAAAATCGTTTATTCTAGTCTTTAATTAAAAGACAAATGATTATGCTACCTTAGCACAATATAATTGCGGCTATTTAAAGTCATTGAGCAGATATTACTAATAATTAATTCTATTAGAGATGTTTTTGATAAACAGTCATTAATTTTTAGTTAAATTATTAAAATATAATTAAAAATTTTACTTATATAATCATTATATATTTTATATAAAAATTTTTAATTTTTATATTTTAAAAAAAATAATAAAGAATTATTAAATTTTATAAAAATTTTTATTTTTAATTTTTATAAAATTAAAAATAAATTTTTACTATAAATTAAATTATAGTAATTTGTTAAATTTTAATTTATTTAAAAAACCAGATATAATTTAATCGAATAACGTTTAATTACTATTTTAATTTTTAATAGATTTATGTAATAATTATTAAAAATTAAAATAGATCATAAATTTTCAGGAATTATAAATTTTTATTTTTAATAGATTATTCCTGATACAAAAGGATCATTTATTTTCTTTTTTAAAAGTAAAAAGATCCTTTTCAGTTTATATAGAATATAAATATTAATTTAAATTAAATAATTATTTTTGATAAAAATTAAATTATTATTATTATATAGAATCTTTTCAGTGTAAGTGAAATGTTATAAAGCTTGACAAATCTTGATGCTCTTTCCAAAACATCAACTATGTTACGACTTACCTTATTTTAAAAATAAGGGTGACGGGCGATATGTGCACATTTATATCTATTTCATATTAAATTATTATTATAATATTGTTATTATATTCTATTTTATAAAATTTTATAAAATAATAATCTTTAAATTATATTTAATGCAACCCATTGATATCTTTTTTATTTATTACACCTTGATCTAATATTTTAATTTTTATTAAGAATAATAATTTATAATTAATTCTTATAATGATGGTATATAAATTATAAAAAAAAGTGAAAATAAATGTGGTATATCAATTAAATAACAGGTTTCTATAAAAAGATGAAATGCCGCCGTAATAAATAAGTTTTATTAATATGATATTAATACTAAATTTGTAAAAAAATACTAGGGTTTCTAATCCTATTTTAAAATTTAAAATTTTAATTATAAATTAATTATAATTTTTTATAATAAAATTTTACTTAAAATTAAAAATTAATTGTAAATTAATTTTATAATTTATTATAATAAATTAATTAAAAGTATAACCGCAGCTGCTGGCACTATTATTAGTAAATTATTTTATTAAAAATTTATAATATAGTTTATATAGAAAAATGTTTTTAAATTTAAGAAATAAAAAAATAATAATTTTAATAAAATTTATTTTATAAATTTATAAAAAATTATTTTTATTAGATTTAAATCTCTGTAAAAATCAAGTTTTTATGTGCGTAAACACTATAATAAATTTCGGCTAAAGTGTGAAAATGAAAATAAAGTAAAATGCTGCTTAATTTTCGAAAAAAAAAGAAGTTAGTGCACAACATTTTTAAAGCTTTATATATGTACATATATAAAGGTTTATAAGGCTATTCTCCTCATTTTTTCATTAAAATAAATTTTTTATTATATAAATATTTATATCAAGACTATTAAAAAAATTTTTAATAGTCTTGATATAAATATTTATATATTTAATATATTTATTATTAAAGATAAATGTAATTTTAATAAATTTTATTTTAAAAAAAATTAAAACTTATTTTAAAAGATAGAAATAATATTTTCGAAGGCTTCCTCTTCAGCCGCAAAAGAAGAGGAAGCCAAAGAAAAATAATATATTGATTATCTTATCTTTTTAGAAATAAATTAATTAATAGATTTCTTTAGGAATTCTTAGTTATAAAAATTATTTTTTAATTTATATATAAAAGTGAATATGAATATATTTTATATATATTATAAGTTTTTATCTCATTTATTATATTTAAAATATATTATATTTGAATGAGATATATTACATACGTTATTATATTAATATAAATCAGTATTGTAAATTATTGTAATTTAATTAAGCTAAAGCTAATGAGTTCATACCTCATTAAAGAAAAATGTTTCCTTCAATTTTTCTTTTTATCTTTTTATATATAATAAGATTTATTATATGTTTAAATAATGATGATTGATTTTTGGTTTGGCTAGGATTAGAAATTAATATAATAAGATTTTTAATATTAATTTATAATCGTCAAAGAATAATATGTGTTGAATCTTGTATAAAATATTTTTTTATTCAAAGATTAGGTTCTATAATATTTTTAAGAATTTTTTATTTAAATAAAAATTTATTAATTTATATAAGAGGATTAATAATAAGATATAAAATAGGGGCTGGTCCTTTTTATTTTTGGTTTCCTTCTGTATGTTCGGGAGTAGGTTGATTAAGATGTTTTTTTTAATATCATTTCAAAAAATGATTCCTTTAATGTTAATAATTATATTTATTAGAATTATTTTATGAATAATTATTTTAATAAAATTAATAATTGGGGTTTTTGGGTCATTTAATCAAAGACAAATAAAACGTTTATTGTCTTATTCATCTATTCATCATATTGGGTGATTATTGATATGTATAATTAGAGATAATAATTTTTGATTATTATATTTAATTTTATATAGAGCAATTATTTATTGTCTTATTTTTTATTTTATGAAAAATGAGATAAGAAATATTTTACATATTATAAAGATAAAACAAAAATGAGCTTTATTTTTGATAATATTAAGAATAGCAGGAATGCCTCCTTTGTTGGGGTTTTTTTTGAAATGAATATCATTTATTTATATCATAAAAATAAGTTATATTATTATTATTTTTATAATTATAATATCTGTAATTATATTTTATGTATATATACGATTGATTTATGATATTATGATAGGGTTAAGAAAAAAATAGATTTTATTAATAATAATATATATTTTATATATTTTATAAGATATGATATTTATAGATATTTTAGAATTATTTTTGGATGTATAATTGGATTTATATTAATTTTGTAGAATATTAAGATATAAATCTATTAACTTTCAAAGTTAAAAATAAAATATATAACGTATATGAATTTACAATTCATCATCTAATGATTATATAAATATTTTAAATTTGCAATTTAATGTTTATATAAACTAAATTACTGCGATGGTTATATTCTACAAATCATAAAGATATTGGAACATTATATTTAATTTTTGGTGCATGATCAGCTATAGTTGGAATAGCTATAAGAGTTTTAATTCGGGTAGAATTAGGACAAACAGGAAGATTATTAGGGGATGATCATTTATATAATGTAATTGTTACAGCTCATGCTTTTGTTATGATTTTTTTTATAGTTATACCTATTATAATTGGGGGATTTGGAAATTGAATGGTTCCATTAATATTAGGAGCTCCAGATATAGCTTTTCCTCGAATAAATAATTTGAGTTTTTGATTATTACCTCCTTCTTTATTTTTATTATTTATTTCTTCTATAGTGGAAATAGGAGTTGGGGCAGGATGAACAATTTATCCCCCTTTAGTTTCTTTAATTGGGCATTCAGGAAGATCTGTGGATTTTGCTATTTTTTCTTTACATTTAGCTGGAGCTTCTTCAATTATAGGGGCTGTTAATTTTATTTCAACTATTATTAATATACGGTTAATTGGAATGAGAATAGAAAAGATTCCTTTATTTGTTTGATCAATTTTTATTACTGTTATTTTATTATTATTATCATTACCTGTTTTAGCAGGTGCTATTACTATATTATTGATAGATCGAAATTTTAATACTTCTTTTTTTGACCCTGCTGGGGGAGGGGATCCTATTTTATTTCAACATTTATTTTGGTTTTTTGGCCATCCTGAAGTTTATATTTTAATTTTACCAGGGTTTGGAATTGTGTCTCATGTAATTAGATCATCAGTAGGAAAACGTGAGCCTTTTGGTAGATTAGGAATAATTTATGCTATAGTAGGAATTGGGGGAATAGGATTTGTTGTGTGAGCACATCATATATTTTCTGTTGGAATAGATGTGGATACTCGAGCTTATTTTACAGCTGCTACTATAATTATTGCTGTTCCTACAGGAATTAAAATTTTTAGATGAATAGCTACTTTATATAGTTCTTATTTTGTAATAAGAACTGCTTTAATATGATGTATTGGTTTTGTATTTTTATTTACTTTAGGAGGAATTACTGGTGTGGTATTATCTAATTCTTCTTTAGATATTGCATTACATGATACTTATTATGTTGTTGCGCATTTTCATTATGTTTTAAGAATAGGAGCAATTTTTGCTATTATGGCTGGTATTACATATTGGCTTTCAATATTTTTTGGTGTTATTTTAATAGAGAAAAAAATTAAATTACAATTTTATACAATATTTATAGGAGTGAATATAACATTTTTTCCTCAACATTTTTTAGGTTTAAATGGGATACCTCGTCGATATTCAGATTATCCAGATGCATTTATTTTTTGAAATGTAGTTTCTTCTTTAGGCTCTTTATTATCAATAATTAGTTCTTTATATTTTATTTTTATTATTTGAGAAAGATTATTAATAAAATATTCTAGATTTAGAATGTATTTTACTGATTCTTCTTTAGAATGAATAAATAATGTTCCTCCATTAGATCATACTTTTAATCAATTAAATTTATTAAATAACTATTGTCTATTTGAGGTTCTTTATATTTTCAAAATGGAGTTTCTTTGATTATAGAGCATTTAATTTTTTTTCATGATCATACAATAATGGTTATAATTATAATTATAATTATAGTAGGATATGTTTTATATGATTCTTGTGTAATAATATTTTATAATAACGGGTTGTTTGAAGGTCAAGAATTAGAAAGAATTTGAACTATTTTTCCTATTATTTTTTTATTGTTTATTGCTTTTCCTTCGTTACGTTTATTGTATTTAATAGAAGAAGAAGACATATATGAGTTATCTGTAAAAGTGATAGGCCATCAATGATATTGAGAATATGAATATATAAATATAGATAATATAATCTTTGATTCCTATATAGATCAAGAAGAAAGAATGTTTCGTTTATTGAATGTAGATAATTCTTTAATTTTTCCTATTAATACTAATGTGCGGATAATTGTATCAAGTGTGGATGTAATTCATTCTTGGGCTATACCAGGGCGTACATTGCAGTTGGAAACCAAAGCTTTATGCATGATTGATCTTTCTTGATTACTAAAATCTTGACAACCCCTGGTCCTAAAAACCCGAAACATAGACTCAATTTTAATTGGCACTATTTCACGGCTATCTACAACATTTGATGAAATTCGGTGCAGCTGTTCTCCCATGATGATGAGACACGCAGGCAGAATTGCAATTCTATTTATATAGATTACTAATCTATAGTTTGTTATATAATTTGCGGTATATATTTATTTATATCTTAAGCCATTCTTTATTTTTAATAGTCTTGAAATAATGAATAAAGCATATATTTACCACTACTTGCCCTGATCCGCAATAAATATATCTAGCTCTAATTTTTAATACACAATTTTTCAATCTTTGATACTTTCTCTTCAAGAGCGTAACATTAACGTTTTTCCAAGCTTTATATTCTAACTATACCATTACCATTCCACAGCTGCTCTCAACCGTTTCTAATAAATTGATTCCGTCACGGTATAATACGTACTTAAAACCATATTCTATAAATATAAATACTGAAACTTACACTATCAACTTTATCCTTCTTTTCTCCAATCAATTCTTAGAGTTCGTAAAGCGTATTTCCCATTTTCCACCCCTCTCCGTATTTCCCCCGCTTATTTACTTATGAGATTGAATTTTAGAAGCCCTAGGGCATTTGTGATACTACAGTCGTTTACCATTCTCATCGTTCGATGAAGTATTGCTGGCTCAGAAAGTGTCAACACAGAAGTACAGTTGCAAAAACTAGAAAACACTCAACTCATTCCTAAAAACCCGAATTTTTCGGGGAAAAAATCTTTTGTAAAAATTGACACATAAAATGTTCAACATTGTATAATTTAAAAATTTACCACATTTTTATTGTAAGGTAAGATTCGTAGACAAAAGTAATACATTATTTCATCATTTCACAATGAAAATTGTAAAATGATATGTTACAGCAAAGTAAACTTTAGTTTTTGCATGTTTGCGCATGAAAAATTGAGTAGATCTGTTATAAAACATATTAAAGCTTGAGGATCTTCCCAATATAAAATAAAACAAATTAACTTTCCATTGAAATTAGTTAACTACATCTTTAATCTTTGAAATAAGAAGGCTTAGAACCACAATATATTTGTTTCAAGTTAATAATTCAGTCGTATGTATTTAATATAAAACGTTAAAAAAATTATATTAATGATTATAATTTGCACATTGTCTTCAAAGGTTTTACTAATATTAAAATTTGAAATATAAATTTTATTTTAATAGTTTCTATCTACATACTAGCATTAAGATTGGTAAAACGTCTGTAAAAATAAGAACCTTCAACTAACATTTATTACAAATATTTTAACTTTGCAATATGTTGAATTAGCAAAAATGTATATAAAACTCCAAAATTAGTGTCTACTTATCAAAATTTCCAATATTTCGGTTTTATTCCCCCAAATTCCCTAGTTTATTCCCGTTTTCCAAAATTCCCATGTTTTTAACAACTCTACAGAGAAGCGGTTGACAGCCTTCAGAATATAAACACAATAGATATTTTTAAGATGAAAGAAATAATAAAAGGTACATGGTATCTTCGAATTCTAATTTTGAAATCATAAATTTGCTAAAAGAATAATTCCAAAATCTCTGGATTACCGAAAGTAAGGACTCTGACTATATCCATACAATCTATTTTAATTAATGAAGTAAAAATTATTTCCTGATATTTACATTTATCAAAATTGAACTAGTATATAAAACTATAACACGGAATAAGAGTACAATACTGATACTGATATAGATGCACTACTGAAAGTGATGCCATCCATTTAATGGAGGAAAACTACGCTAGCAACTGTTACTGCAAGACAGCTATTGAAAGTTGTTTCCAAAAGAAAATGAGATGGTAGGTGAAAGTAGCTATAGTTTATGAAATGAAATTTCGTTCGTGGTTTATATATTTTCCAAAGCTGTTCTTGGAAACCATGCCATTAATATAATGGTGTTAAAACTTCACAGAGCAATATAACATGTTTAAAAAAGTCATTGAAATCTTAAATAACATCACAATTTAGATTTCTAATTTGTGTATTCAACACACACACCGAGTTTTTCCCGATTCATTTCTTAGAATCTATCGAACTAATTTTGGAAATTATATTTTCATTCGACTACGATACTTTTTCAGCTGTATCGAAGAGTTTAATTAATCACAAAATACTACATTCTTAAAAGATGGTTTGAAAATTCGACAAATTATATATTGGATGTACTAAAAATTTTTAAGATGGCCTCGTTGGCTTCTCGTTGTTACAAACTGCGCCGCAAAAGTTTTGAAGGCCAAACTCCGATAGATGGAAACTTCTTTTGAAAATTATTTTGGAAAAATATTTTGCTGCTCTCTAAATGTATTCGCGAATTTTTTATTTTTTATTTTATTTTCTGTGTTTAATTTTTGTTATTATTTTTTTGAGCTGCGTTTCAGTTTTTTTCCCTTTCTTTTCTTGCTTATATACAGAATCAAGCTCAAAAACGATTTTTATTTGTATCTTGTTTTCTGCTTGTGTAAAACAGTTTGCCTTCTGTTCCTACAAAAAAAAATTGTCTCATTTCTTTTTCTAATGAAAGCTAACATGAAAGACGAGACTGTAAACTATATTTTAACTGCAGAAATTGTTAATAGATGAAGAATCCAATATTGGTTTTTGAATTAGCAGCGAATTTATTGTTAATTACTTTAGGGACCAGTAATATGTTATATTATTTGGAATCACTTCATATGGCTGCATCCTTTAGCATTCGCTTATTTTTAAATCCTACGGTTTTAACTATATTTTGTAATTTTTCGAGCAATAATAGTAACTATAACTATCAAGTTCACATTTTTATAGTCTGTTTTTTAACGGACTTAACAGAGCGAGTCCTGCTCTATATTTTTCGACTTGCTCGAATTGTGGTCCTTACCAGGTCTACTCAAGAAGAGGACGAACACAATGTACGTTCAGAGGGATATAGACTGGCCTATAGATTCCTCAATTCTCTGTTCTTTCGGTTCGATTTGAACAGTGTAGATGGCTTTCGTTATCTGAGAACTATCTACGTAGTCTTTGAGTGCCGAGATAAAGCGGGTTCTACGGCCTCCATAGTGAGTAGTTATGTAGATGTATTTTCGGTTCTATCTGTATAAATTCAACAATCTTAGTGTCTATTATTAGCCTTGACCTAATTGTGTTTCAGTAGGCATGTACTAAAATGCATCAGCCTATTGAAGGCATTTCATAGCTATTTAAAGAAAATTCGGCGGTGGCTACAGTCCGATGGAGCCGCGATGGTTTTGTGTAAGTAACATTTTGTAAAATAAATTTCCAGTGAATTTCAACAAGTTTATTCAATTTTTTTTTCAAACTCATTTGTTCCATTTACAGGCCTTTCAAGCGCTACAAGACACTCGCTATCTGTTTATAGCTTGCTAGCACTTTCAGTTCTCGCTCCGATTTAATCTGGATGCATAGACTCCATGTCAAAATAGAACATTATTTTATTAACTTGCATGGGTGTATATTAATTGACCTTATGCAGTATATTTGACGAGATTTTAGATTCAAGTTAATCCATAAACTTTGCATAGCGGCACATAAATTCGTATATTTCCATCTATCCTGTTCAAAACCTCATCAATCATTAAACACATTTAGAATCCCCAAGTCCATCTAACTTCCTAATTTTCTTAAAACAAAAACAATATTTGTTCACCAATATTCCCCCCAAGGAATACTTAAACATATTGAGTTAAAATACTCGTGAGATTTTAGGTATTATAGCTTTTCTACCCCAAGGTTAAAGTACTAAACTATCGAAATTATAACCACTCTACTCTGAAAACTAAGAGCTCGGTCAAAAATCCAATGATATACACTTGTGACGTTTTTGATGAGCTACAAATTCTTGTTCATTGTTCATAGCACTTTTAGTTTTTAAGATATAAGCATTTTACAGACTTGAAAAGTGGAACGTGTTCAATCTTCTTCAACTTGACAAGACGAGTACTCATAAATTATAAGAGCTCTTTTTTAAAATAAATATTGCTCTGGAAACTCTGTTTCCTAATGCATATTTCTGTTGCTTACTATTTATAGCTATCTTTCATAGTTTCGAATGTATTTCGAGTGAAAGTAAGAAAAATGAGAACAGATACTTTTTTCATTTTTCTTACTTGCAAGCTTATATCGCCATACAAATCATAAAGTTTTTTTCGAAAAAAGTGTTTAAAATATTAAAATATTGAATTTATTTTTATATATTCATAATCTGTACCCTATTTCTAACATGAAAACAAAAAGTATTTCCATTTTTATCTATCAAGTATGGAGATATAAGCTTACAAAATGTTTACATTTTTCGTAACGCCTCGATTTCCGCCATACACATCATAAAGACCAAGATAACCACAGACGGCTATTTTTATAACGGATGTATACTTGTGTAACGAATTAAAAAATAAAAATGCCAAATACAGTTAAAGGAATTTTACATTTCTGGATTAAAATATCCCCTATTCCGAATTATGTATATATATTTTTCAGGACCATACTTTCTATTACTTCGGGAACAAAATTATTAGTATGTTTGGGTTATAAATCCTATTTTTCGGAAATTACATCTTTCTTATAAGGCCTATTTAAAAGTTTTAGTATGACCTTATGTCCTTATGAAATCTATCGACCGTGCGCCCAACCGCTTTATGTCGTCTTCGAGAGCATCGTTGGGACTCAGAAAATGACATCAATGTATGTCCTTCATAAGGAGTTATGAAGGATTTCCAAAATCAGGAAAGCTATTAAGCTTCTTAATGTAAGGTCCGTTGTATCAGTTAAGGCTGATTTCAATAGACTCGCATGTTCTTATCAATGAAATGAGGAAATTATAAGTATTCATTGTAAGTTCACATCTATGCACAAAATAGATAGGTAAGAATAAATGTGTACAGCTGAGGGAAAAGAAGCCCAGACCTCTTGTTATTCAAACATTTTTAATAGTAGAGCAAATTTTGAGATATCATCCGATTAGAAATAACGTTATCTACAAATTATTGTCCATGATTGGCCCTACGGATTTGACGTGCCAGATCTCCGACTAGACACGGGAACAGTTTGGGTTGAGTCGGAAATCGAACTCGGGTCCTTCGAGTGTAATCCCATCGCCCTAACCAGTAGGCTTCCCCGCTCCAAATCGGACTATTCGAATTTTAAGATCTTTAAAGAAATTGGAAGCTTATAAGACAAGAAAAATAGTTCCAGGAACATTGGTTACGGTATGTAGGTCAGGGTAAAAATAATCTATAGTTTAAACTGCTCTTTGGATGCGAGTGATAACAAAATAGTATTTTATACAACTATATTATTATATTACATTTCTAAATAGTATTCATCACAGAAACCAGCTAAGTCAATATAATCCATTGGCATCACTAAGCTACTGCCAACTTCAAGTAAGAAATTCTTTAAGAAAAATTATACAAGAATAACTTGGAAAAGAAAGCTTCCAGTACATCACAATGAATATCACTGCTGCTGGTAGATTACATATGTTTGTACTTCCTTTATAGACAACATAATATTATCTACTTTTTATATGATGTTTTTATATGTCTGTTATAAAAAAATACAAAAATATATATCCTATAACACAGGTCTTTTTACATTCTGACACTAATTACAATGGAAATAAACTTAATCAAAGATCCATGTTTCATGTATTATTTAAATCGAGTACAGCTTCAGACATATATTTTGTTAGAAAAAACGCTATTGTTAGCGAAAATACTTTTAAAAGAACTTACCTTATTTCGGAAAATGAAGTTAATTTTATTCGCATTTTAAAGGATGATAGATTGTCGTAAAATCAGTAAACGATGCTGGAAAAATTTATAAGCTGAAGACTAGTCCCTGTAATTGATGGACAAGTTAAAAATTAAACGATAAAAATAGGACCGTTCTGTTTTTAAAACCATTAATACGTCGCACTTTTATTCTAGGAAGACATCAAAGCAACCTTCCTGTTTATCACGGGTCATAAAATTTGGATGGATTGAATAAAATGAGAAATTATGTCGTTCTAGATCCAATGACGCTGTTTATGTCTATCTCATATTCGGAACATAAGTATTTTAGGCTATGAAAGCCTCTGACTATTAATTAATGAATCAAGATGGATTAAAATATGGAGTGATTATTTAATTAGAATATAGCGCATTGTTTATAAAGCATGATACAGGAGAGCAGATTTATATTAGAATAATCCAATGTTATCGTTGTGAACAAATTATTTTTTGGAATAACTTGAAGAAAGAGTAAAGTGATCAAGTTCCAACCCGCATCCGAACCACATATCCTTGAACTAAACGGACGACGATTTAACAATGCAGCTACTGGTTCGGAAAATTTGTCGCCTACTAGGAAATCTTATCCTGACTTTGCTCTAATAAAAATGGGTGGGGTTTCCGTTTCCTCAGATGTACATTTAAAAACTCCTTTGCCCGAAATTTAAGATAAAATCCTCTGAATAAAATGACACCCGAACTTATGCAGCGAATTCTCGAAAACCTAACAGCGATTTTACGATACCACCGCCTAAAACAAACAAACAAAAAATGAATTAACTTGCTGGGCAAGAGAAATACACCCTGTAGTATGCAGGGCACGTTCAATCCAGGTACACAGTCTTATACTCCAGCCGAAAAGCGGAGTATGCACAATCCGAGTTCGGACAACCCGAATTCGATTTCAAATTCGAATTCAACCCGATTCAATTCGATGTCAACCCGAATTTAAAACTGTCCCCGTGTTCACGTAGAGTACGGACACATTAAATGTGTAAACCCGTAAGTCAATCCGACAGTTTAGAGACAGGGGACAAAGGGTACGGTCTCTAGGGTTGCGTCCACCACTGGGTTATGGTCTAAATTGGGTGGCACATCTCTGCCATCCAACCAGATACCTTACACCTTTGGGTAGGTCGGACACTCTGGGTCGAAGAAGAAGAAAATTAAAATGTAGCATAATTAGAAGCTGAGATTCAAAATTATAAAATTAATATATTTTATGTTGATTTTAGAATCTCATATATCGAGAAAACAAAACTGCATTATGATTAATTCCCTAATAAGAAAAATCTGATGTGGGCAGCACATGACTTTCCCTGCAGACATATACACGCATTCTCTTTATTTTAATTAAATTTAATTCACTATTAATTCAATTTTTGTTCTCATTTGGTAACTGGACTCATTTTCAAAGGTGGCGTAGAGAAAAAACGAAAATATCTCGAGAACGGCTAGTCCTAGTGTAATGGGGTTGGTCTTATTCTTTTTTTCGTTAGAAATTACGTATGAAACAAGCATTTAATGGATGTATTTCAGCATACGCAGTTTTTTATTTTAGATTTTAGAGATTTTTGCGGGCCATTTTGCAAAAAAAAGGCAGGTTGTTTCTTTCCAAATGATGCCAAAATCTAAGCAGCACTAGGGTGATCCACAAACGACTTATCTACCAAATTTTGTGAAATTCGGTCCATTAGATTTTCAGCTAGAGTGGATACAAGCTTTTGCGGGCCATTTAGAAAAAAAAGGCGGGTTCTTTTATCACGAATCGTACCCAAAACAAATCAGCACCAGATTCTCCCACAAGTGAATTACCTACCAAATTTTATGAAATTCAGTCAATTAGTTTTTTAGTTAGAGTGGATACAAAATCTGCACAGACAGACACACAGACACATATACAGAGACGTCACGTTAAAAGAGTTTTTTCGTATTCTAGAGGTCTCGAAACGTGTAGATCCGTCGAAAACTCGAGTTGCGATTTTCGACATGATTCCAATACTTTCTCTATATATTATCATGTATAGCAGGGAAAGTAAAAAAGTAATATCTATAAGCATATTAATTATAAACATAATGTACAAAATTCGATGTTTCCAAAATATTGCCAAATTAGCGATAATTCGCCAAATTTGTCTCCAAATTTTTATTAATTCCAGGCTTTCCGGATTTTTAAATAATAGCAATGGTTGCCTGTAAATGCTGTTTTCTGCCGGAGACAGGCAATATGGAGATATTTTAGATATTCATAACAATATCAATTGGTATCAAACCTGAATGCTTCAAAAAGAGGATTGATAACATTTTTGCGAGTACCAGTTTTATTTTTATCTTATTCCATATTCATTTTTATTCTACTCCTTCCCATCACCGAATTTCTTGTCGACAGAATTGAGATTTGAATTTTAAACTTTTCTGCTTAATTTTAGTTTTAACGTAGAAATTTGTTTGGAATATTTTAATACATTATAATGTTCAGGCAAAATATTTCGAATAAACGCTGATTTAATGTATAATATAAACTGACATAAAATGTTTCGTTGCCCTATAAGCAGTCACTGGTGCTGCAGTCTTTTATGGGCGATTTTAAAATCTTTAGGAAGACGAAATTCTCAAATGATAGTCTAAGTAAAATAAAATAGTGCCAAGAGATTGTTCTATGGTTTAGGAGTTGTTAAATATATCTCATTTTCAGCCAAAAATGGTGGCATTTTGGGGTCGATCAGATTATTATGGCTCATAAAATTGGGCAGATTGAATAAAATGAGAAGTTATGTTTTTGAGTGAATGCAAAATTTATAGCTATTTGAGATTGAGACATGATAAGCATTTCAGATTCCACTTTTCCCAGAGATTATTTAATAATTTTGAAGGTTTCATAAAGAAATGGAAATATTTTAGTAATAAAATAATGTAATTTGCATATCTTACAGTTGAAATAATTAATGATATCTATATGGAGATATTAAGTAGTTTTGAAGAACTGGATAACCATGACAGAAACTTTATATAAAAAATTCTAATGCAATATAAAAAAAAAATATATATCCAAAGCCAGGACCAATTCAGATTCTTCTGACATATTTTTTTACATCTTATAAGCTGTAAAATGATCCTAACCCGCTCTAGCAACTGAGCTATCACTTCGCAATTGAACCTTTTGTTACTATATTTCCTTCACTCAACGATGTCTGACTTCCTGGGACTCCAGTTATCCCTCAGAGGTCACTGAGACTATAAGAGCTTGCAATTCCATCAGAATAGCTCAACGGTAGAGCATTGGCTGGCCAGTACAAAGATCCGTGATACAATTCCCGGTTGGGACAACAAGGATCTTTACAATGACGCCGAATCTTATCAATCCTGTAGATTACTGCAAAGACGTCGGAGGTCTGAAAATTAACCCAGTACGACTATCACAGTTTCAGTGGTCTCTGGTATATTGGGATCATACTTTAAATCAAGGGAGGTCAACGACCACGTAAAAAGTTAATCTGAAGAATAAAAGTAGCAACTGATTCTTCCTAATTGTGGTTAGTTATTGAGAAGCTAATCTGAGATAAAAACAAATAGCAGGAGAGGATCAATCAGATTGTCAGTGGTTCCGCAATATGATATTACAAGGTGGAGAATGTAAAGTCCTCTTCTACGATAAGAGTTTACTTTTCCACGCCAGTAACTCTATGGCTGAGCGCTGGCTGGCCAGTACTAATATCTGTGCTTCAATTCTTAGTTGGAACAACAAGGTTATTTACAACCCTTGTGTCTTATTTAAAGGCTATCCGAAGCTTTGATTATCCGCTGTGGAAGTCAAACATCCAACAAACATATTTTATTTCAAAAAATGTATTTTAATTGTCTGATATTAATATCTATACTCTAATACCATAATATTTTTGATATGTATTTTAATTGCCTGCTATTAATATATCTATACCCTAATACCATAATATTTTTGAAATGCATTTTAATTGTCTGCTATTAATATCTATACTCTAATACCATAATATTTTTGATATGCATTTTAATTGTCTACTATAAATATCTATACCCTAATACCGTAATATTTATGATATGCATTTTAATTGTCTGCTATTAATATCTATACCCTAATACCATAATATTTTTGATATGCATTTTAATTGTATGCTATTAATATCTATAACCTAATACCATAATAGTTTTTATTATACTCTAATATCTGTGATTATACCCTAATATATTTGAAATATATCCTATGCAAATCGAAATGTATCATTTATCCGAAAGATATCGTATGCAAACTCGAATCTGGTGATGAACATAGGAAGAATCCGATAATAGGAGTTTCAGTTCGACTTAAGAGTCATGGTCAGCCATTTTCCTGTCGCGGTTTTCGTGTTTTTTCGTGAGAAGTTCTTTTTCATTCTGTGGACACGTTATTTTGTTATGATTGCTCTTTCTTTATTTACTCTTCACTTATGCCTTCCCTCCGTCCACTATTTTCTCTAGGTGTCACAGAATCCTGGATCATTAGGATCGTTTTCTATTCTGGGAAATGCCAAAAAAAATATTCGCATAAGAAATGGCTTATATTTAGGAGCTAGATGTATTAATAAAGAAGGAAACTGGATAAAAGCAATATTTAGTAAATGTGGAGAAAATTCTAGAGAACACATTTCTAGAGTGTGAGTTTCCCGATTTTCTAATACATACATATTTCATTAAGCTCCACTTCACAATAATTGTCAGAATTAACAAATATCTTACAGCACATGACTCTCCCTACATAATGTAGTGACTTTAATTCTTCCACAAAAATTTAATCGCGTACAATATCCAAAGAACAATATCTTTGGAAATTAAATTAATACCAAGTAAATTGCATTTGGGCGCTTTTGTCAACTTATTATTCCAAATAGATTACATTTTACTATCACTCAAGTGCAGAATCTTATTTGGCATGCAGTTGATATTTAATTAATATACTATGAAATAACTGGTCAAATTATTTGGAAGCCAAAACGCAAAACTACTACATAAAATAACTTCTCTCGTGAATGAAATGAACGAGGTTCACGATGGGGATAACATATTTGTGGCATACAGAAAATCAACAAAGTAGGTGATATTTACTTTTTTTTTCAATTTTATGACACTTTTGTGAATTTTCTTTTGGAAAAAATGTGCAAAACTCGAATATCGAAATCTGTTCTTATTAGCGTACTAAAGTGTGTGTTATTCGTTTTCAGCTGAGAAATTGCATATAAAATGATTATTTATTTAACGCTGCTAAGTTTTTGATTTTTAAAGTTAATTTTTTGAATTACATTCAAAATCGTGCAATATCTCAAAAACGTCATGCTCTACAATTTTGTGTCATTTATTTTCTAATAAAAAATTATATCTAAAATGATTAATTATTTATCTTATTGGAGGTGTTGATATCTAATGATATTTTTTTTCAGAAATTCATTCGAAAATTGGATTTCTCCGAACATTCGTTAAAGATTAAAATCATAAAAGCATTTATTGATTGTAATAATAGTAGCCAATTACGTTTGAAAAACTCTATTCGTTCGGGAAGTATCGCATCCACAGACTCATGAACACACACACTAACATATATATACATACACACATACTAACATATATATACATACACACATACTAACATATATATACATACACACATACTAACATATATATACATACGCACATTAACATGCATGCATAAACAAGCACTAATACGCATACATACACTAACGCGCATACTACTTACACACACTAAAATAAATTCACAAATAAATAACACTTAAAAAACGTTCAATTCGCGTTCTGGGACACTTTAAACGTGATCGTTAGTCAAAAACTCGAATTCGAATTTTCAACCGGTCACAGTACATTTTCTGTGCATTATACTATGTAGGGAAAGTAGAAATGTGCCTGTTTCAGATTTCAAACCCAAGGTTTCCTGATGGATGCCGTATATATTTTGAAGATGGATGCCGCATTATATTTTGAAGTGGGTCACATGATCTTTTCATATGGTCACGTGACAGCTTCATATAAGAGGTGTAATTATTATTTTAATTTTTATTTAAAAAACTACTGAATATATTTTGCTGAAAGTTTTTTTATATATTTTATGGAATAATTTCAATATTACCTAAAATTTTCGAAGCAGTTTGTGAATTTTAAATCCTCTTAAAAATGTTTGAAAAATTAGGTCCAGTAGGGTACAATGTATTTCATTTTTTCAACCCGGGTTCAATCCAAAACTAATGGGGTGATATTATTCATTTATATTCCCATAGGTCCTACGGACCGGCTGAACAACATACTAAAATTTCATTTCGATTAAATCATTTTTACGGCAGTTATCGTGCTAACGGATAGACAGACAGACAGACAAACAGACAGAATGAACAAAATAATAAATACATTTGAACTTTGTTGTAAAGTGTTAAAAATTTGATTGCGATATTTACATTTGGGCTCAGTCTAAAGAAACGTGAAATTTTTACATTTCTGTGCTTTTACAAGAGCGAAAAATGTAAAAGCTTTTTTTAAATAAATGCAAATTTTGAAACAAAATTTCCTTATACATATTTTTGTCCCTAACTATTTATATCTATCTTTTATAGTTTCGAAGACATTTCGAGTGAATGTATGAAAATTTAAAAATAAAACCTCGTTCGGACAGATATTTAAAAAATAAATTCGAAAAAAATTGAGCTGAAACCAAAATTCCATTATATACACCTGTAGCTCTTTCAAAGAGCTACACATTCTTGCTTATTGTTCAAAGCTAACTTTTTAATTTATGAGATATAAGCATTACAAACTTGAAGAACGGGAAAATTTTCCAACTTCATCAACTTAATAAGACGATTACTTTTAACACTTTACAACAGAGTTGAAAAGTGCTTATGACTTTGTTCTTTCTGTATGCCTGTCTGTCCGGTTCTCACGATAACTGTCGTAAAAATGACTTTATCAAAATAAAATTTTAGAATGTTGTTCAGACGGTCTGTGGAACATATGGGAATGTAAATTAATAACAGCATCCAATTAGTTTGGGATTGAACCGGGGTTGAAAAAATGAAATACATTGAACCCTATGGGACCTAATTTTTCCATTTTGTAAGAGAAGTTAAAATTCACAAATTACTTCGAAAATTTTTAAGAAATATTTAAATTATCCTATAAAATATATAAAAAAAGTTAAGTAAAATATGTACAGTAGTTTTTTAAAAAAAATTAAATTAATAATTACATAATAATCAAATTGGCGTCACGTCTGTTTCAACTAAATAAATCAAGGACACAACATTGTTAGACAGTAGGTCATTTATTAGAACATCCTAAAGATGTACTAAGCTTTAAGAACATGGTCAAGGTGCTTTCGGGCGTTAGTACACCCTTCATCAGTGGCTACATGGAAAGCAAACATCGATCATTCATATATGGACAATATACGTAGCAAATTTGCATAAATAAATATAAAATATATTCTGAAATTACGTTAATCCGTGAACTTCGTACATAACTTCTTGCTTCGTGATTGCTTCGTACAGAACTTCTTGATTCGTGAACTTCTTGCTTTAAAACGAAAGATTTTTTCCCAACTTGAAAAACCTTTACCTTTTCAATTTGTAAATTGTACTACTATTTTTATCTCCTCTATTCAGCATAAAGCTGTTGAGAGAGGCCCAAAATTCGCGTATCCTGCTGTTAATTCTAGTTTTATTAATTTAATTTCCCCTGTAGAGGATGTTCTTCTTAACGTTGCTCAAGCCCTTAAGGACCGCGACCGTTTTGTTAGGTATCGGTCTAACACTGCTTTTCAAAATGAGATGAAACTTAAAGGTAAAAATAGGCATTCTGGTTCTGATATTACTTTGAACACTGAAATCGTAGAAATAAAAAAAACCTAAATCTATTCCCGTCGTATCTATTTTAACTGCTGACAAAGCTAAGCAACTTGTTCTTACAAATAAAACTAATTATGTTAATTCGATGCAGAAGTGTATTTTCGAGATGGAATGCAATCAAGTCAAAAAATTCCCAATTACGATGATTAATACTAGGATAGCAAAACTAAAAAAATGTATTGATCTTCCTCCTAATCTTAAATCCGCTGCTTTTCGTACATCCCATTAACTTTCTAAAATGTTTGGTCAAATTACACTTCATAAATTAAATCATCGTATGCGGCCTACTGTTTCCAAATGTAGTGGACCTACTTATTTTTTTAGAAAAATCCCTTGCTTATTTCTTAAAATCGTTTTTTAATAATCATATTTTTTCTGTTAGTTCTACTGAAAATTTCATTAATACCTTGTTTAAAACTAAATGTGTTCCTAATAGTACTATGCATAGTTTCGATGTCGTTTCTCTTTTTCCTAGTATTCCCGTTAGCATTGCTATTCAAATTATTGTTAAAAAACATCAAAATCAAATTTTAAAAACCCCCACTATGGACGCAATCATTTCTGCTTTGAATATCGTTGCAGAGATGAATTATTTTGGCTGCCGCGACGCTATTTACTTGCAAACTTCTGGCGCCCCTATGGGTAGCCCGTTAACTGGTATTTTACGCGAGGCTGTTTTGCAGCAGCTCGAGAGCGAGGTTTTGCCTTTTTTAACCATTTAACCTATTCTTTGCCGCTACGTGGATGATGTTTTTATCATTTGAAATCGTGATTTAAATTATCGCCTTCATCTTTTGAATAAAGTTAATGTTTTTTACCCTTCGATTAATTTTACCGTTGAGCAGGAATCCAATTGTTCTTTACACTTTCTTCATGTTCTGGTTACCCGCCCCTACTTTGGTTTTCAAACTTCAGTTTTCCATAAACCCACCTTTACCAACTCTTGCATCCCTACTATTTCTTTTCAGCCAATATCCTCTAAAAAAGAGTATTTTAATGCTTATTTTAATCGCGCATTTAATGTTTGCCCTTCTATCCCTGCTTTAACTGATGAAATTAATTTTATTTTTAATCTTGGTCATGAGGTTGCTTATTCCTTTGAGTTTATTTATAAGATTTTCGCCCATGTTCGCCGTAAATTTACTCAATCTGATACTAAACTTGTTGCTATCAATGATCGTTCAGCTTATAAATCTGGTTTTTCATACCATCCTAAGATTTTCCGTCTCTTCATTCAATTCTGTCATGATTTTGGTTTCAAACCTGCCCACTCGAATGTTATTACTTTATTCAATTGTATTCGTTCCGATAAATTTGGGGATATTGATGACTTTAAGAGCTATGCTGGGGTGTATGTTGTTCCTTGTTGACTCCTGAAGGTGACTATAACTTTCACATCGGCAGCACTGAACGTAATGTCGGCGTCTGTTTAGCGGAACACGCTCGTAATGTCAGGAATGGTAAATTTTCTACTGCTCTTGCTCAATATATGGCTAGTGATAATTTCCTGCACATCTTTGAAAAAACTTTCCTCCTAATTTGTTGTAATAACCCTCGTAATATTCTTCTTTATGAATCCCTTTTTATTTATATTTACCTTTCGTCGATTTGTAATTCTAATCCCGTTCAAATTCTAAGTTATGCTTGGCGACTCATTCTTTACTCTATGCAATTCAAGTCTCTCCATAATTATATATGCGTCATCCTTGTGAAATGTATGCTGGCTGTTTTTTCAAATTTGTACTTTTCTGCTAATGTTCTTAATATATGATTTTTAAAGAATTTTTTACCTATTTTTTAGGTTTATTTGTATTAATTAATAGCCTATTCAACTTACTAATTTCAGATTATAGTCAATATTTATTTATGCAAATTTCCTACATATATGATCTATATATGAATGATCCATGTTTGCTTTTCATGTAGCCACTGATGAAGGGTGTACTAAAGCGCTCTGGCCATGTTTTTAACATTTTGTACGTCTTTAATATGTTTTTATTAAATGCCCTTCTGTCAAACGATGTTGTGACCTTGATTTATTTATTAATTACAATCATATAATATGGTAAGATCACGTGATCCACTTCAAAATAAAATATGGTATCCATATATCCATATTATTTCCCAGTGTCAAAATCGTGATTTTAAAAATTCTTTTAAATTTATATTTTGTGTTGCATTCGTCCTGAAATCCCTTTACTTTTGCTTGTTTTCTGTGCATGTATATTCTGTGCCAACGCCATTACAATATTATTGAGTTTAAATGATTATTAAACTTTGATAATTTCTACAACGAAGCCTAATTTGATGCAGAATGTAAACAAGTTATTGTAAAATGAGTTGTATAAGAATTGTTGATTTTGTTCACGCAAAATAATTTAACTCTGGAGTCTGAAATAAAAGTGTATGGATGAAATATTCATTGCTTTTACATAGAGAGCCAGACGCTTTATATTTCGATGACGTCATTTTGAGTAGAGTTCATTTTTTTACGAAGTTTGAGGTTTTCAAATATAATAAATTATTTTAGTAGTGATCATTTAAAATATGTCAACGCTGAATGCATTGCATTTTAGAGATGTTTAAATAAAATTACATTTGAGTTGAAAAATGTTTCATAATCAATGCTTTATGCATAATTGATCTTTCATGTTTTAATAAAAAATATATATTTTAATAAATTTTCTAGTACATATTTTTATCTTATACCATTTTTTGTAGTTTATTATATATTTCGAGTAATAGTCAGAAAAATGACAGAAGCTCTTGCTCGGAGTACTACTTTTCTAAGTTCTTCCGAAAAGAAAACGTTTAAAATATTAAAATATTGAAATTATTTTATATATTCATAATCTGGACCCTATTTCATATAAAATAAGAAAAATTATTTACATTTTTATCTTTTTTTAAGTTCTAGGGTATAATCCTCCAAAGTGTTTAGATTTTCCATAATGCTTCATTTTTCAACCAGATAACCCTAAGCATAGATGTTGAATATTTAATTTTAATATGTATAACATCTGGCGCGTAAATTTTGCTTTAATATAAATATTTTAAACTTTAATATGAACCAAAATCAGTTGAAGTTTTAAATAATTCCAACCCTTAATGCTAACAAATACACTACAATGTTTATATATTTCAAATTATTAAAATAAATACAAATATTTGAAATGTTTCTCATTTTTAATTTGAATAAATAATTTTATCATTTGGTTAATTTAAATTCTTAAGGTAAAATCGTACTTCCTTTTGAAATATTTTAAATTTTTAATATAAACATATATATTTTGAGTGTTTAATATTTCTTATTATACATTTAAACAGTGTATATTTCTTAATTCTTTTAAATATTTAATAAGTGGTAGCTAAAACATGTTTTTAAGTAGAATTTTACGTATATATAAGTATATTTCCTTATGTTAAAATATAAAATGATTAAAAATATAAAATGATATAAAATGATATAAGATAAATTAAAAATGCAGCAACATTTTATGGCTAGCTTTAAAACCATAAGAATGAAGTTTCAAATTATAGTACAAAGCTAACTACCTCTCAAAATTACCCTGTATTTAAAAATAATGACTATTACTTTTCACATGTAATTCTAGGAAAGGTTTACATCACCCGTGACCAACCTATGTATTACGGTCAATAAAGTAAATTAAATTGGATAAAACGGGTAATTATGTTCCTTAGAATTTAATGGTGCCTTTTACTGAGCTTCGAGAGCTGAAGCATAATAAAAATGCCAGATTTAAAAAGATTGTTTTTTTGAAACACATGACGCTTATTAATTGCTAAAAAAATGATATGCTGCGTTAATAAAGGGCAGTATATCTTAATCAATAAATGATTGTTTGTACGTTAGTACATCTGTGTGTTGTCTGTATCTTAAAATCTAAGTTTTGGACAGCCGCGAAATTGGGTACAGAGGTACTGAAGCAATACGGCTTTGAGAGATTTTCCAAAATTATAATTATTTTTTTTTATTCCTTTATGTTGATACACGATTTTGAGCGATTTTCAAAACCCATCTTTATGAAACATATACTTTCTTCCTGCATTTTTAATCTACGATTTTTGAAATTTTTTTAAGCGAAAGAAGGCTTTTCGAAGGTGAGCCCAAATTTCAAAAAACGTTGGTGGCTTCATATTAGATATTTTTAAATCGGTCAAATAAAAAATATACTCGGAAAAAGGACAAGGAAACCTATTTTAAAAATCTGATTCAAAAGTTAATTTCAGTACTACGATCTCCATTTTTTCTTCAAGCCGCAGCTAAGCGTTGAAAAAATGTTGATAAATTGTCGAAAAACGAACAAACGATAAGTTTTTTGAAATAGAATTTTCAATACCGGACCGATAGAAAAATCGTCTGAAAAAGAGTTAATTATATATCCATCTCGAAAATCTGTTCTAATTTAATTTTCGTTGATTCGATCTCCATTTTTACTTTCCTTATATACATAATGTATAAGGAAAGTATTGTGACGGGGTCAAAAATTCGAATTCGAGTTTTCGACGGGAGAGCACGTTTCAAGCATCCCTGATCACGAATCAAACATTTTTGAAGTGATGTCTGTGTGTGTGTGTGAAAGTATGTGTATGTGTGTGTGTGTGTGTCAGTGAGTCTGTGGAGACGATAACTGACGAACGAATGGACCGATTCAAACCAAATTTGGTACAAAAATCACAATCCATAAACACTGGAAGCCTATTGTTTTTATACACAATCGAATGTTCAGAACACCCCTAAATTTTTGAATGAAATTTTGAAAAAATCGTCAAAAAATCAAAACCGTTGATAAAGTTACGCAAATAGACATTTCTTATGTAATTTTTCATTAGAAAACGATCGACATAAATTTTAGAACGATAACATGAACCGTTCTCGAGATATTGTACATTTTTCAAAAAAATTATCAAAAAGTCATATAAAATGAAAAAAAATATTTCCTATTGAGAAACATGGTTACTTTTCATATGTAATACCATGCGATAAATTGAGTGACATCATTCTCATGGATCTAGCTCGTTCCATTCATGAAAAAAGATACTTTGAATAACACTTTTGTATTTGAACGCCAATAGTCATTTATCTGCTGTAATACTAACTTATTTCTTAGTGCATAACGCTTGGCGATAATTTGGCGACGAATTTGGCGGAATGTCGCCAACTTGGCAACTTTTTTTAAATGTTGCCAAATTAACGAAAATCTCGCCAAATGGATAAAAATGACGCTAAATCAATGAAAATGACAACTAATTGTCGAAAATTCAATATCTTGGGAAGAATATTAGTATCTACTATAAGAAAAACCTATTTTTTTTACTGTAAAAGTAGTAAATTCATTACATTATATAAGGAAAGTCATGTGTTGCCCACATCAGATTTTTTTAACTACAGTTAAATGTATATTGAGATACCCTCATGAGGTGATTAAAAAAATATAGGCCAAACTTTACGAGGTGGTAGTACACCAAAGCAAGTATTTTTCGCTATAGTTTACTGGGTCGGAAATGAAACGGAAAGGCGTTACAGGGCTCATACTCGTTGGGAAACGGCCGCTCCACAGATTTAAAAGCGTCATTCTGGTTGAAGAAGAAAACCACGTATGCAAATTTCATCTGAGGAAGAAGATCCCTTATGTAAATTTTCGTAACACCGAGTGTGCAGTCTTATCAGTTTGCAGCAGTTATTCGCAGCTCCAACTTTTGAGACAATGGATGAAGTTACAAATAAAGAAAAATCCGATATGCATTTCATCTATGGAACTGCAAATGGAAATGGCACAACGACTTTACGGGGAACGTTTTTCCCATAGGTGGTTGGTCAATCGGAACTCTCTGGAAATCACTTTTCCGGGCCGATGAATTGAGCATGAGCGTCGCATTGCTTGCCCCCCCCCCCCCACACACTACAGTGCCTAGAAATAATAGTGTGCCAACCGCCTATACTTCCCAATGCCGGGAACTGTTCCCGAAATGCCGCCTCCACCAGACGGCTCCGGTATCGAATAAGAGATCAAAAGCAGAGGAGTTACCATTGAAACTAATGGGAATTTAATGCAAATGAAATGACCGATATCTTTGGAAATAACTGAAGAATTTGTGTGAAATTGGGTGTGGTTATTGCAAGTGGTACACACAAAAAGGCATTTGATTTTCAGAGAGATTGAGCTAAGGATATATTTATATTTTAAAAATTTTTTTAACTTGATCTGGTATTCGTTCAAACCTTTGAGGTCCAAAATAATCAGGTAATCATAGTAACATGAAATTCGGTATGACGTTTTCTCTTGTAGTACATTTGAGTTCTTTCGATTTTGAAACTTATCGGGCTAGCCCGTCCTGGGCCGCCATAGTAATATTTCGTTTCCTTTTGGGGTATATTTTAATTCTTTCAATTTTGAACCGTATCGAGTTAGCCCGTCTTGGGTGCGCCTTAGAAATTCACCCGTTTTTGCGGAATAACTAAAGAACAGGTGTATCTAGAAATTCGAAGTTTAGCATATCCTTGCCATTTGCAGTATATTTTAACTATTTGGATTTAAAACCTTATCGGGCTAGCCCGTCCTGAATTAAAAAAAAGGAATATACTCGTTTTTTTTTTTAGAATAACTCAAAATTCTGAGCATCCAGAATGTCTAAATATAATATATCATTGCCTTTGGGGGTACATAACATTTCATCGCATTTCGAACCTTATAGGACTAACCCGTCTCAGGCCCGCCATAGAAATTTATTCTCTTTTCAAGAACAACTCGAAAATCGTAAGTAAATCGTACTCGAGTAGCTAAAAAATGTAAATTTAATGTATCATTTCCTTTTGGATAGATTTTTATTTAGACTTTGAACCTCATCGGGCTAGCCCGTCTTGGGTCCGCTGAAGAATGCATTCGTTTTTGAATTCGTGAATGCATTCGTTTTTGTACTCGTGAACCGAGGTAGCTAAAAATTCCAAGTTAAATATGTCGTTGGCTTTTGTGGTATATTTAAGTTTCTTCGAATTTGAACTTTGTCGAGTTAGCCCGCCCAGGGCCCGACATAGGAATGGACCTGTTTTTTTTTCAGAATAACTGGAAAATCGGAGCAATTAGAAAATATAAATTTAGTACATCCTTATCTTTTGAGGAATATTTTATTTCATTCGATTTTGAACCGTGTCGGGCGTTCCCGTTTTGGGCCCGCCATAGAAACTCACTTTTTAGGGGAATAACTCTAAAAACGGAGTATCTAAACGTTCCAAGTTTAGAGTGTATTTCTCATTTGCGGTATATCTTAACTCATTGGATCTAAAACCTTATCGGACTAGCCCGTCCTGAACCCAACAAAAAGAATACACTCATTTTTTAAGAATAACTCCAAAATTGCAGCAGCTGAAATGTCTAAATCAATATATCATTGTCTTTTGGGGTATATTTCATTTCTTTGAATTTTGAACCTTATTGGGCTAGGCCGTCTTGAACCCGACATAGTAATAATGTACTAGTTTATCGAGAATAACTTGTAAATCGGAGCAGCAAAAAAATCTAAATTTAGTATATTATTTTCTTTTGGAGTTTATCATAATTTATATTTTGAACCTCATCAGGCTAGCCCGTCTTGAGTCCGCCTTAGGAATGCGCTCGTTTTTGATAAATAACTCGAGAACCGAAGTAGCTAAAAATTCCAAGTTTAAAGTGCTATCGTCTTTTGCGGTATATTGCATTTTTTCGATTTTGAACTTTATTCAGCTAGCTCATATTGGGCCCGCCATAGGAATATACTCATTTTTTTAGAATAACTCGAAAACCGGAACAGATAGAAAATCCAAATTTAGTATATTCATTCCTTTTGGGGTAGAATTTAATACTTTCGAATTTGAACCGTGTCGAGTTAGCCCGCATTAGGCCTCCCTTAGGAATCCTTTCATTTTGGGGGAGTAATTCGAAAATCGGACTAGCGAAAATGTCCAAGTTTAGCATGTCGTTATGTTGTGTTGTATATTTTAACTATTCGAATTATTATCGGGATAGCCAGTACTAGGCCTGACATATTAATGTACTCTTTTTTTAAATAACTCAAAAGCAGAAATCTAGAATATTTAATATAGCATTGTCTTTTGGGTATACTATAATGCTTTATATTTTAAACTGCATCTTGCTATCCCGTCTTACACCCGCCTTAGAAATTCCTTCGTTATTGAGAAATATCTCGGAAACCAGAGTATTTAAAAATTCCAGGTTTAGAATGTTGTCATTTGCAGTATATTTGAACTCTTTGGATTTAAAACCTTATCGGGCAGCCCGATATGGGAATGTACTCAGCTTTTTTTTTCAAAATAACTCAAAAACCAAAGCATGTATAACATCTAAGTTTTGTATATAATCGTCTTCTGGGGTAAATTTTAATTCTTTAGATTTTGAACCGTATCGGGGTAGCCTTCCTTAGGAATTCACTCGTTATTGAGGAATAACTCCTTAACCAGGGTACCTAAAAATTCCAGGTTTAGCATGTCTGTCATTTGCGGTATGTTTTTGGAATTAAAACTGGGGGCAGCACGCCCTGGGTTCGACATGGAAATGTACTCGTTTTTTTTTTTTTTTTTTGGTTGTTTTATATAATTACGCATAAACCGGAGCATATATAATATCTAAATTTTGTATATCATTGCCTTTTGGGGTATATTTTATTTTTCTGGATTTTAAACCTCATGGGGAATTCATGGAAACTTCATTCTACTGGAAAAGACAATAACATGTAAAACTTAAAATTTCTAGCTAATTTCGTTCGGTTTCATGCATATTTCCCACCTCTTGAAATCGAAAAAAACTTTTTATACTACAGTTATATAAATAGAAGTTAAAGCAATTTATGCAGTAAATAGTCAATTTATTAATTTAACTTTTGAAAATTAACAAAATCCATTTTTTTTTTTTGTATTGGCATACTAAAGTCGAAGCGAAAGTATGTTAGGTAATTCCTAGGGGTGAATAAGTACATAGATGCGCTAATCATTAAATTTTTATAGGGCCGCATAATAGATTCACTTTGTCCAGAACTCAACAGGTTCTAAAATTTGTGGTAAATAACAAGTTTATTTGTTACAAATGCAGTTGTTTATTCGTAATTAGTCGCGTAGACATGGGAGAGGGGATGTGTGGTAAAAAATCTCATTTGCCGAACAATTATATTAGTTCTTAAAATGTCCATATTTAAAAAAAATGAATTTTGTACTATGATCTCATTTCGATCGTCGATCCCCCCTAACCCTTTTTCCAAGATCCATAGTTACAACCATATGCAAATGAGCTAAGAAGTTCGAAGTTTTTCCACGGATGCTGGATTGCTGCACTGGGAGTACGGGTGAAGGTTCGGTTCTGTGTGACCTGAAGAAGAAGGTATTTTGCCTCCGACACCGGTCGATATTAGTATTTTGAGTTGTATTCTGCTTGTAAGAAGGTATCTTAGTTATATTTCTTCAGCAGAAATTGGGTCTGTACGTATTGATATTGTTTACTTGAAATAAAAGTATCAATAATTTTTAAAAGCATTATATGAATAACTTGAATGAATGCTTTAAAACCAAACTTTTGTTTTGCATTTTGATACATATTATCATGCAAACCTAAAAAAATGTATGAGAATGTCTAGCAGATATTTTGTTTTATCTTCTGTGTTCGACTTCTTGAAAAATCCCTGTGGGTGGCCCTGTGAATTTGGAAGAAAAACATGAAACATCATTGCCGCCTGAGCATTAGAACCTTCGAGGAGTAATCTAAGCAGGTGATACTAGCTCTTTAACTTCTAGGTGTTACTAGCTGTTCTCGGCGTCCTTGGACGCCAATGCAATGGGGAATCGAACTGTTTGAGATAGGGTATGTCAAATGCCTGTCTTTTTGAAAGGTTCTTCGTTTGGGATTGACACTGTTCCACCCGTAAGCAAAAGATTAATAGAACAAGGTAGGGGGCTGCCTACAAATACTGCCTCGTTTTACAGAGAAATACAGCGCTGATAAGAATTTCGATTGAGAATAGACATGTAACCGATCGTTATTTTATTTCGACAGACGCGTCTCCTTTACATACGGTTCAGCAAATTGCCACATATCTTACAGGAACAATGGTCAAAAGATTCGCAAATCAGAAGGGAGGCTCGGAAAATGGGTAGAACACCAGGAAAAGGCATTTTGTACTGCCTTCAGGATACAATACAAAGTATCTCATTAGCACATTGGTCACCTGAGATCGAATCTGTTTTTACTAAGAATCGCCACATGTACAATATTATCTTTCGTTCTGAGATTGGACAGGATGGACAAAATCAGAAGGAAAGATTTCTCGACGCTGTAAGCAGCAAGCTTTCATTTATTTTATGTTTGTTGTAACTGATGTTGAAAATCTTTATTTTTGTTTCTATATTTTGATTAAAAATACTGTTTTTACAGCCATACCATATCAGTTATCTAATAGATCTATCAACATATTTAATAGTTTTGTATCGTTGAAGCATGTCCTCAAATTGTAAGAATAAAATGAATGACGGAGACTGCTTAAGAGGGTTACATAAATTTCAGAGGCAAATATTTTCTATTCAAAGCTCCTGACAGCGATGAGCTGAAAGCTAAATGGACAACGTTAATACAGATAAAGTTCTAAACAAAAACTCTGTAGTTTGTGAATTGCACTTTACTAATGAATTTATTGGTCGTAATTACGTATGGTTAAAATTCCAAAAGGTTAAAATATACCACAAAATACCAAAATTGGAATTTTTAGCTACTCCGATTCTCGAGCTATTTGTAAGAAACGAGTGTATTTCTAAGGCGAGCACAAGATTAGCCCGATGAGGTTCAAAATTTGAAGAATTAAAACATACTCCAAATAAAAGTTATATATTAAATTTAGGTTTTCTAGCTGTTTCGGTTTCTGAAATATTCTCAAAAATCGAGTGCATTGTTATTTCGGGTTTAGGACGGGCTAGCCCGATAAGGATTCAAGTCCAAGGATTTAAAATATACCATAAAAGAGAACGACATTCTGATCTTGGAATTTCCAACTACTTCGGTGCGGTTATCGAGTAATTTGTAAAAACTGAATAATTTCTTATGGCTGGCCCAAAACAGTTTAGCCCTATAAGATTTAATATCCAAAGAACTAAAATATACCCCAAAGGACAATGATATATAATAAATTTAGACATTCTAGCTGTGCTGGTGTTCGATTTATTCTGAAAAATGAGTTCATTCCTGTGGCGGGCCTAGGACGGGCTAGCCCGATAAGAATTTACATACAAATTGTTCAAATATACCTCAAAAGACAACAACATGCTAAACTTGGAATATTTAGCGTCTCCGTTCTCGAAATACTCCCCCAAAACGAGTGCATTTCGAAGGCGGGTCGAAGACGGGATAGCCCAATAAGGTTCGAAATCTAATAAATTAAAATATACCCTAAAAGACAATGATATATAAACTATTTTAGTTGATCTGCTTGAGTTATTTAAAAAAACGAGTACATTAATATGTCGGACCCAAGTCGGGCTACCCCGATAGGTTCAAATTCGAAAGTATTAAACTTTACCCCCAAAGAAAATGAAATACTAAATTTTGATTTTTTAGCTGGTTCGATTTTCGAGTTATTCTCGAAAACCAGTACATTTCTATGCCGCTCCTAAGACGGACTAGCCTGATAAGGTTCAAAATCCAAAGAAATAAAATATACCCAAAAATATAATGATATACTACATTTAGACCCTCTAGCTGCTACAGTTTTGGAGTTAGTCCTAAAAAACGAGTACATTCTTCTGTTGCGCCCAGGACGGGCTAGCTCTATAAGGTTTTAAATCCAATGAGTTAAGATTTACCCTAAATGACAACGACATTCTAAACTTAAAAACAACGCAACGCATATTTTTAAGTTTAGAATGTCGTTAACGAATGTCGTTTAACGTGTTTAGCAACTTTTAGCGTTTTTTTAGAGATTTTAGATACTCCGTTTCTTGAGTTATTCCTCGAAAATCAGTTAATTTCTAAGATGGGCCCATGACGGGTTCGCCCGATCTAAAATCAAAAGAATTAAAATATATCCCTTAAAAAGGATATGTTAAATTTAGATTTCCTACTTTATCTGATTTTCAAGTTATTCTCTAAAAACGGGTGCAGTCTTATAGCGGGCCCAAGACGGGTTAGCCCGATAATCTTCAAAATCGAAGGAACTGAAATGTACCACAAAAGAAAACGTCATACCAAATGCCACGTTACTGTGATGAATGAACTTGATTATTTTGGAACTTAAAGGTTTGAATGAACAGCAGATCAAGTTAAATTAAATTTAAAAAATACGAATATATCCCTAGCTCAATCTCTCCTCGACTTCTTTTTATGTGGATATCTCAGTCTCGTCTATGGCACTTCCCTAGAATCTGAAGAGAAACTCGTCCGCAGAATTTCAGCTGCTACTGTCTAAGTGCGCGATATTCCTGGTCAGCACGAGAAAGTTCGCCAATCCCTCCACCGCCATTGTGGGACGTGCATTCAGTTTGCCAGTCGCTCTTTTGAGCCATTACTGTAATTATTGTTTATTAGATGGCATTCTATTACTTCTAAGTTATTTTTTTCTCTATTTTAGGGTCCGTTCTTCATTTGTTTAGGGTCCTTTCTTTATTTTTACTGTCCTTTCTTTCCCTTTTTCACGGTCTTTTATTTCTCTTTTTCACAGTCCTTTCATTTTCTTTTTCACAGTCCTTTATTTCTCTTTTTTACAGTCATTTTCTTTATCTTTTCACTTTCCTTTCTTTCTCTTTTTACGGTCTTTTATCTTTTTCACGGTCGTTTCTTCATTTTTTCATGATCCTTTCTTTTTCTTTCTCACGGTCCTTTCTTTCTCTTTTTCACAGTGTCTTTTTTTACGGGCCTTTCTTTCTCTATTTCACAGTCTTTTCTTTCCCTTTTTTACGGTCCTTTCTTTTTCTTTTCACAGTTCTTTCTTTCTCCTTTTCACAATTCTTTCATTCTCTTTTATAGGGGCTTTCTTTATTTTACAGTCTTTTTTTCATTTTTTTCACGGTCTTTTCTTCCCTTTTTCACGATATTTTCTTTCTCTTTTCCACATTCATTTCTTTCTCTTTTTCACACTCATTTCTTTCCCTTCTTTATGGTTCTTTATTTCTTTTTTACGGTCCTTTCTTCTTCTTTCACCGTCATTTCTTTCTCTCTTTCAAAGTCCTTTCTTTCTCTTTCTCACATTCATTTTTAGCCCAATTTAGTGCTTTCCTCCCATGTAACGTAAAAGGTTTATTTTAACTTTGCTCCAAAATACATTTGCAATTGAAAAAACAAACTGAATTCAACCCTATAACCTTAGTTCAAAATATACACCTATAAATCGAATATTTCAGTTATTACTCTTCTCCCTTCTTTCTGTTATGAATTCCGAGAATAATGACACCATGTGTTATATTAACTTTTTATATTCTTTTCTCAGTACCATTTCACTGGCTTCTGGCCATATATGATTCATATTTTGCTCCTGGGCAAAATAGAACTCGAATGATTAAATTTGAAGAGGAAGATTGCAATTGGCTTCAAAGGATTTTTCCGAAAATTATTTATGGAATTTGTTGTGTTCTTGGAACGAGGAGTATATCAATCGTTTCATTATAATTTTATAGAATGTAAGAACAAGGGTTACTGTATTATTTACCAAAATTGCATTTCTAGGTATTATTCTCAAGTTATTCAGATTAAATTCTTCTTCTAAAATAGCGTTCTTAGTAAAATCATTGTAAATTGCTAAAATATTTAACCGAATTTGCCTGGAATTAAAAGTAAGAATTCATCTAATCTAACTTTTTATTGATTTTATAATTCAATGATTTTATTAGATATAGGATGAAGTGTGGTAAATGTAATCATGTTTTGATTAGCGTAATTCAAGATGTGTGCATACAGATGTGTCAAGATGTACATCCTATTTTCAAGACACATGTTGTTTATTTACAGCGAGAATTCAAGTTTTAAATTTCCCTGAACCCAAGGCGTTGTTTTGAAAAAGTAGGGTTTGGGTTTGTTTCCAAGTTTTTGATACGAATTTTCGAAGTAAGTCACTAAAGTTACGAAGTAAATCACAAAACATATGTGACGAGGATTCGTGAAATATTTGACTGAAGTTACATTCTATTGTTGCGAATGTGTAGCAAAGAACCAATGTAAAAATTTGAAATTCCAAGTTGCTGAACTTAGGCGAGAAATTCGATGACTTTGCTTACAAATTTGATTCTAATTTGACAACATTTAGCATTTTTTGAAATTTCTCAAACTTTGTTGATTGGCTAAAAACTTTACGAGTGAGTACTTTTCCCAGGACGTTCTACAAAGGGTATAAGATCGTTATTATTCAGTTGGGTTATTAACGTGCAGTTGGGTGCAATATTAACATCTTCTGATGCGAAAATACCACGTCATTATAAGATAATAAAAAGTGTTCAAAACGTGTTTCTGTTCTAAAGCCAAACATCCATTGAACGTTCTTTGCTACATGGGATATGACGAAGTCAATAAAGTACGCAAATGTGATGAATTTTAATCCACGATGTATTGAATCAATGTTATTTCAATTTTGACTGTCAGTTCCGCATATGTACGAGTATAAAGTTCATTTATAGACATTTGTTTAAATATGAAAATTGAAATAGTTTGCAAGAACAGCCATGTATTGTTACAATAGTATTTTTTGAATCGCTGATTTTGAAAGGTGCAGAAGTCGTAACTTTCATAATTTTAACCTGCAAATACAGTGTTTTGTATATAAAAAGGTCTATGTCATGATGATAAAAAGGGTATACGCCAATAATTCCATCACTACTTTTCGCATCCATATTTTTACTTTCCTTATATGCATAGTATAATGTATAAGGGAAGTATTGTGACGGGGTCGAACATTCGAATTCGAGTTTTCAACGGGAGAGCACGTTTCATGTATCCCTGAACACGAATCAAACTCTTTTTAGATAATGTCTGTCTGTATGTGTGTGTGCGTGTGTGTGACTGAGGCTATGGGGACCATATCTCACGAACGGATTGATTCGAATGAAATTTGGTACAAAAATTACAATCCGTGAATACTAGAAGCCTACTGTTTTTAAACACAATCGAATGTTCTGAACCCCCCTAAATTTTCGAGTGAAATAATTTTAAAAAATCATCAAAAAATCAAAATCTTTAATAAAGTTATGCAAATTGACATTTCTTATGTAATTTACAAAACGATTGACATAAACCTTAGAACGCTAGCATGACCCGTTCTCGAGATACTGCACATTTTTCAAACAAATTTATCAAAAAATCCCATGAATTAAAAAAAAATGTTAACTGTTGAGAAACATATTTACTTTTCATATGTAATATCATGCGATAAATTGGGTGACATCATTTTCATGGATCTAGCTTGTTCCATGAGAAAAGTTACTTTCAGTAATACTTTTATATTTGAACGGTAATCTACTATAAGAATAACTTATTTCTCCATCTATAACGCTTGACGAGATTTTGGCGGCGAATTTGGCGGAATATCGCCAACTTGGCGACTTTAAATTTTGCTGAATTAACGAAAATCTCGCCAAATGGATAAAAATGACGCTAAATCAATGAAAATGAAGACTAATTGACGAAAATTCAATATCTTGGAAAGAATATAAGTATCTGCCTTAAGAATAACCTATTTTTTTACTGCAAATGTAGTAAATTCATTGCATTATATAAGGAAAGTCATGTGCTGCCCACATCAGATTTTTTTATCGTTGAGTTTGAAAACGAGGTAATTCGTCGATTCCTGCCACTTTCAAATTAAACATTGGTTTCTTCACTGCCAAACGTGCGATAATATAGATAATCTGGTAATGTTACATTCCTTATATACATATAATGTATAAGGAAAGTATTGTGATGGAGTCGAAAATTCGAATTCGATTTTTCGACGAGAGAGCACGTTTCAAGCATTCCTGAACACGAATCATTCGTTTTTGAGATGGTGTGTGTGTGTGTATATATATGTGTGTGTGAAATTATGTGTGTGTGCGTGTGTAAGTATGTGTGAGTGTGTGTGGAACGAATGGAGCGATTCGAACAAAATTTGGTACAAAAATTACAATCCATGTATACTGGAAGCCTATTGTTTTTATATGCAATCAGATGTTCAGAACTCGAGTTCAGAAATTTTCGAGTGAAATTTTGATAAAATCATAAAAAAATTAAAACCTTTATTAAAGTTACGTAAATAGTCATTTCTTATGTAATTTTTCATTAGAAAACGATTGACATAAATTTTAGAACGCTAGCATGAATCGTTCTCGAGATAATGCATATTTTTCAAAAAGATTATCAAAACATCATATGAAATAAAAAAAAATTACCCATTGTAAAATATGTTCACTTTTCGTAAGTAATATCGTGTGATAAATTTGGTGACATCATTCTCGTGGATCTAGCTCGTTCCATGCATGAGAAAAGGTACTTTGAGTTATAATTTTTTATTTGAACGTCAATAGTCATTTATCTGCTATAAGGATAACTTATTTCTCAGTCCATAATGCTTGGCGAGATTTTTGCGGCAAATTTTACGTAATGTCACCAACTTGGTGATTTATTTAAATGTTGCCAAATTAACGAAAAACTGTCCAAATGGCTTAAAATGACGCTAAATCAATGAAAATGACGACTCATTGAAGAAAATTCAATATGTTGGAAAGAAAATAAGTATCTACTATAAGCATAACCTATTTTTCTTATACTGTAAAAGTAATAAATTCATTGCGTTATATAATTGCGTTATGTGCTGCGCATACACAGATTTTTTTTTATCTTTTTATCTCCGTTCCCATAATTACAAAATGTATGTGCCGTTGGTATAACTCAAACATAGTTAAAATAGACATTCAAAAGCAAATACGATGGTGACGACAAGAAGCATTACATGAACGAGTCAAAAGCATACATTTTGCTGTATAATGTAAATATAATCCATTTTCTTTGCATTTCATTATAATGGATGTAAGTAGTGAAATCCGTTCTCCATTCTTAGCGAAGCGAATTCGACAATTGCCTGAATTTGGCAATCTCTTTTACTCGAAAACAAAAATAAGTAGGTAGAAAGGTGAAAATTTGCATACATACGTCCAATTGCAGTACGTGGATATGAAAAAAATCCAATTTCAATTATATGAACGAACTGTAACAGGGCAAGACGCCCGTTTCTAAACTGCGCATGCTCGGAGTTTGCACTTGCATCCTTTGTGATTTAAACGTGATCCCAGTATATTAAATACGTTTGTGCAATTTAAATGTCTTCATTTTATTTTAATTTTCCCTGTATTCTAGTTTATTTACCTTTATATTCAATTAAAAAAACTTAATTGTATTTTATATTAGGATTCTCAGATATTCAAATTGATATTTTATACTTCTAATCTAAAAACTATTTGTTCAATTCAGTTTTCATTTAAAAAATTTAACTGCTTCATATGCGCATACTTCATATGCGCGAGTCCAAACCTTGGCTTTTTGCTAGTTTCTGTACAACCTCTAGTAGCCTTTTATTGTTCTTCATAATAATATTTCATACATATATATATATATATATATATATATATATATATAATGATATTAGAATGTTGGATATTTAAAAAGGAGCAAATCATAATCATTTCATTAAGTCTAAATCCACTAATATAGCAAAGTAGATTAATATTTATGAACGGACGCGAATTAGCATTTTACATATATCTTAAAAATTCATCAAACGAGCGACTAAATATGCATTTTGCTATTTACTCATATTTATTTTTGGACTTATTATTTTTTTATTTATTTAAATTTCAAAATCAGCGATTTATTTGTTAGAATAATATAGTTAATAAAATTCAAGCTAAACTTCCATCAAAATGTTAATTATTATTTCATTTTTCAAGACCAAAATAAATTAGGAAAAAAATCAAGTAGAATTTTTGCACAAAAACAGTAAAAATAATTACCCTAATTAATTTCAATTCCTAATCCAAACATTTTGATACTTAACTGCATAAATTGGTTCAATGCATTTCAAAGTGTGACATTAATCTTACTACGCTCAAGGGACACGTTAATTTAATGCATACGATCCTTAAAGTTCGTATTTAAATGGAGAAATTAAAGAAATTATGTAAATCGTTTAAAATAAAAATGGTCGTATGAATTAAAATGACTCGTGCATAAATTAAGAGCACAAATTAAATATACAGAAACTCGTTAACTCATTTAAGGTATTTAAAATATAAAAATCAATTTGATTACAAAGTCATATATTGTTCAATATATTTAGTCTGGTTAAATTAAATAAAATTAATAGTAATAAAATAAACTAGTATTTCAATAAATGAAGTATAATCAGAATATATGTAAGTAAACCCGTTTTCTAAAAAGATACATAAAATTAATAAAAATAATTACAGCCTTTAAGAATTAATTTTTATACTCTATTAAACACATATATTATATTGCAGTGAAATTTCTTTTGATCTGTGCTTTGGGTTTCTGGCAGAAATCGGAGCGTTACGAAATACATAAACACCTTTGACGCTTATACTTCTGAACCTATAGAATAAAATGTAAATAATGTTTCTTGTTTTGTTGGAAACACGGTCCAGATTATGAATATATAAAATAGTGTCAATGTTTTAATACTTCCAACGTCTTTTCGAAAAAAAGTAGCTCTCGAGAGATTGTTTTTTTTTTTCATTTTCACTCGAATTATTTAGTAAGCTATAATAAATAGATAGAAATAATAAATGACAAAAATGTGTATTAATAAATTTAGTATTAAAATATGAATTATTTTTAAAAGACTATCTTACGATTTTTGATTAATCGTTTATCAAGTTATAAAAGTATAAAAAATTTACGTTTTTCCCGTCTACAATACTTATGTATCTTTAAAAATAAACGAGCTAGCTATGAACAATAAACAAGAGTTTTTAGATCTTTAAAAACCTTACAAGTATTTTTTGCAGTGGTTATAATTTCGATATTTCAGTATTTTAACGTAATTTTTCCAAATGGTGGAAAAGATGTAATACTTGAAATGTCCCAATTGGCGCAGCACAATCTACTTACTTCCTTAGTGAAATATTAATACATAGGTACGAGATATTTTATCTTGTTTCAAAGAAATTAGAAGGTTAAATGAACTTGGGGATTCTAAAGATGTTTAATGATTTGTGAGGTTTGGACAGAATCGATAAAAATATATGTTTTAACATATTCAAATAAGTATTTATGTGTTGACAAGCAAGTTTGTAGGTTAATGAATCTAAAATCTCGTTAGGTATATTATTTAAGATTAATTTATGTACCGCAAAGTATGTTAGTAAAAGAATACGATATTTTAACTTGCGGGCTATAGTCGGAATATCCAGATGAAATCGAGGCGAAAACTAAAAGTACTTATAGTTTTCGAGTAATCATCTTGCCAAGTTGAAGAAGTAAGAAAATTTTACGTTTCTCAAGTCTGTAATAATCATATCTTAAAAAAATTCTGATGTGGGCAACACATGACTATATAATGCAATGAATTTACTACTTTTACAGTAGAAAAATACGTTTTTCGTATAGCAAATGCTTTCCATGATATTGAATTTTCGACAATTAGTCGCATTTTCATTGTTTTGGCATCATTTCTATCCATTTGGCGAGATTTTAGTTAATTTGGCAACGTTTCAAAAAGTCGCCAAGTTGGCGACATTCCGCCAAATTCATCACCAAAATCTCGCCAAACGTTATGGACGGAGAAATAAGTTATTCGTATAGCAGATAAATGACTACTGGAGTTCAAATACAAAAGTATTTCTAAAAATATCTTTTCTCATGAATGGAACGAGCTAGATCCACGAGAATGATGTCACCCAATTTATCGCAAGATATTACATATGAAAAGTGAATATTTTTTATTTATTCTCAACAGTTAATATTTTTTTTAATTTATCGGATTTTTTGATAAATTTATTTGAAAAATGTGCAATATCTCGAGAGCGGTTTATGCTAGCGTTCTAATGTTTATGTCAATCGTTTTCTAAGGAAAAATTACACAAGAAATGCCTATTTGCGTAACTTTATTAAAGGTTTTGATTTTTTGATGATTTTTTCAAAATTTCACTCGCAGATTTAGGAGGGTTCTGAAAATTCGATTACGTTTAAAAACAATAGGCTTCCAGTATTCACGGATTGTGATTTTTTACCAAATTTCGTTCGAATCGCTCCATTCATTCGTGAGATATCGTCTCCACAGTCTCACTGACTCACACACACACACACATCACCTCAAAAATGTTTGATTAGTGATCAGAGATGCTTGAAACGTGCTCTCCGTCGAAAACTTGAATTCGAATTTTCGACCCCGTCACAATACTTTCCTTATACATTATGTATACAAGGAAAGTAATTAAATATTAACTTGAATCACTAGCTATAAACAGTTAGGGTGTCATTTGTAGCGCTTTGAAAGCATGTAAACGAAATAACTGAGTCTGAAAAAATCGAATAAACTGATAGATCTGTACCGAAGTTTTATTTTGCAAAATGTTATTCACCCAAAACCATTCCGGCTCCACCGGACTGGAGCCACCGTTATTTTTTTCTTTCTCTACAATTCATGGCACCACTCTTTGATAAATAGGCTTTTCCCTTGCCAAATAATTTTTTTTCACACATTGAGCCCAAAATTTACATAAAATATCAGAATGTACTCGCCATATATCATAAAATATGTAGAAAACACCTTTAAAATATTTATGCTGTTTTACGGATTTAATTTTCAGTTAGATTTATCGATTAGTTTTAGCGTAATAGGGAGACGTTTTAAATTTATAGTTTCAAAAATACATGTATAAAAAAGAATATAACTAATATAGTTTTATAGTACAGAATGCAAGTAATATAGTTTTATAGTATAGAATATAACTAATATAGTATTCAGTCTCATCCAATGCTCAATTTGTTATACGAAATTAAAAGTCCCATTTTATGGCTTTGAATGGCAACAGAATCTATTCAGCATCAGGTAAACATGTATAGTAAAACTGAACGAATGTCATCAATATTCGTAGGTTAAATGTCTGCAGGCATTTGTGTTCTGTTGTTGGTTGGGAATAGTGTTCCGCCACCACTGGTGTGACGGTACAACGTCTTGTGACGACGGTTCACGATTATGGCCGAAATATAGGTAAATGAATGAAGGTATCAAGTGCCTGACCATTTGTAAATAAATTAATTGTAAGCATCATATAAAACAATGAAAATTAAAGACATAAATGCATGATGAAATACCTAAAGTGGATGAAAGCAGTAATCGTTTTGTCTCTTCGTTCTATCTTCACTGAAGCTGTCGCAAGGTAAAAAAAAATATCGTTGATACTAGTAAGCAACGTCAAAGCAGACGGTGGTAACTATCTGCCTATCTTTGGAAACTCACGTGGACTTTCCTGTAGAAAGCCACGAAATTCCTTTTTCATGATTTCCTGGGATTTGTTTGGAATGAGAAAGTTCTGAACATAAGCAAATCACGACAGATACAAAGAAGTTTAATAAACGTAATTTAATTAATAGTTTCTTGACAGATAATTTTTTGAAAGTCGGAAAATTTTATGATTGTAGAATTTTGTTTCAGCTATGTCAGAATATAGAAATATTATGCCTAAAAACACTTGTTTTAAAAAATCCTACACTGCTCCCGATTGAAATCGCAACACCATAAAGAAATTGATGTATCCTTATGAAATTTACAGAATGTAATTGTAACATGAAGATATGCAAATGATCAAAATAAAAAAATGAAAGCATGGACCTTTATTAACATTAGTTCAATATGGAATAGGCTCACCGCGAGCAGCTATGCAGGATTGAATACGACGAGGCATCCCGTCAATGAGATGGTCTATGTTGTGCTGAGGGATGGCATTCTACACAGCATGCAATTGGGCTTGTAACTGAACATAATTTGCTGGAATTGGGAGTTACCTCAATCAGCGATCCATGATGTCCCAGATATGCTCAATTGGCGACAAATCCGAAGAATATGCTATCCAAGGCAGGGTATCAAAACCTTGTAAATTATTCACAGTTATCCGTGCAGTGGGTGGCCTGATAATATCCTACTGGAAAAGCAGCCCAGGCCTGGTTGGCAGATATGGCTGTACCACAGGTCTCACAATATTAGAGACGCATCGTTGTGCCGTAATACTGCCAGAAACGTGGACTAAATGTGTTCGTCCACCAAATGATATACCACCCCAAACCATGGTACCACTTATGGGGGCTGTGTGATGACTAATAAAAACTTACTCATGGCGTTGTTGAAAACGCCGCCATACGCGAGTACGGCCATCTGGCATGACAAGACAGAATCGTGATTCATTCGTGAACAGAATATTTCGTCATTCTGTCGACAAATGGCGTCTCATTTAACACCACTGGAGACAACGTAACCGGTGAAGACGTGGAAACGATAGGTGTCGAAAAGGTCGTCTACCTCGTAGTCCTGCGTCATGCATACGGTTTGGAATCGTTTGAATCGAAACCACGTTACCTATAGTGTGAGATAAATGTCGTTGTAACACGGTTGCTGTGGTAAACGGCTCCCGCACAACGCATCGCAGAAGCATACGATCTTCACGCTGTAAGGTACACCTGGAAGCTTTATTACCGTGATATTCGTGTCGTTTCGTTGTCTCTCACGAACCGTAACACACACCGTTGAACTCCTTTCTGGTAGGTCGGACGGTCTGGGTCTCAGCAATCAACAACACACCGTTGAACTGTGCTCACATCGCTACCCAATAGTTCAGCGATTCTTCGATGGCTCATTCCACCCTCACGTAAAACAATGATATGTTGCCGTTCCGTTGGCGACAACTGAACGTATGCGATACGTCGACGTATTCTTGACATAATGTGATGATTTTTACAACCTGAAACCGATTACGCTACAGTTTAACTGTGATATCGCTCCTCCTTGACCTGACGCTGTAATGCTGGTCGGCAAGCTGTTACGTCACTATGCTTAACGAAACTGTGATCATTTGCATATCTCGCCTTGCTATTTCCATTGCCTGATTTACATAAAGCTACAGCTACAGCCTTATGGTGTGGCGATTGTAGTTGTGAACAGTGTATTTGGGGAACAGAAAAATGTTATGGATGCCAGTTAAAGCAGATTAAAAGTGATACTCGTTAGGAGGATGATTTTAAGACTGAAAGTCTGCGATAATATTACTATCGCTATATGAATATTTTGGCAGGAAAATTATTTCTTTTAATTCAACTTGGTATTAAATAAGCAAAAAAATCTGAATTGAATTTAAAAATCCCTCTAAGGTCGGAATTTTAACCCACCCGAACACTTCTCCTTCATGAATAATATACATTGTAGTGAAAACAGAAAGGGAAAACTGTAGAAGAATCTGAAGCTCTTCCGCAATACAGAAAACAGAGGCGGACATCAGATATACAGTTGTTCCGTTTTAGCGTTGTTCTTTAAAGAAACAGACGGCGCGTTTCTGTAATGCATGGTATATCTGTTGTAAATTGAATTTTCCTTTCTAAGCGACATTTCAAAGAAAAGTGCACGATGCAATAAAATGTATAAGAGTAAGAAATATTTGATGGGACTCCATTGATTGCATCTTTTGATTCTCTTTCTTAAAATTCTTGAAAAATATTTCATCTAACAGCGTGCTGCTGCAATGTCTTGTTTATTATATGCAGTTCTTTACGGAAGGTATTTTTTCTTCTAAGGATATATCCCATGAAAGATATCGATTTTGCATGTTATATTTTGTTAATAAAAATATATTGAACTCGCAGGATACTTGTTTGCAATAACATGGGAAGCCATAATGCAATCATACTTGGTATTGCAACATCTTCCCTTCTACTGTTAAACATATTATCGAATCTATATAAATAAAATCGAAAATCTGTCTGTCTGTCTGTATGTTTGTCTCATCATCGCAGGAGATCGGCTGAACCAAATTTAATGAAATTCTGTGGGTAGCCTTGAAATAGCAAGTCTTAAAATTTAGTCCATGTTTCGAGTTTTTGAGACCAGGAATTGTGTAGATATTAATGAAAAACGAGCAATTTAACCTTCCATAGAGATAGCATTATGCAGACGATATTTTTTCCGTCAAGTTTTTGAAGAAAATGATATCATGTTGCTTAGCAATGGATTTTTATCCAATTTGTTTATGCCGCAGACGATTTTTATTATATCTTTTCCGATTTAAATAATATAGATATGTATATAAAATAAATTCCACCGATATTGCATTTTTGACTGGATTATATCAATTACGGTCTCCAGGTTTAAACATTATTATTATTGATATTTTACGGTATTACTGATATTTACAATATATTATGTCATCGTTTTATTTTGGCAAAAATTATTAAAACTCATGTATTGTGCGTAGTACGGGCAATCTTCTACAAACGCAAGAAAATATGTAGTACAGGTATATTGACATAGTATATTTTGACATTCACTCACAGACAATCAGAGTTGCGCACCAAGAACGAAACATAGGATAGACCTGAAATTTTATTTATGGAAAAATACAGATGAATGATATACATAATCACAAAAACAGCGCAGCAGAACACGTACAGAGGGAGCTGTGGTACATATCTGTGGTACACTCCAGTCATCCTCAATAGCGCGTCGCACCGCCTCGTGCTGTAGTACAAGCAGCAATACGGTACCGCATGGTGTCGAACAGAGGCCTGATGTTGCCCTGCGGCAGCCGAGTCCACACCTGTTGGACGTTACGTTCCAAATCCCGAAGAGTGTGGCAATGAGGAGCTGGTGTTCCAACTGGTCCCACACATGCTCGATAGGGGACAGGTCTGGGGAGCGGGCAGGTAGGTCATGGAAGTGTCTGGACATGACTCAGGCAGGCTTGGGCGACCCGAGCCGTGTGCGGCCGGGCATTATCCTGCTGGAATTGCGCACGTGGAATCCCAGCAACGAATGGGAGCACATGGAGCCGTAGAATTTCATCCACATATCGCTGGACCGTCAATGTTCCAAGTACCACTAATAGAGCGGATCGGCTGTCGTAGGCTATGGCTCCACAGCCCATGATGCATGTAATGGGTTCTGGTGTGGCTTCGATAACGAGGTTGGGATTGTGGCGTTGTACAGGTGACCTCCATACCCAGAAACGCTGATCATCGGTTTCCAAAACGAAACGCCGCTCTTCGCTAAACACCACACTTCGCCAATCTGTGGCGTTCCACGTTGCTCTGGCCCAGCACCACTACAACCGGAGTCGCCGATTTTCCAGTGTTAACGGAAGCACACTTAAGGGACACTGGGATCTCAGATGCGCTTTTTTCAGGCATCTAGATATGGTTCGTGGACTCACAGGAGCCGCTACGTGTGCCTGTGTCATGGATCAGGTCACCGTGGGCTCTATACGTTCCTGTCTCACGATAATTCGATCCTCTCTACTCGTGGTATGTCTGGTCTGTTCAGAGCCGGTCCTCCGTGTTTGGGTAACTTAACTGCGAGTGACCAGTGCTCCCAACACAGTCGGACGCTATAGTCCGAACGATCCACGTGACGTGCTATTCGGCGCAATGACCACCCTGCGGTTTTCAGCCCGATGATCAAGCAGGCTTCTCTCGAAGTGCGTCAGTTGAGTATATCGACGCTCCTGGAGTCTACCCACCATTCTTTACACTCCGTACTCGTGATTGCGTCGACAGAAGCTTCTCGCATTGTTGGAGAGTCGACTACACGCCGGTTTATAAGGCCGCTGGCTCACGCTTTCAGCGCTACTCACGGATGTACGGTCATGTGCAATCACACCAGACTGGGATCATTTGCATACCAGCCCGCCCTCTAGCTATTTACACCATTTCGCGGTTGTACCATGTTTTCTTCTTGGTGCCCAACTTTCATTGTCCGTGGGTGTATATTGGCATGTATTGGTATGAATTACGGCCATTAGGTTCACAGATTACGGGATTATTGATATTTTCTATTTATTACGTCATTTGTTTCATTTTGACAAATGTTTTAGAAACTCATATGTTGTTGTACGTGTAATCTTCTCCTAATGCACGGGTATACCTTCTAAAATTCGCGAATATAAGTAGTATGGATCACAAACAATTTTAGCGCTTTTACTTTGGATATATTTGTTCAATTTCATTTCTTTTGTACATTTGTTTATACACACACAATACCAGGTGTATTTAATTCTTTAGATCTGCCTTTAAAGATAATTTTGTATAGCGAGAACAGAGATTCTTTAACACTTTTCAAGAGCATTTAATTCATTATTTTAATAGAATATTTTGATTGACAATATCATTTAGTATACTATAAGAATTTGCACAAGATCGTGAATTATAAGTTTCTGTATGTTATATATTCCGTACAAAGATCGGGTATACTGCTAATGTATAATAAAAGTAAATCTATGCGCGATTTGTTTTACTTCTCTATTGGATTGGGTTTCTTCAACAATTATAGCGTTTTTTTATTTTTCAGAGATATAATATAATCTTATAATAAAATAAACTAGAGTGTGTCTCAACTCATTCTTGTCATGCCAGAATCCATTTTAGTAACTTAATTTTATTTATTTATTTCTTTTAATTTTGCAAGATAAAAAAATCTGTATCGTTAGTGATCACAATTATAGCATGTCACCCTTCATTTTAAAGGGCTTAAAAGAATCTTCCGATCGATATCAAATTTGACAATATAACACCTCTGGGAGATGTAACGCCCCCCCCCCCCCCCAATTACGTGACAAACACAAAATTTTATAGAGGCTATTTTTCACTACAATGATTGAAACAGATTATTTTATGTCTTAAATTTTACTATGGCTTATATTTGTTTTATTATGGCTCAAAATTTCGTAACCATTGAGCCATAATAAAACCCTTATATGCATAATTATTGCAAATTTTGTCCTATCTGCATGTTAAGAAAATATAAATTTCGAATAAATTTTTCGCTCGAACTTCAAAAAAATATATATAGTCCTAGATATTTTGGTAACAAAGCCGGATATAAAGTTTTATAAAAATACAGTAATATTTGTGAAAGGTATTGTATACTCAAAATGTTAACCACACACAGACTGGCATCAATCTAAAAATGGTCAAATTGTGTTTGGAGGTCCTAAATCATATATTGGCATCAAAATCTTGAAATTGTAATTTTTTATTTAAAACTGCGTTCTCTACATTGTATTCTATATCATGGGAAATTAAAAATTATAATACTTTTACGGATTTTCCCACTTTAATTATCATAAAATTTCAATATTTTCTACCAATATATCAAAAGCAAATGTAATCTAATAAATGCACACATTTTTTTTTGCTGATTATTTGCTACTCAAATCTCATTTTAGCTTTTTATTCAATTAGCGGATCAGAACAGTTCTTAAGGATTCAAAAACAAAATACAAAAAAAATATCCTTGAAAATAATCTGGCTAAACTTAATATTTTGTCCAAGTCAATAAGTGCTGCAATTAAATTAAGCAAATATGTATCTCGTCAAAAACTAAAGATCAAGTTATTTTTTGCGCAACTATTATTTAATAATTAAGAGCGGTTTAGAAATGCTACAGCAATAGAAGATAAGTTGAACTAACTCCCACGCTTATGTTAATAAGATAACCTAATTCTCTTGAAATTAAGTTTGTTTCATGAAGCAGAATAATTATATATAAATACCACTTTTTTCACTTAGATTGTCTTATAAGGAATTAGTATATTTCATGTCAATGTCTCTACACTATATTCTATAGCATAGGAAATTAAAAATTATAATATTTTTACCTATTTTCAAACTTTAACTATCTTAAAAATTTAATATTTTCTACCAATATTTCAAACGCAAATATAATCTAATAAATGCACATATTTATTTTGCGGATTATTTGCTACTCAAATATCATTCTAGCGTTTTATTTCAATAGCGGATCAGAACAGTTCTTAGGAATTCAAAAACAAAAGACAAAATATCTATGGCAATAATCTGGCTAAACATATTATCTTGTTCAAGTCAATAAGGTTAATTAATTACGAGGTTCTGTAATTAAATTAAGCAAATATGTATCTCATCAAAAACTGAAGATCAAGTCATTTTTGTGTAACTATTATTTAATAATAAAGATCGGTTTAGAAATGCTACAGAAATAGAATATAAGTTGAAGTACCTCCCACACTTATGTGAATAAGATAACCTAATTCTCCTGGAATTATGTTTCTTTCATGGAGCATAAATATTATAGGTAAATGCAACTTTTTACACTAAGATTGTCTTATAAGGAATTAGTATCTTACGTATTAGTATCTCTGTACTAATTCTATAGCATAGGAAATTAAAAGATATAATATTTTACAGTTTAAATATCTTTGAAAAAAAATTAATTTAATTATCTTTGGTAGAAAATTTAATATTTTCTACCAAAACTGTGTAAACAAAAGATAGAATAAACTATAACAAAGTTAAAAAAATCTGATGTGGGCAACACATGACTTTCCTTATATAATGTTATGAATTTACTACTTTTACAGTAAAAAGTAGTATTCGTCGCCAAAATCTCGCCAAGCGTTATGCACTAAGAAAAAAGTTATTCTTACAGCAGATAAATGACTATTGGTGTTCAAATACAAAAGTATTATTCAAAGTATATTTTTTCATGAATGGAACGAGCTAGATCCACGAGAATGATGTCACTCAATTTATCGCATGGTATTACATATGAAAAGTGAGCATGTTTCTCAATAGGAATTTTTTTTATGTGACTTTTTCATAATTTTTTTGAAAAATGTACAATATCTCGAGAACGGTTCATGTTAGCGTTCAAAAATTTATGCCAATCGTTTTCTAATGAAAAATTACATAAGAAATGTCTATTTGCGTAACTTTATTAGCGGTTTTGATTTTTTGACGATTTTTTCAAAATTTCATTCGAAAATTTAGGGGTGGTTCTGAGCATTCGATTACGTATAAAAACAATAGGCTTCCAGTGTTTACGGATTATGATTTTTGTACCAAATTTAGTTCGAATCGGTCCATTCGTTCGTCAGTTATCGTCTCCACAGACTCACTGACACACACACACACACACATACTTTCACACACACACACGCACACATACTTTCACACACGCACACACACATACACACACACACACACACGCACACAGACATCACTTCAAAAATGTTTGATTCGTGATCAGGGATGCTTGAAACGTGCTCTCCCGTCAAAAACTCGAATTCGAATTTTCGACCCCGTCACAATACTTTCCTTATACATTATGTATATAAGGAAAGTAATATCATTAGTTAAACTGCGAATTGGGCTGTTTAGCAATTACAAACATATCGCCTTTTACAAATTGAAAGTTCATCTTTTAATAGATATTTGGTATGATGATGAAAATGCGTTTTGTCGAAAATTACATTTTATTTCTTTTTCTGTTTTGAAATAACGTTAGACTTATTTATGCGAGCCACGGGATCTAAATTGTGTTGGCCATGTCACTTTCAAATATATATAATATAATTCAATTTTTATTTTCTAATGCATATTTTCAAATATCGATAATTGTGCAGGTACACTATCTGTATATTTACAATTCATACACCAAAAAATGTAACGATTTATGACGTGAATATTAATTTGTATTAGATGAATTTTCGAGCATAGTAGGGGATTTGCAGCTAAAAGATTTATATTCATTGTATTATACGAACTTTATTTTACACTGTACATTTTATAAGATATTAAATGAAAATAAAAAATCGTCATTTGTGTCCACGATTAAAAAACCCGATAATGTAATCAACCACAAATAAAATATCTTTAATATTAAATCGCCGCTGGCGTGGAACCCACCCTTTGGCTTAGATGATGAGTCACAGATGATGCGGGCCTTTGATGAAATGGACCGTTAGTCCGCAGGTAGAAAACTGTCTGCGGTAGTAGATCTGTACTTACAACTTTAACAAATCTCACATTCAAAGGTTCCTAGACTCATAAAGCTTTTACAATATATGTTTAGCATTAATAGTGGGTCATTTTATTATTTCATATTCATATTTAATCAAAATAGTATGTGTAGATGCCGTAGTTTTCATTTATGACTTGCCTATTAAAAGCTAAGAACAAATGACAGTGCTCAAAATCAGTGTACGTTTTCCCCAAAAGAGCATCACTCCCGAAGTGCTAAGAATTTGAACTTTGATGATGTGTAATAACTTTAATGTTCTTTTAACCTTTAAAGTCATACCCATAAAACTATGATAGTTATTTATTCTGTTAAACATTCAGAATAACATATTAAATTTATTCATATCACATTTATTCTGTTCGAAACAGCGTATTAACTTCTTTTAACGCTTGAAAAAGACACAAATACTGTGAAGCATGCCAAAGGCCTTATAATAACTTTAATTTTAAGTCGTATAAAAAGCACCGCACTGCCTTTACGTCCCACTGCTTCTTTTAGGAAAGAAGAATGGTTTTCAAACTCATTTTCGCTGCTCGGATTCTTAATTAGTCCGTGGTCGAAAGGCAAAGCAGGACGTACGAGTCTTTTACAAGCACATGAATAATGTATAAATTGGATATAAATGAGATATAAGAGACTTTATTCTGCACCGAGAAACAAAAGAGTCTTATTAGTCCAATTAGTGTAAGGTGACTAATTAGTGTAACTGACTGAATGATAATTACAAAGTATTTTTATGCCTGGAATAGAATATATACCTATTTAATATGAAAAAAGTTTTTCTGATATACTTATACAGGTATATATATATATATATTTTCCCTATCGCTGACCACGAATCAAACACTTTTTCAATGATGTCTGATTGTTTGTCCGTTAGTTTATGTGTTCATTGGCATAGGATACGGGAGGGGGTGTTGCGATTGAATCACTGACATCTAAGGACCGAATGAGAAGGACGGTTATACAGTGCAGTCTTCCGTTTCTAATATAAACCCCGTGAAAAACGTATGTAATTTTCCATAATTTGGGGATGATACCTTACCTCATACCTGGACCAATGTCTATCGGTGAGATCTCGAACAGATTTGGGTAGTCAAACAGAAGTCGCTACGATTATTTCCTCTAATGAATATAAAAAGTTTTCTAACTTCTTTCAAACGAATATTTCCATTAACCTTTTGCTTACGGTCTGCAAAGGGGGATAGAACTGTTTGGGATAGGGTATTTCAAATACCTGTCTTTTTGAGAGGTTCTTCGTTTGGGATGGACGCTGTCCCACCCGTAATAAAAAGGTTAATGAATGTAAGAAGTTTTCAGACGTCTTTCAAACAACTAGCACGGATTCAATTACTCTGTATATTGAGAGTCAGTTTCAAATCAGAAGGATAACGACCACGTAGGAAGCTAACCTGTAGGGTAAAAATAGCAGCTGGAGGCTAACTTGAAGTAAAAATAGTAGGAAGTGGTCAGTCAGGTTGTCAGTTGCACATCAATACGACATTAAAGGGTGGTGAATGCAAAGTCCACTTCGACGATATGCGCTTGCAATACCGTCCCAGTAGCTCAACAGTAGAAAGTCGTCTGGCCAGTACGAAGATCAGTAGTTCGATTCCCGGTTGGGGCAACACTAATTTTTACAGTTTGAGGAAAGTCAATTTTTTGCTGGAATATAAGTCTTGAAATCTCCATAAGTGTCCTAACCATCTCATTGTATTATAGAAAATATGAAGATAAGTATAAATATAATAAATATGAACTATTGACATAGCAATAAATCTATGAAGGAACTATCATTTAGTGTCAAATGGTGTGCTAACTTCCCTTTCGGAAAGCCATATAGTGACCCATCCTCTACCCCCTTGGAAATTCGATGCAGAATCCATATCAGTCATTATAATTCTATAGCCATATATATAGCTATGTCTACAGCCAATCATGAGAAATTTATGTGCAGTTAAAATGTAAATTTTTTAATCAAAACTGACAGAACCGGAAATGAAATACTTAGCGAGAGCTTTACTCCACACCAGAGTTTCAGACTGAATCCATATCTGTTATCATCTAAGTCCCATCTATAGCCATATCTGAAATGGAAGGATGTTTCAAAGGATATTTTTAACCAAAAGTAGAAAACATCGGAAGTTGAAATCCTTATTGAATACCTCTAAACACTCTAAAACTGGATATTAAATCCGCATATCTTACCTAAGATATATTTATAGCAATGGATGTTTTAAAGATAATGAAAAAGTTTTAACCGGAAAGCAGCAACTAACGGTCCTGAAAATTCTTTAGTAAACCGTCCAATCCCTCTGAATTTTGCATCTGCATCCGTTTTAGTCATCGTGTAAGCTGTATTTGTAGCCAATCCTGAGAAATAGTTGTTTCAAGGACAGTTTTTGAAACGGAAGTAGAAATCTTTAGTGCATCCCTATCCCCCACATAAATTTAATAGTGAATCGGTATCCATTGTCTTTTAAACACTTTCTGTAGCCAATCCTGGAAAATAAATATTGAGAGGATAATGTAAATTTCAGAATTCATGTTGACATCTCAAGAACTCAGTCATTCAACCGCCTCCAAATTTTAATATTCAAGCCATATCAATTCTCTATTTATAGCCAATCTCGAAAAATAGATGTTTCTCGGAAAATGAAGATTTTTAAATTGCAAATGAGAAAAAAACAACGGAAATGGAAATCCTTAGCGAACTCCCCTCCCCCGCCACCCCCTTCTCCTTTCAATTCGATACTAAATCCATATCTCATCATCTAAGCTTTATCTATATTATATACTGCGAAATAGATGCTTCAAAAAGTGTTTTTGTAAAAATACAAACGGCAAATTGGATTGCCACCAATAACTATGCAATGATTTAATATATATTTTTAAAATACCGCTTACTATGGACTTAACGTAAAACTTGCGTTTTTATTGATTTATTTGACAATATAAGTTGTATTTACTTTACGTATTGGTTGTTCTAAAAATCACGTTTTGAACTGAGGTAAATTACATTTTAATGTACTTATTTTGAGGGATAAAAATATCAAGTAAAAAAAAATAATATTTTAAATCAACCATTCAATAAGTTGATAACCGTAATACGTAAATACTTTCGTCAAGGATGTAATTTACTTACATCTATCTATAAGTACATAAAAATCTTTGTGTGAATTGCAGTTACGACTGACAAAACCGTAAATCGTTGATTGCAATAAATTATGATTACGAAACTACAGATTAAAAATTAATTGGAGAGGGGACCTACTCAACTCTCTCATACCAGAATACATTTTTAAGCAGCTTGTGATTATAATTTTATTTCAAATTTTACAAGAAAATTTTTTAAAAATCTGCATTGTTAGTCCAAATGCCCACAATTGTAGCGTGTTACCCTCATTCTAAAGGGCTTGAAGAAATTGTTCGATTGATGTGAATGTTGGCAATGTTTGTAACATCATTGGCTCCCTCCGCCGAGGGGAGCCAATGATGTCACAAACACAAAATATGTATCAAAGCTATTTTTCGCTATAGTGATTGTTTTAAACTATTTAAATTTCGTTATAATGGATCCATAGATAACACTTTTCATGCATGATTATGTCACATTTTGTCCTACGCTGATGTGTTAAGAAAATAAAAAATCTCGACTAAATTTCGAAGTTTTCACTCGAATTTGAAGAAATTCCATCTATAGCTAAAACAAAAAGCCGAATATAAACTTTCTTAGAATGATATTTGGGTTCATTATAATTTTGACTGCTATCGGGTACACATGAAATGCACCACATGCCGACAGACATTACTCTAAAAATAGTCCAAACGCGGTCCTAAAGCATTTATTGGCATCAAAATCTCGAAATTGAAAATTTTCGTGAAAACAATACTTTCCCAATACCATATTCTATAGTATGAGAAAGTAAAAATATGGTTAAAAACATACACAAAACGGACTTAATTGCTTCTAGGATTATGCTTTTACAGGTAAATTCACAGTTTCGCACTTAAAGTATAATTATACGAATATGAATGTGTTATTTTATTCTTTTATATAAAAATTTCATATAATAATGGGCATGTTTTATTTACGCTGAAAAGACCGTTTTAAATAGGTCATTTTACGCATTTGTTTACCTGTTAACCACTTGCTTACTTGCTGAAGAGTGACCCATTGGAGTAGTTAAACATGTGCGTAAAATAAACATCTCGTGTTACCTCTTTACATGTTTAAAACGATAATTTAAGCTTAAAATAAAATACACCCATTATTCCGTGGAATTCTCAATATAAATTAATAAAATGACACATACACATAGATATAGTTACCTTTTTTAGTGTGTATCTGGAAGTTTACATGTTTTAAAAAAGGCATTCTAGCGGCAGCAAACCCAGATTTTTGTGTTTTTACCCATGTTTCTTTAGTGTGTAGAATCCTTATACATCCTAAAGATAATTTATAAAAATAATAATAAAGGTTTTATAAAAATGAAAATATTAAAGATAATCTTTATTTATGCAAAATTACTAAATTTAATTTTCGTTTCATATAAATCTTTAAAAATCTCTCACAGGTATAGAAAAACGTGGAAAAAGCGGTGGAAATAAGCGTTGAGAATATAAAGGACTTCGTATTCATCTAATGAAAACAAATGACTGTAACAACAATTAACTTTGCATAGAACGAATTTCTTCGCAGGCGGTCTGCAAATATGGGGTCCATTCATCACAGAACTTGAAATCTGCCTCCATGCGTCATCGTAAGTGAGAAAATATTCCGTGCACTGAATTTTCATCAGGTAAATGGTGGCAATGACAAATTTCTATTGTGAGTCTTCACTCAACCTACTTCTACACTGAATGTTGTTTAAGGGGACGGTGGACGTTGAAATGAGCAAGAATCAACTAAAAACAGTTTTAACATATAACATTATTTTACAGATTTAACATTTGCTTACGGGTGGGACAGCGTCCACCCGTAAATCCATCGTAAAAAAAACATCCGCGTCCACCCCGTAAAAAAAAAAAAACATTGCACCTGCTGCAGCAGGTGCAATGTTTCTGTCGGCGATTTCCATGGACACCAATGCCTGCAAAGGGGGTCAAACTATTTGGGATAGGGTATGTCAAATACCTATGTTTTGGGGAGGTTCTTCGTTTGGGATGGACGCTGTCCCACCCGTAAGCAAAAGGTTGAATGCATTTTATTCGAAACGGAATTTTCAAAGATTTTACATTTTTAAAATGCTCCATGCATCTTAATTTTTGTCTGAGATACATGAAATTTGGCAATAAGACACCTCTCATACTTTTTAATGAAACTGGGTATGCATTTTATAATTGGACTTTATTAAGGTAATTAAAAATGAATAAGAACCTAATTAAATGATGAAAATTAAGTTTTAATGCAGAAAAACAGTTTTCAAAAATTAACTTTCTAAGGGATTTAAAAATAAATACCCAAATTTTTTCATAATGTGTTTTTGGGTGATCATAATGTAAAATTTATCAAAAATGTGAACAAATGGCACACAAGGAGCATTTTCAAATTTTCGCTAAAAAAATGAAATTAAAAAAAAAATACAAAATTTATAACAAAATTGAAAAAAAAATGAATGGTATATGTATTGTAATGTTAAGAGGAATATTTATGCAATTTTTTACGTTTCTAAGTCAATAAATAAATAAAAAATTTTATCGTCCACCGTCCCTTTAAGAACATCTGTATCATATGCAACAGCTTAAAAAACAAATGCATACGTTTATGACATATTAGGAAATATATGACGGGTAGCAGTGGGTACAAGATTCAAAACATCTAATTCAAATTACACTGGAACACCAAATAACGCTAAGGTCAAAAAATAATTCATTGGCGGAGCGAGTTTTCGAAACATATGTAATTCGGACACACGGCCTTCGCTAGCTCAATCAAAAATTATAGTCTTTTAAACCAAACTTTAGCATATAATTAGAACTTGAGATTTAAAATTATTAAACAAATACACGACAAACGCACGAGTGACATCTAAATATTATTATGTATTTGGATTATTAAACAAATACATTTTAGGTGTCTTTTATAACACGTCACATGAAGACAAAAAAAAGCCAGTTAACATGAGACACGCAATACAAGCGATAATTGCTCCGTCCATTCCGGTACCCAGACCTGTCACCAACACATCTGGGACATCCTGGAACGGCAATTGCATCGTTCTCAGAATACCACTGAATTAGCTGACCAGTTGTAATATTTGTGGCAGAATCTTCTGAAGAGGGACATAAGCAACTGTATTAACTCTATGCAGCACCAAATATCACCTTATACAGCTGCCAGAGAAGAATTATAACTTACTAAAATGTTATCTTCTTGTTGCCACCTTCTTGTCTTAATAAAATGTTTTATTTGCACCCAAATTTAAATTATTTGCATACCTCTTCAAACGATATACATACATGACGAGTTTCGCGGCTGTAGCTATATTTCTTACTGGTGCATATACTTTTTGCTACAGGGCGCATTTGTATAAAATAAATACATTTCATCTTAATGAATATTTGAAGTACTTCTAATTCTAATTTCGATTTTTATAAAAACACAAACCTTCCTTTTCTTATTATCTTGAGAAATTACAGGGAGAAAAAAATACACACATCTGAAAGAGCCAGAGTTTTAGGATTTTCTTTCATAACTGACCTTGTCAAAACTGGAACAAGCAACTGGTTCCAAAATATCTTCTTAAGCAGTGGGTGTGGTTCTTGACAATTCATTTTAAAAGTCTCCGGAATTAACATTTCCCTCTGAAGACTTTTTACGTCACAAAATAATCCAATTTACTCCATAAAAGTATACTTTATCATTTAATAACAGTATGAATGTTGAAAATGTTTGCTGCTTATATATATGTGTGTGTGTGTATGTGTGTGTGTGTATGGCAATTTGAATGGTATGGTTCCAATGTTAAAAGTCAAATATTCCAACAGAACTGTAACGAATGCATAGCTAACTGAATTTGCGAGTAAAAAAATATCTTGTCTTTCAAACTTGTCTTTCAAAGAATCCTGTCTTTCCAGCTTGTGCGTAAAAATAAACTGGAAATGATACTTTCCTAAAACTTTTATTCATTAAAATTTCCTTTAATAAGTGGGGGTGAACTATGGATAGAGATCTTTGAAATAATACTTATTGAGGGGATGCGCCAGTGTGCATATATGCATGTTAGTCTGTGTGTATGTTAATGTGTATGTATTATGTATGTTAGTGTGAATGGCCGTGAGGCTGTAGATTCAATATCTCACAATCAAATGAAGCGTTTAGAAAATAATTTGGTGCTACTATTATAATAAGTGGTAATTTTAAATGCAAATAAATGTTGGAAAGACCTCCAATTTTTGAATAAATTAAAAAAAATCATTAAAAAATTCGCATCGTCACTAATAAATAAAAGTCATTTCAAAAGTAACATTTCATTTGAAAACAAATGGTACAAACCATAGAAAACTAGCACGAACCGTTCGTTCTCAAAATATTGCAGGGTTTAAAAATATATATCTATTTTTTAAATCACTCAAAAATCGGGAACTTCGATACTGTTAAATAAATAATCATTTCATACGTAAATTTTGATCATAAAAGGAATGAAACAAACTTTAGAACGCTAGCATAAATCCTTCTCGAGATATTGTACTATTTTTCTAACAAATTTTTTAAACAAATTACAAAAAATTTAAAAGTAGGTAGTATGTTCACTTTTTAATATTATGCAACACATATGTTAATATTATTCATATGAATCTAGTTTGTTCAATTTTCGTATAGTTTTATATTTTGGCGGCCAAGAATTCGCAAATAGTCATTTATTCCACAGGATATTATTTAAATGTCATTTGTATTTTGATGAAAATTTTACACATTCGTATGTAGATATTTTTTATATGTCATGTCTAATTAACTAAAACTAACTGAAACAAAATCTATAGACTAATACTAGAACTAACTAATTATATAAACTATTAACCAACTATAAATCCAATTAACCAACTAATATATGTTACCTAAAACACTGACATAATTTTTTTATGCTAACTATGTATAATAAACGATTCGTTAAATCAATAGTTAAAGTTATGTTTCTTAGTTTATCCTCATTTAGTACAAATGTTTAATTTACTGAAATTTAAAAATAATAAATGCTTATGCGATATTTCTATTTTTATTTGTAAGAAAGAACTGCAATATTCGCTTCATTTATTTCGTACAGAAATATTTCTTTAGTACCTGTTTATCTTTAACAGTTAAAGAAGATGAAAATAGAAATATTGAAAAATATTTCCTTAGCAAAATACTCCGTTCCGCCTTATCTACTTTTATCACGCTATATCTCGAGCATAATTAAGGATGGTTTTTCGACGGTGTAGTGTGCTTAACAAGATGAAGTGAGATGAATAAATGCATTTTTTGCATTTCGTAGAGAAGGTATGAGGAGGAAATTAATGACGAGAGCTATTTAATTATTTTATGAATGCATTCTTTGTGTAGCTTTTTCAGAGGAGATCAACTTTCATTCAGATATAATGATAGAGCAATAATTATTTTAGCTATTCATAATTTAATATTTCGCTCAATAGATAAACGTCTAAAATTTAATTCCAATTAAATTTGTTTATTAATATACTTTGAAATTATTGAGATAACTAAAATAGTAATCTAATGGCAGTACCAGCACAGGGTCACCATTTTTATTGGGACTGACAAGAGCCCCCTATATTATTGCGTGTATCTGCATAGTGTCACTAACTCGTAGTATGAATTACATGAAAGGGCAGCAAGTACAAAGTTAACCATTTAATAACGAATAACTTTAACTCAACCTGAAAAAGATGTACAGGGTGGCCATAATTTAAGTAGAGGTGTTTAGAGCCCGATAGTGAGAAAATTGTTGAGCCAAACTCAACCAAATTTGCAGTATATACTATTTAGACCATACGGTTTTGATTTTTAAAAGAAAAAACAGTTGGTATTTTTGTCACCAGAGGTCAGAGTGGCGCTGCGCTGTAAAGTCCAGTTCATTTTTGGAGTAAAATAGGCATACGAAGTACAGAAAATTAACATTTTACATGCATTTTGTAAAGACCATCACATTTACATTTTAAGCATATTTTGTACATTTTATATTTACATTTGCATCTTAAATTTACAAACGTATGGCATTAATTTTTATATGGGTATCAGTTACATGTGTGATTCAATATGTTTCTTTGCATATGTTCCAAAAATTGCATTCCCTGAACAGCATTCTCTATTGCAGAACCGGCAGAACATGAAGCAGATCTCCATTGATTTGCTTGACGTGCACTGTTATTCGGTCCTTCAAAGTGGCTTAATTATCTACATTCCCTTGGTATACCAAATGCTTTACATGACCCCCACAACCAAAAGTCACAAGGGATCAGATCAGGCGAACGGGCTGGCTACTACATAGGAAACGCTCGACTAATTATTCGGTTGTTGGTAAAATGCTGTCGTAAGACTTCCTGTACGCGTAATCCAATATGAGGGAGTGCTCCATCCTGTATAAATATCGTAGATTCAAGACATCCACGCTGTTGAAGTTGCTGAATAACAAAGTTCAGCAGCATTGTCCAATACCAATCAGCATTGACGGAACTTTCTGTATTTCCTATGCCTATTTTACTCCAAAAATAGACCTTACAGCGCCACTTTGGCCCGCGGTGGCAAAATTCCGATTTTTTTTTCTTTTAAAAATCCAAACCGCATGGTCTAAATAGTATTTACTGCAACTTTGGTTGGGTTTGGTCCAACAGTTTTCTTACTATCGGGCTCTAAACACCTCTACTTCACTTATGCCCACCCTGTGCATTACAATATTGTATGCATGGCTTTAAAATGCCATAGCAAAAAAGCTCAGCTGAACAGTAGCTAGACGCACTCATAACGAGCAAATATCTCGAAACGCGTACTTGGAGTTCAGATCTTGAAACTCTGATGCTTGAAGCTTTGAAACTGAAGTCATGGCGATTGCAGAACATTAAATCCATTGCCACAGACATGCGCATTAACAGCGTTGGCTTGTCAAGCAAGAAACTGTGTAATCCTGCAGTAAAGGCGGCACCACACCAGGATTATACAAAATTTATAATTAAAGTAGATATTAGATTATTTAGCAATTTAAATTATTTAATATAAACAATACCATTTCTGCACTGGTGAAGGGGATCCAGCATATCCACAAAACAGCTGTATAACGCGTTGCAACTCAATTTGGACTTAATTGCGTTCCCTGTTTTCCTTACGTCTTTATTTTGATATGATTATTACTACATTTAAGAATTTGAAGGACTTTGTTTCTCACAGACTGTTTATTTTTATTTTCATGTAAAATAGTAGAAGGAAACTTGGCAGTAACTTTGTTAAAAAGCATTCATTTTGTACAGAACTAGGGGGCTCCGCCGTCTGTTCGCTACACTCGCTAACCGCAAGTAATCAGGACACTCAGCCTCCTACTTGCTGCACTCGATGAGCTGCCGCCTGGTACGAAAGCGTGATACAAGTAGAGGTTCCAGCCTTTATTCACTGACATTCACTAATCCCCGGAGATCGCTTCATGAACTCTTTCAATCCATCCAGGGCACACAACCGCCTTTGTGGTGGTTGTGTGGGCCATCCTCGGATCTACCAATTAAATCAATGGCCGTACTGAAAAAAAAAATCAATCCAATTACATTTGTAATTACATCAGCCATAGTCCGAGAATATCTGCACTGCTACTCAAGTAGCATCCCACTACCATACCCTTCTCTGGAAATCTGTAAGTTGAGCTTCGCTTGTCGCAGCAGCTTCCAATCCGGGAATTGGTGACTATCACTAATCTCGGGAAGGTCTAAAAGTGATCCTAGTACGACTAATACGGATTCAGTGGACCGATTTCAAATTGAGAGGATAACGACCACGCAGGATACTAACCTGGGTAAAAATGTAGTAGGAGGAGGCTAACCTGAGATAAAAATAGCAGGAAGTGGTCAGTAAGAATGTCAGTTACCTTCCAATCTAATATTAGAGGGAGGAGAATGCAGTGTCCACTTCGACGATACGAACTTGCAATTTTGTCCCAGTAGCTCAACGGTAGAGCGTTGGCTGGCCAGTTCGGAGATCCAGGGTTCAATTCCCGGTTGGGGCAGCAAGGTTCTTTACAAAATGAAGGAAACTTTATTTTTATAAAAAAAATCACTCCAGAATCACGTATTGATAAATTCGCTAACTCAACCACTAACTTCACTAACTTCAGTCTAACTTAACCCTATATGGCATGCAATATTGCAGCATATGTCATTTTAGTAGACAAAACAAACAGTCAAAAGAACATTAAACTTTCACAATACGTATTTGAATTTTGTACACACTTTCCATTCTTGCTTAATATTCTTGTAAAGTTAGATCTGCAAGAGAAAAATCTTTTATTTTTGAACGTAATTTTATGGTTCACCCAACCATCTCTTCGTATGCTGGAAATGCGCCGTCCATTACACATAATAATGAGATCAAGTCCCTGGTGGGACGGCATCCGCTTAAGTATGTTTCTGATTAACGACCCATTAATGAATTCACTGTAGCTGAAGTGAAATGAATTAATTTCTTTAATACTTGTAAAACGGTACAAAAAAGTAGTGGTTTCAATTTATTTTTTTTTACATTAGGAGGACGCATGTTAAAGGAAGCTTAGCCAACCAAATTTAACATCACCGGTGTGAAAATCGTTTTGGTAGATGATAGATATCGTGTGCGTAATATAATACTCGTAGAGTTTAAAAAAAAATATCTTTAACATTAGCTTTTTGATTGATTAATTGACGCTGAATGCATTAGATATGGCGAACTATGAGGTGGTTGAATTATGCTTCATAACAATTCCCGATCACATACCGCTAGCAGAGCGTTACATTATGGTTCCATTCAAAACAAGATATTACTATAGAAATACGACAAAAATTATTTAAGCTAAAGAAATTTGATATGGACAGCACGTGACTTTCCCTGCATGCCCCTATTCATTTGTCTCTACATATTTCGTAATACCTTAAGCTAAGTTCTGTCGAACAAAACACAGAGAATTCGATATAATTTTGAAATTATATACAATTTGCAGTTTTGAAACATTTTTTTTTTCACACTGCAACTTATTGCATTTAAACACGTTGCCCGGTGGTCAAAATTAAATGAAAAATTGAAAAACGCGTCAATGGTCTATTTTAAAGTAATTAAGTTGCTTATATTGGTTTTATTATCAAATTTTACAAAATAAATATAAATAACATATATATTTTTATAAATTGATTTTTGACTACAATTTTGAAATTAAAAACCAGTTCTATGTTTTCAAATCATACTAAAATCTAAGCCTCACCCGATAAAACTTTAGAGATTTTAACAAGATTTTCGTCGAGTAGATTTTTAACTAAAGTGGCTGCATATATTATACACACAAACAGAATCACACACATACACAAACACACTTTTTTATCATTTAAAAGTTTTTCCAATTTTAATGAAAATCCAGATCCATATTCCGTACTATTGCAATACATTACCATATATTGTAGGGGAAATAGTATTACGACTGGCATTCTGATTCACAACACTTATTTCATACAAACTATGCTACGATAATATATCCTTAAAAAATTATATTATTTTTTTGACATTTATGTTTGAATTCTTTAACATTAGTTAAAGTCATACGTACACCAATCCTGTTGCAAGATTAATTTTATTTGTGATTATTATTAAATTTGGATAAACTGGAAATATCAATTTTACTTTACGCGTTCTAAACATTCTAACATGTTTCTTTCTAAGCAAATCGACGAAGTGTACAATTAACTTCAGAGGTGTAAAGTTAGCACAAAACACGCATTTGATTCGCTAAGTATTCTAAAAATTAATTCGTTTACGTAAATAATTAAATACAGAAAGAATGAAAATTAGATTTTCGGCAAATTCTTTTTGGTAAAAATTAATTTTGTTTGCAAAAATTCAACATTTTAATTTTTCAAAGTTTGATCAAACTTTTTTTTTTTTTAAATATGTATTACTAATATATTCTTTTCCCACGCTTTAAATACAATTTCACATCTTAAAGTAAATTATACATATATATATTATTTGTAACAATATCAACAAGTAAGATCAATCATGCATAAAGCATTGATTATGAAATACTTTCCAATTGAAATGCAATTTTAATTAAACATCTCTAAAATGCGATACATTCAGCGGTGATATATATTTTTAATTATCTCAGAACTATAATAATTTATTTTACTTGAAAACTTCAACTTTATCAAAAAAAAAATGACATTTATTCAGATGACGTCATTGAAATATAAATCGTCTGGCTCTCTATGTGAAACCAGTGTATATTTCATTCATACACTTTTATTCCAGACTACAGAGTTAAATAATTTTGCGTGAAAAAAATTTAACAATTCTTGTGCAACTCATCTTACAATCACATGCTTACATTCTTCATCCATTAAAATTAGGCTTCGTTGTAGAAATAATCATATTTTGATGATCATTTAAACTCAAAAATATTGTAATTGTGTTAGCGCAGAATATAGATGCACAGAAAATATGCAAAAATAAAGCGTTTTCAGGATGGATGCAACACTAAATGTAAATGTACAAGAACTTTAAAAATCAAGATTTTTACTCTGGGAAAAAAAGATGGATGTCATATCTTATTTTGAAGTGGGTCACGTCATCTCTTTGTATTATATGGGTGTAATTATTATTTTAATTTTTATTTAAAAAACTACCAAACATATTTTGCTAAAAAAAATTATATATTTTATAGGATAATTTGAATATTTCCTAAAATTTTCGAAGCAATTTGTGAAATTTAACTTTGCTTATTCTTTCTTTTTAAATTGCGTCCCATAAGGTTCAGTGTATTTCATGTTTTCAACCTCGGTTCAAGGCAAAACTAATTGGGTAATATCATTCATTTACATTCAAATATGTCCCACAAACCGTCTCAACAACATACTATAATTTCAGTTTGATAAAGCCATTTATTTTTTCGGCAGTCAGCGTGAGAACGGATAGACAGACATACAGGCAGACAGAACGAACAAAGTCATAAATACATTTCAACTATGTTGCAAAGTGTTAAAAATGAATAAATTTGAACAATAAAAATATATATTTAAAATAAACTAAAGATATAATTTTATTTATACCGATATAAATTTGCTAATTAAAATTTGAGCAACGTATTCTAAGTACAAATAAAATAATTTTGCAACACACACACAAAAATTCTGTAAATGATACCAGAATGTTTCCTTGCTATTTGGACCTGAACAGTGAAGGAGTCAAAATTGTTAAAACTATTGCGCGGCTGTCATGATTTTTATCAAAGTTAATTAATAATCATGATATTTTCTCACTGTAAATCGTAACCATTCCAAGTTTCTCGAACATTCAAAATGCCAACAAAATTTACCTAATTGGTGATAAATTGCCAAATCTGACAACCCTGAACTGATCCTGACATGGTAACTCTAGCTTCACGTCCTAAGAATAGCTGCCTATACGGTGTTTTTCCCTTCTGGCTCTCAAACCAGTTTCAAGAGACATTTTTCATGTTCGTAATAATAAGATGGTATGATGTAAGAATAATTAATTTCCATTTATGATTTTACAAACTCAGTCTCAACAACTATTTATTAATATTAAAAGCAGTCGAGAAAATGGTTGAAAATGTGCAAAGAAAGTTGCATTAAATTTAATTGCATTTCTTCTTTAGTCATTTATTCGTTTGCAATTTTAAAGTGTATGATCGCAAGTTGTTTTGTTTGTTTTTCAATTTAGTTGAGGATGTTGCTCATATAAATTTCGAAACCGGTTACGTGTTTCTTTTTTTATATTTTCTGATTTCAGCAGTCGTTTATTCACGAGTATTTTCAAACGAATCACTTCCTTCTTTTTGTGTGCCACATTCTTTCTTCATTCCAAAGTATTTTATTCTAACATATTTTTAAATTGTCTGATCGAAAGCAATTTCAATTGAGTTGATGAATTTTCCTATATAGCTTCCGCAACTGGTATATATGTTATTTATTTTTGTTATATGTATAATCCTGCAGTGTTTTTATCCACTGATATTTTTACAGTATGCAAAAATTCTTTATTATTATTTTATGCGAAACTTTACAAATTCAGTTCCGTAGAACGCACTCTTGTGGTTTGCCAGATTTATTCAATGACAATTTTTGTTACACATGTTATTCTGGCATCATTTATTCTCTGATATTTTTACAGTAGGTGAGGGTATTTTATTATTATTTTATGCAATACTGTACAAATTCCGTTCAGAAGAAAGTCACGGTCGTGGTTAGCTAGATCAATTTAATAACATTTTTTGTTATATTTGTAATTCTGACGTGCTTTATACCCACCGATAATTTTACAGTATGGAAAGTTCCTTTGTCGTTATTTTATGCAATACTGTTTACATTCAGTTCAGAAAAAGCGCACTCTCGTGGTCGCCAAATCTATTATATGACAGTTTCTGTTATATTCGTAATTCTGACGTCTGTTGCCCACTGATATTTCTACAGCTTCTAAGGGTTCTTTATTGTTATTATTTTATGCAGAACTTTACAAATTCAGTCCAGACAAAGTGCAATCTCGTGATTGGCTAGATCTATATAATTACAGAATATTAAGAGTTTCCCTTAATTTACTTATTCTGCCAATGTGGCAAGGGATGGGTCAAATGCATCAGCGGATAATCTGCTAATTTGCCATTTTGTTGCGTTACAGCTTGGTTTGTTGATCGAAGGGGATATTCGTTGTAATACCGTAAGTTATCGCATTGGGTATTTTCATGTTCGATCTAGATTCAGTGTTGGGAAAAAGATGTTTTCAACAGATGGAGTGAGTAAGTTAGGAAGTATGTGTAGGGATATTTATTTTTCGAGTGTTATGTTCGAGTTAAATTATTGTATTGTTAGCATTGTAAAGATATTATATATAGTTTTATATATTATATTGTAACATGTATATATGTGATTTTGGTTTTCCAGAAAGGTTAGCTACAAGTAAAATAGTTTGTGTTTTTAATTATCGTAGAATCCTATTTTGTAAAATCCTAGTCGTTATGAAATTTGATGTTTGTTTCAGATTGAAGTTAGTTTAGATTTTTAATTTCAGTTCAAGGTTTATTCCAAGGTAATTTACGACTTAGTTCAAATTTATCTAGTGTAGATATTCTTGTATAGATATAAAGGAGTGAAACTTGTCTCCGAGAGCTATATGTTTGATCTCTTTATCAACTAAATTCAAATAGTTTTCGATCAAGCTACCTTGAAATTACTAATGCACAATCACTGTGGAATAAAGAAGCGTTTAAAACAAATAAGAATTCAACACAAAATTAAGATCGAAGAACGGAATTTTAACAAAATTAAGAAACAATAATATATTACCTTCCCACCAATACATGGTAATGTGTAGGAAGAGTATTGAAATCGTGTCGAAAATCGCAACTCGAGTTTTCGACTGATCCTCCCGTTTCAAGCACTATAGAATCCGAAGGAGTTATTTTTGGTCTGACGTCTATGTAGTGTATGTATCCCCTCTAGCTGAGAAACTATGTGACCGAACTTTATAATATTTGATAGATTAGTCACTTGTAGGTTATACCCTCATGCTGATTAGTTTCTGGCATGATTCCGAAAATAAGAACCTACCATTTTCTGTGAAATGGCCCGTAATAACCTATATATCCACTCTAGTTGAATATCTAATTGACCAAATTAAACAAAATAGGTTGAACACTTGTGGGTTATCCTGGTGCTGATTAGAATTTGGTGCGATTCGGAAAAAAAGAACCTCCTCTTTTTAGCTAAATGGTTCGCAAAATTTGCCAAAATCTAAAATAAAGAGAAACGTATGCTCCAATGTATCCACTAAATGCTTGTTTATATGTAGTTTATAACGAAAAACAGAATAAAACCAGTCCCATAACTAAAACTAATCGCTCTCTAACTATTTTAGTTTTTCCGTATTTTTGCCAAGTAGCCTTTGAAAATATGTCCAGTCCTCAAATGAAAATTGAAATAAAATTGCATATTCAGTCTAATTTCAAATAATTATTAGTGTTATATTGAGTTCAATTGCACAAACTAAGATAAACTTGAGTCTGTGGGGAAAGTCACGTCCTGCCCACATCAGATATATATATATATATATTTTTTATTTATTTATTTGTGTACTTTACACTTTCGAATAAACCCCTTTACTTTCGATTTTCGTTTAATACTTTAGTTAATCATCTCTATTCATGCTGAAAATGTGTAGTCTATTATGCATATTAATGAGTCGAAATCTCTGGTGAGAGGTGGCATTAGTTTGAATGTGTTTCTGATTAAGCGCACATTAATGATCCAAAACGTACAGAACTTCCGGACGCTAAAATAAAATGAATTAATATGTTGAATATTTGGCGAATGCCATGCTTTGAATTCATTCTACACTCCTGAGATTAATTGCAGACTGTTTTACGTTTTCGGAAAGATTAAATGCAACCGATGCTGATTTAATTTTAAAATAGCATGCCCAAAAGCAAGACCAGACTTAGTCTAACTGGGGCCCGGGGCAGACATTCGCGTGGGGGGGGGGGGGGGGCTCCCGCTCTCGACATATTTAAAGTAAACAAAAATATTGTTTTTCCAAACCATAAATGCATTCAAGAGAAAGGTATAACAGATTCCATACAGCTTCAGGTAGGTCGGATGGTCTGGGTCAAAGAAGCAGAGAAAGGTATACAAAATGAAGTTCTTATACATTTTAATATAATTTAAATGATTGGCTATTTTCTTATCATACTCAAGAATACTAGATGCCTTAGATTTTAAATTTACTATCCGTATCCAGTCATTGTAATCCTTATATATTCCTAAAATGAATCTTTTCGCTGGGCAAACATATTCAGATGGCATTTTGATGCGGAGACCCAGGTAAGATGCCCCGCATGCCCCTGTGTGTTAGTCAGGCCCTCCACAAGAGAATACTGAACAAAAATTTACGACGCATGTTTCCATATGGTGGCAAATGGTGTGCATATTCAATATATTTGACGAAACTATTAAGACTTTTTATTCTGTTTTGCATGTATATTTCATGCTGTCAAACGATATTAAAAAAGACTGGAAATGATATCTCCAGAACCGGAAGTGCAAGTACTCAATGAATCCACCTACCTCTTTTGAAATTCGATTCTAAAGTTACGCCAGTTATCATATAGGCTCTATCTATAATCAAGCTTGAGACATAGAAGTTTCAAGAAATATTTTTGAACAGCAAGTAGAAATCCTTAGTAAATCCACCAACCTCTTCTATAGGCTCTATCTATAGTCAAGTTTGGGAAATAAATATAAGTTTCAAGAAATATTTTTGAACCGAAAGTAGATATCCTTAGTAAATCCATCAATTTTCTGACATTTTCGTCAATTTGACGACATTTAAAAAATCCTCAAATTTATCGCAGTGTATTAATTCGTTTATTAATTAGTTTAGATTCCAATCCGTTTGTTAAATTTTAAATTAAAATTCTATATATGTTTTGATTTTAAACTTTTCAATTTGTCTTCATTTTCGTTAATTTAGAGTTGCTTTCCGACATTTCCGTCAGTTTAGCGACATTAAAAAAGTCGCCATATTTGTCGCCAAGGTTATCGTTTAGTGGAACAGATAGATAGACGGACACACCTTATTAAAACATACATAAATGTCATCCATTTATTAATTAGTTTAAATTCCCATCCAATCATAAAACTTTAAATCGAAATGCCACTTATGTTTCGATTTTAAATTTTATATATTTGGAATCATTTTCTTCAATTTAACGTGGCTTTCATCAATTTGGCAATATTTACATCCGTTTGGCGACATTTTCCCTCAATTCGTCGAGTTTTCCAAAACGTCGCAAATTTTTTGCCACAGTTCTATCGTCAAATTTGCCTTAAAGGACCAAGTTAAAGAAACTGAACTTTTTCTTAATTCGATGTCATTATTGGCCATTGCCTAATACTTATATATATATATATATATTACTTATATATACGTATATATATATATATATATATATATATACTATTATATATATATAAGTATATATATATATATATATATACTTATATATATAATACTTATATATATATATAATCGTAAAAATGCGTACCCAATACCGAAACGAGAGAACTCAGATTTGAACTTAGATATCTATTTGCGGTGAAATGGCTACATTTGAGTCAATACTGTATAGATTTTTTAAAGCTTTTTATCTTAAAATGAAGAAAAGCTTTGGCCTGGAAAATCAAATTTTTAGGTGATCTGCCTCACCCTATTTGAGAACATCTCTAAAACTTTCGCCAAAATCAGATGATTTTTTATATGGATACGTTGTCTGAATAAGCAAGAGGAGAATAAAACCCTATGAAATGACAACCTATAGATGAAATTCGAAAGAATGCGTCTTCCTCGCTTTTGAAAGCACAACCATGCGACTTTGGAGTAACATTGTGGACTGCCATAGACATTTCCAACCGACCATGTAAAATTCTTTTAATCACTGTAGTTTTCGAAATAAAGTATGTGTCTTGAAATCATTTCTGTAATATATTGCCACAAAGTACCCTCGCCCCCCTATCTCTGGCACTTAAAATGTCTGGGAAATCTCAAAAACTCCAATTATTTGTGAATACAATGAACAAAAAATCTGATGTGGGCAGCACGTGACTTTCCTTATATAGTGCAATGAATTTACTACTTTTACAGTAAAAAAAAAATAGGTTATTCTTATAGTAGATACTTAAATTCTTTCCAAGATATTGAATTTTCGTCAGTTAGTCGTCGTTTTCATTGATTTAGCGGCGTCATCTTTATCTATTTGGCGAGATTTTCGTTGACAACATATAAAAAAAAAGCCAGGTTGGCGACATTCCAAAAACTTCGTTGCCAAAATCTCGCCAAGCTTTGTGGACGTAGAAATAAGTTATTCTGATAGCAGGTAAAGGCAGATATTAACATTCAAATACAAAAGTATTGCTCAAAGTAACTTTTCTCGTGAATGGAATGAACTAGATCCACGAGAATGATGTCACCTAATTTATCGCATGGCATTACATATGAAAAATGAACATGTTTCTCAATAGTTAATATTTTTTTTTAATTTATGAGATTTTTTGATAAATTTATTTGATAAATGTGCAATATCTTGAGAACGGTTCATGCTAGCGTTCTAAAGTTTATGTCAATCGTTTTCTAAAGAAAAATTACATGATAAATGTTTATTTGCGTAACTTCGTTAAAGGTTTTGGTTTTTTAATAATTTTTTTTAAATTTCACTCGAAAGTTTAGGGCAGTTCTGAACATTCGATTGTGTTTAAAAACAATAGGCTTCCAGTATTCACGGATTGTAATTTTTGTGCCAAATTTCATTCGACTCGCTCCATTCGTTCGTGAGATATTGTCTTCACAGACTGACTGACACACACACACACAGGCATCACCTCAAAATTGTTCGATTTGTGGTCAGGAATGCTTGAAACGTGCTCTCCTGTCGAAAACTCGAATTCGAATTTTCTACCCCGTCACAATACTTTCTTTATACATTATGCTTTGTATATATGGAAAGTAAAAATATTAAGATATTGAATAATTGATTACATGTAAATCCCCATTGCGTGTCCGTCTATCCAAGCTCCTCATAAGATAGGATGTAGTGCATGTGTATTTCTTCTTTCATTATTATAACCATTTTAAGTAGTCGCTATTGCTCATTATCAACGATCCTAACTCTACACTATCGTATTTTGGATTAACTTGTTGCGAAGAAATGAATTCACAAATTGATTTATAAACAAGTGAATGATAGCGAATTAATTTATAATTAAAACAGTGGAAAAAAATGAAGAGAGTACCAATAACTTATACCACGCCCAATTGACACTTAACCACGCCTCTCCGAGAGGTCGATCATACACACCTTTCAAAAGTATACGAAATGCTCTGGTTGTAATTAATAATTATCAAATGAAATTTTAATTCGCTTTATACAAATCCTATTTCTTTGAAATTATGATGCAAAATGGTGAGGACAAGTCGAAATCATTTCATAAATATGAAAATATTGTGTCTGTCTGGAAAACATTTAAAAAAAAGCATTGCAGTTGTTAACATCCATTTTAACTAGATTTAATGTCAGAAGCCCTGAACATATTGTTACATATTTAATTTATTAAACTGGATTGATTTGAACGAATCGTATTTTGCAATCAGCAATTAATTTACTGCCTTATGGGCCCTATACGACAATAAGCTTGTTCCAAAATTATTTATATTGAATAATATTCTGTGGACCATTATAATTGCTGGTTACCTAAAGGGGATAAGTTCCCAATCTGTATATTCACTCTTGTGAGTACTATTGCTACCTGATAATCAGGGGCGTCTATTCCAAGCAGCCCCTCCGATCGCTTGGGGTCTCATCTTTGCAGAGGCTTCAAAATTTTGTACAATATTTTTATTCGACTTATCTTGTATTTTTTTTAAAAACTCATTAGTGCTTTATACATTATACCTAATACAATGTTTTCTTGGTATTTTATGTAATTCTACATTTTATTATTGGGCATTTGTGTCCGTTTATAGTGTTCTTTATAACCCTTTGGCTTCAACCTATTTATAGAATTGTAGTTGAGCATACAGATGAAACTATAATTTACATGGCGCGCTTTGTTATATAACCAGGATCGGATTATGCATTGGGGCAAGGTAATTTCGAAACCGGAAGTATTTTATATCATAAAAAGACCTCGTTGACTGGGGGGGGGGGGGTCCAAAATTATATTCCATAAAGGAAAATACGAACGCATAAGTTATGAATCCGTATTTTATTATTATTCATCAAAACTCGAAAAAATAATATAATGAATTTGTAGGATAATCGATTTTTCGGATAACCAATTTTCGGATGTCTGACGTTCTGCTGAATTTATTGTTTAGCTGAGACCTTTTTCATGAAAATTCGCCTGGAGCTTCAGAGAACGTCGGGACTCTACTGCTGATCTTTAATGCCCCCCTTGTTAAGATTCCTTAATGTAGTAGTAGCCCAACTTTCAGAAATATCAAAATAAAATTTGAAGCCGTTGAGAATAACATTTGATTCTCCATTAATGTTATTAATCAGCATACATTTTAATTTATATTGTGGATATTTTACAAAAAATATAATAATAAAAAATCTGATGTGGGCAGCACATGACTTTCCCTGCAAACTTATATCCACGTTCTATTTATTTCAATTAAATTTAATTCACTTTTAATTCAATTTTCGTTCTCATTTGATAACTGGACTTATTTTCAAAGGTGGCGTGGAAAAATACGAAAAAAACTAATATATCTCGAGAACGGCTAGTCCTAGTGTAATGGGGTTAGTCTTATTCTTTTCTTCGTTAAAAATGACGCATTAAACAAGCATTTAATGGATATATTTGAGCATACGTAGCTTTTTAGTTTAGATTTTTATATTTTTGCGGGCCATTCTGCAAAAAAAGGCAGGTTATTTTTTTCTGAATCGTACCAAAATCTAATCAGCACCAGGGTGACCTATACGTGGTTCATCTACCGAATTTTGTGAAATTCGGTCCATTAGTTTTTCAGTTAGAGTGGATACAAGCTTTTGCGGGCCATTTCGCAAAAAAAGGCGGGTTCTTTTATTCCGAATCGTACCCAAAACTAATCAGTACCAGCCCCGCCCACAAGTGACTTACCTACAACATTTTGTGAAATTCGGTCCATTAGTTTTTTAGTTAGAGTGGATACAAAATCTGCACAGACAGACAGACAGACAGACACACAGACAGACACACAGACAGACAGACACACAAACACACACTCAGACGTCACGCTAAAAATGGTTTTTTCGTATTCTGAAGGTCTCGAAACGTGTAGATCCGTCGAAAACTCGAGTTGCGATTTTCGACATGATTCCAATACTTTCCCTATATATTACCATGTATTGCAGGGAAAGTAAAAGGGGAATAAATATTAAATTTAAGAAAATTATCTAAAATAATTATTTCATAATATTGTTATTTTCAATTCCTATTTAAGATTATTATTATGCCTTTCTATTATTGAAAAATGATGACCTCAATATTTGCAGGTTATATGCTGTATTTATATTTGTATAGAACTTGCTTCTAATTTAATCAAATTACTTGCAAGTAAATATGTGTGCGATAACTACCTAGATGTATAAATATTTACTTTCTGCAAGATGTATGATATTGATCAGTATATCCTAAAAGCAGATATGGAGTAGGATCGGTACATAATACACCATTTAATATATGTTTATCTATTTAACAGCTTTATTTTCAAACGCCCATTATGCGCATAGTAACTAGATGGTCCCATAACAACAGATTCACTTTAAAATATCAATTAGGAATAACTTTACACCCATATAGAATAAAATATGAATATTATTTTGAATATTATTTATAGGGATAGGTTGATTCATGAACGTAGCCGTATCCATCAAGGGATAGAATCAAGAAAATAAGTAAAATATTTAACAAAAAGTAGAAATAAAATGCACTCAGGGAAGGTTTAGTTTGGGTATGAAATTGGGTATGAAATTCCTTAAATATGGCAACACATATCGCAGCAGTATGACTTTACTCAACCCTTCTCTTACTCTAAGTTAGTCAACCTATATATTGTATCAAATTTTCCAATGTGTTCATTTTATTGTTTCCAAACTCAAAAATCAAATTTCTGATTGAAAATTAGGGTTTTACTTTTATTTATAATTTAAAGCTATTTCTTAGCATTCTTACATATTACTTTCCTTATATACATAATGTATAAGGAAAGTATTGTGACGGGGTCGAAAATTCGAAGTCGAGTTTTCGACGGGAGAGCACGTTTCAAGCATCGCTGATCACGAATCAAACATTTTTGAAGTGATGTCTGTGTGTGTGTGTGTGTCAGTGAGTCTGGGGAGACGATAACTGACGAACGAATGGACCGATTCGAACCAAATTTGGTACAAAAATCACAATCCGTAAACACTGGAAGCCTATTGTTTTTATACGTAATCGAATGTTCAGAACCCCCCTAAATTTTCGAATAAAATTTTGAAAAAATTGTCAAAAAATCAAAACCACTAATAAAGTTACGCAAATAGACATTTCTCAATTTTTCATTAGAAAACGATTGACATAAATTTTAGAACGCTAACATGAACCGTTCTCTAGATATTGCACATTTTTCAAAACAATTATTAAGAAATCATATAAAATGAAAAAAAAAATATTTCCTATTGAGAAACATGTTCACTTTTCATATGTAATACCATGCGATAAATTGAGTGACATCATTCTCGTGGATCTAGCTCGTACCATTCATGAAAAAAGATACTTTGAGTAATACTTTTGTATTTGAACGCCAATAGTCATTTATATGCTGAAAGAACAACTTATTTCTTCGTCCATAACGCTTGGCGAGATTTTGGCGACGAATTTGGCGGAATGTCGCCAACTTGGCGACTTTTTAAAATGTTGCCTAATTAACGAAAATCTCGCCAAATGGATAAAAATGACGCTAAATCAAAGAAAATGACGACTCATTGTCGAAAATTCAATATCTTGGAAAGAATATTAGTATCTACTATAAGAAAAACTTATTTTTTTACAGTAAAAGTAGTAAAATCATTGCATTATATAAGGAAAGCCATGTGTTGCCCACATCAGATTTTTTTAATTAATAATAAATGTAAATTATTCTACAATATTAGAGCCGGTATGGTACTGGGTGAGCATGTGCCGCGTCATTTTCTTGCAAATGTATTTTGGCCAGTGAATCAGAATATTTGAAATTGTTAATGCTCGCTGATATCGCTTGGAGAATATTGTGGCGCAGTTTGACGACGCACATGCAACCGGAGGGAGTAATAGGCGTGGCTTCCGTGAACGACCGAAACGATATTGCAGGTAGCTAGGTTCTGGAAGTTTCCGTTGGTTTCCGACATTTTTTTCTTGAGAACCTGCATCAACAGGTACTATCTAGTAACGACTGGAAGTTTCACACGGGCTATTTATATGCAGAAATCGGATCAGGCCTCAGTCGATGATATAGTTGGATTTGTTCAAATTTACAATTCCGATCGGTGTGAAGTTTGTAGCTAACGTTTGGTGTGAATCACTCTTTTACCTAAAAATAGTGCTGTCTATAATCTCAACAGTCACGTTTTGTGGTATCCATTACTTTCCTCTGGAGGGTGGGGAGGGCAGCATGGTGGTATATTTCATGGTGGTATATGTATTTGATCCATTTCCGAATTGATGCCGATCACGTAGAATTGAAACGTCACCTTGATAAGTCCACTAGTGAAAAAACTTTGACATATATGTCCCCTCAAATACGTATTGAAATTGTTGATCTATGAGGGGAAGTTATCAAAGGTGGCATAAAAGAAAATGTAAAGAAGGCCTTCAGCTTAATAACCAATGAGACATCTGATATATCAAGGAAAGAGCAGTTATCCATCAGATTGCACTTCTTTGATTACAAGAAAAGGGAATGTCGGGTAGGATTTGTGAGTTTTGTGGAGCTAAAAGCAATAAGAACAATAAATCGTAAATGATTGATTATATATAAATCTTTATAGCGCATTCGTCCAAGCTCGCCATCGATGTTTAGAGCATAAATGCAGCAGCCTTGCGGATGGGAGGCACCCATTTGCAACTCCACCCCATCTTATGACGAGCTTACCCGTCTAGTATTTAAATAAATTGTTTTAAAATAATTTTAATAGATACACAAAGTGATAATTCCTTAATTTCTATTCCGATACCCAAAATTTAACATGATATTAAACCATAGTTAAAGCTATTTATGTTTTCTAACATCTAAAATGATTGCATTAGAAGCTAGTTTCGCCAACTATAAATTAACGGATGTTACCCTCCGTTAGGCATTATACATATAAATGACCTCTTGAACCATTTTGAGGATGATAAAGATAAAATGATTATGTTTTGATTAAGAGCTATTTAATGACCTAAGGTTGACGCATGGAGTGTAAAGTATTATATTATTATATTTTAGAATAAAAAGTACCTTATTACTTTCCTTATATGCATAGTATAATGTATAAGGAAAGTACTGTGACGGGGATCGAAAATTCGAATTCAAGTAATCGAAGGGAGAGCACGTTCCAAGCATCCCTGAATACAAATCAAACGTTTTTGAGGTGGTGGGTATGTATGTGCGTGCATGTGTGTGTGTATGTGAATGTGTGAAAGTATGTGTGTGTGTGTGAACATGTGTGTGTGTGTGTAAAAATATGTGGTGTGTGTGGAAACGATATCTCCCGAACGAAATTTGGTACAAAAATTACAATCCGTGAATACTGGAAGTCTATAGTTTTTAAACGCAATTAAATGTTCAGAATCCCCAAAAATTTTCGAGTGAAATTTTGAAAAAATCATCAAAAAATCAAAACCGCTAATAAAGTTACGCAAATAGTCATTTCGTATGTATCTGTTCCTTAGTAAACGATTGACATAAACTTTAGAACACTAGCGTGAACCGTTCTCGAGATGTTGCACATATTTCAAATAAACGTATAAAAAAGTCGCATAAAATAAAAAATATATATATTAACTATTGTGAAATATTCACTTTTCATATGTAATATCATGCGATAAATTTGGTGACATCATTCTCGTGGATCTAGTTCGTTCCATTCATGAGAAAAATGAGAAAAAATACTTTGGGTAATACTTTTGTATTTGAACGCCAATTTATCTAGTATAAGAATAATTTATTTCTCTGTCCATAACGCTTAGCGAGGTTTTGACGACGAATTTGATGAAATGTCGCTAACTTGGTGACTTTTTTAAATGTTGCCAAATTAACAAAGATGTCGCCAAATTGATAAAAATGGCGCTAAATCAATAAAAATTACGACTAATTGACAAAAATTCTATTTCTTTTAAAGAATATAAGTATCTACTATAAGAATAAGTATCTACTATAATATCTTAATATCACCAACTTGCTGAATTTTTAAATGTCGTCAAATTGGCGAAAATGTCCCCCAATTGATAAACATTCGCCAAATGGATGAAACCGACACTAAATCAATGAAATGACGACTAATTGAGTTCAATATCTTGGAAAGAACATAAGAGTAGGCTATAAGCATAACCCATTTCTCCATCCGTCCATTTGTAAATCTTGGCTAGAAATTTAGCGGGATTTCGCCAACTTGGCGACTACTTCAAATGTTGCCAAAGTGACAAAAATGTCGCCAAATTGATAAAAATGACACCAAATGGGAAGTAATGTTTCACAATTTCTGATTTCCGTCATATGACGCCCATACCTTCCAGTATATATAAGAAATGCTATTCTCTCCGCTTGACTGTAACACTTGTTGATGCAGTTGGCGAACTTGGCGAATAATCTAGTAACGTATCGCCAATTTGGCGATATCTCACCCCAGATTAAAGAAAATATCGTCAAAATTGCAAAAATGAAGCTAAATTGATGAAAATGACGCCTAATTGGTGAATTAATTATTAAAATATTTTAATATATGGACTCTATCGCTTATTGAGGTTGCTATCAATACTGGTGATTGTTTATTTAGAATTGCGCGAAATATAAGTTAATTGGGTACTTTGAAATTGTTGTACATGTTGTCATCCGGAGAAAAGCCAAATGTACAATTCAACGATAAAAATACAGTACCGTGGATCTTATACATTATTTTCTGTAAAAAGAGAAAATTCATAGCGTTATATAAGAAAACTGTAACTTGGACCCCTTGAGATTTATATTTAACACTGATCCCCCCCCCCCATTCAATTGAATTTCAAAATACGCCACTGTTTAGAGAGATTTTGTGTTTAAACATAGAGTCTATCATTCCAAAAGCATTTGTCGACCGTCTTCATTTTTTCACTATGCTGACCAAAACTTGATCAGCCAATTTCGATATATCTATCTTAAAGAATCGGGAAGCAACCGAAAGCTCTATCGAGAAACCACCGAAAAGTTTACACATTTAATTTTTTAACTCCAACTAAACGTATTAATTTTTACTTTGTAGTAATAGTTAGGTCAAATACTGAAAAATGTAGATGAACAGATGTCGTTAAATACATGCTTATTCGTGTTAACACACAAAATCAAAGAATTCAAACAAAACAGAAAAATAATAACGTGTCTAAAACTGCATCGGCGTGGTAACATTCTTATTTAATTTTCAATATGATTAGAAACTAAACAAATTACATTTTAATCAAATATAGAAATATATAGAAATAAGTGCGCGAGATAACATCAAAACTAAAATGCGAGCTATAGTGGAAACACTCGATAATTTTAATATATCACCCTCTCACTCACTCACTCAGTCAGTTCAGTGCATATTATATAGATTATAATTTAATTGATATCATCTACATCTAACTAGATACCACTCGTTAATTTATTTTCAGTTTTAATCAAACATTTCTACACCTTATTTCTAAACTTTCTGGTAGGTCAAACTGTCTGGGTCTCAACAACAATAATATTAACAACACTTTATTTCTAATGCTTATAGTGTGGTGATCAGCCTTGCTATATCAATTGTTTATATAGTGGGCGTATGATAATTTAGACGTCCAGTATATACTTCCAACTGCATGGTATTTGATAGTACAATTGCTACACCGGCATGGCATTAGAGCGGTTCGGTATATCATACAATTCGAAATTTTTATAGTATATATGCTTGTTCATCTCGAACCCTTACATATTCGCTTTTACCACATCTATACTACATCTCAACTGGTAATTTACCGCTCAAGACTCTCATCAAAAGATGACTGCCAACGGCAGACCCATCTCGTTAATGCTCGGATTCATTTTTACTTTCCTTATATACATAATGTATAAGGAAAGTATTGTGACGGGGTCGAAAATTCGCATTCGAGTTTTCGACGGGAGAGCACGTTTCAAGCATCCCTGATCACGAATCAAACATTTTTGAACTGATGTCTGTGTGTGTGTGTGTGACAGTATGTGTGTGTGTGAAAGTATGTGTGTATGTGTGTGTGTGTCAATGAGTCTGTGGAGATTATAACTGACGAACGAATGGACCGATTCGAAAGAAATTTGGTACAAAAATCACAATCCGTAAACACTGGAAGCCTATTGTTTTTATACGCAATCGAATGTTCAGAACCCCTTTAAATTTTCGAATGAAATTTTGAAAAAATCGTCAAAAAATCAAAACCGTTAATAAAGTTACGCAAATAGACATTTCTTATGTAATTTTTCATTAGAAAATGATTGGCATAAATTTAAGAACGCTAACATAAACCGTTCTCGAGATATTGCACATTTTTCAAAAAAATTATCAAAAAGTTATATAAAATAAAAAATAAAAATATTTCCTATTGAGAAACATGTTCACTTTTCATATGTAATACCATGCGATAAATTGGGTGACATCATTCTCGTGGATATAGCTCGTTCCATTCATGAAAAAAGATACTTTGAGTAATACTTTTGTATTTGAACGCCAATAGTCATTTATCTGCTGTAAGAATAACTTATTTCTCCGTCCATAACGCTTGGCGAGATTTTGGCGACGAATTTGGCGGAATGTCGCCAACTTGGCGACATTTTTAATTGCTGCCAAATTAACAAAAATCTCGCCAAATGGATAAAAATGACGCTAAAACAATGAAAATGACGACTAATTAAAGAAAATTCAATATCACGGAAAGAATATAAGTACCTACTATAAGAATAACGTTTGTTTAGCTGTAAAAGTAGTAAATTCATTGCATCATATAAGGAAAGTCATGTGTTGCCCACATCAGATTTTTAGTTACGCAATTATCTTTAATCATGGAGACCGCATTCTTGAAATCGTATGGTCCTTGTTAGTTGTACTCCACCCCTTCATCAGTAATGATTGCTTAACGCCAGGTCTTTGATTGGGCGCTATTTACCCCCCCCCCCCCCCCAACTTCGTTGCTGGTTCCCGTCATTCAGTCTGCTGTCCGTGGCTGCGTTTAAATCTCAATCTGAATATTTATTGTTTATAAACTAATGTCCTATTTACTGTCAATGTAAACGCCGTTACGTCTGGCCTATCCTTTCATATTCTCTCTACTAACGTTTTAATGTTATAATTTATTGATATCTCTGATCTTTGGTTTTGGTCTCACACTTTGTAACACGAAGATATTTTACTTTGACAAACTTTTTGAGGGTACAAAACGCCCAAGTCAGAAAATTACTCTTAGACACTTACGCACACAGCAAATATGATCTTAGCAGCTCATGCAACAACTGAGTATGCAAATGTTTGAACTACAAAGTTGTATACCCGATAAATATTTTTGAGCCTGCAACATGTTGAAATTTTGATATTAATGTTTAATTTAAAATGAGACAAATCAATTAATGTTTGTTAATTGTCGTCATAATTTTAACTGTAAATTGTTTTAATACTTTGACTGAATTTACTACATTTTTCTGTTTAAAAGCAAACAAAGCTGAAAATTTGAGTATGAATAGAATAGATTATAAACATTTCATAAAATGGTTACCCTATTCAAACATTTTTATTAATTTTAATGCATTATAATATATTCAGAAGTGTAGCCTAAATATTTTATCCATTACATACTTTTGAAAAAGTTAAATTCTCCATAGAATGTTTAAAGCTAAATTTCGAGTTGGAGAAGGGGGAGATAGACTTCCAAGTTAATATTTCTTTTAGAAAATCTGAAACTTCAAAAAAAAATATTTCGCCGATCTTCATTTAATGGTTCACTCAACCGGCACGCATTTTATGCTAAAAATGTGTTGTCCATTACGCATATTAATGAACCAAATTCTCTGATAAGAGGAGGCATTAATTTGAATATGTTTCTGGTTAACCGCCCATTAATGACCTAAAGTGCATCAAAAAAAATTTTCAGAAATAAAATTGTATAATTTCTTTAATACTTAAAGAAAGCTAAATAAAGATGGGCGTTAAATTCATCAAAAGTGCCAGCGGTTAAAATGCAAACAATTATTCGTTGCATGAAAAATCAAGTGCAATAGTTAATTTGGTGCTAATAAGAATTCTCAACAATCTTTAAAAATAAAAATTTGAATTTCATATTATTAAAATAGTATTCGGCTGTAAAAATTTTATCTTATATAAAATTTTAACAAACATCAATCTTATATAATATAATAGGTATGTAGTTATAAAGTATATATATTCTATAAATCTTATAGTGTATAACATTCTAACAAACATCAGTCTTATGATAGGTATATACGTATAAATAATTTATACTCTCTAAATTTTAAATTAGTGTGTAAGATAGAATAAACTTTCAATCTTAAGGAAAAATAGTTTGCATAGGATAATTTGCATAAAATATATATTGTAAATGAAAATATTAGATATACATTGAGCTCACATCATTGGGTACTGCATTCGTATTTAAAAGTAATTTTACACTGCAATTTCAGCAGTTTGCTCTATCATGATGAAGGCGGTATGTGATCGGGCGTTGTCATGAAACATAATCACCACATTTAGCACCTTACATCTAGAAATGCTATTTTTAATCACTCAAGCATAAAATGTAATGATCTGAATGTTAATTCATTTTTCGGTTCTTTGCTACTCGATACTTTTGGATTAGAGAAACATTCTCTCAAATACATCTACATCCTCCACTCCTGCGAGATAAAATAATTTGAATGCAGCATGAATTGCTCCAATGCAGCTTATGTATCAAATCGAATTGATTTAAAAAGAACTATTCTAACACAACATGTTATCTATAATTACAAAAAATGTGTTAGATACGAATGTTCCTATTATGTTAACTTAGAGTGAATAAATATAATTAGAGTGGATAAGCGTGTGCTACTAGCATAATATCTTTGACAAAATTAAATGTATTTATACTTCGCCATTTTAGATTGATTGCAGAAGTAAATAAAATACATTTTTATACAGGTTCTGAAAATATGGGTGAAAAATTTAGGAAATCGGTCTATGGGAACGAATGAAACGTTCAATATTTTCGTACACCATCTTTAACTACGAGTCTTTAACCATCTTTAACTCGTATATTGCTTATCACTTATTTCCGCAAATACAAATAACTAGAAACGAAAAAGTATATTCTCAGATATGAATCGCAAATTTTCAAACACATTGTGACATATTCAAAAATTAACTGCAGAACTTAATTTGAATCGCAATAGTTTCATTTACCACTATATACAGTTTCAAAACATATATGGTGGATACATCTAATTTTTCTCCATTATAGGTAGAATATTCACTACCATCATCAAAAGGCACCGGGCATCACTCAGCTGCACCACCTTTCATTCTGTAGGACGCATGCGCATTCCAAATTTACAGCTAGGTTTCGAAGGGTGACATTAATATATATGTTTATCTATATAAATAAAATTGAAATCTGGCTGTCTGTCTGTCTGTTTGTCCCGTCATCACGGGAGAACGACTGAAGTGAATTTGATGAAATTTTGTGGGTAGCCTGAAAATAGTCCGACTTAAAATTTTATCTATGTTTGGAGTTTCTACGATCACTGGTTCTCGAGATATTAGTAAAAAACGAAAGTTTAGTTTGTCTCATCACTACGGGAGAACGGCTGAACCGAATTTAATGAAATTTTGCGGGTAGCCTTAAAATAGCTCCCCATAAATTTAGCCCAAGTTTTGACTATCTAAGACCAGGAGTTGTCGAGATATTAATGAAAAACGAAACTTTATTCTAGGAGTTCTAATATCTAACTCCGTGGTTTATCCAAACGAGAAGCTTGAAAATCGTTTAAAAGTGAATTAAAACTTTATCTCTAAGTTTGATGGGAGATTTTTTGGGCTAATTAGTCACTTTCTGAAAGCATGATTTGTTTGAAACATGATTTAAATGGGAAATCTATCTCCATGGTTTATGTTCCACTAGCTTTTACTGAACAATGAAAAGTATAAAGAAATCAAAATGGTTATTTAATTTCGCAGTTTATGAGGAAGATTCTATCTTGTATCATGTTGCTCGGAAACGCAATTAAATTAAATCTGTCTGTTAATTTTAATTATTAATTTTTCAATTTGAAAAATAATAAGTAAATGGATATAAAAATATATTTTAGAAAAGAACAATTTGATTTTTCTTATAGCATTTTTGACTGGATAATATCAATTACGGTCTTCAGGTTTAAACGTTATTATTATTGATGTTTTCGGGGATTGTTGATATTTTAAAGTTATTATCCAATTGTTTTATTATGACAAAAATTGTTTAAACTCATATATTGTACGTTGTATGAGTGCAATCTTCTACAAATACACGGGTATATCTTCTAATCTACGATAATATAAGTAGTACAGGTATGTTGGCATATGTTTTGATATATATTGGCATATATTGGAATCAATTACGACCTTCTGGTATAAAGAGTACTGGAATTATTGATATTTTCAATTTATTACGCCATCTCTTTTATTTTGGCAAGGATTTTTGAGACTCATATTGTAATACGGGTAATCTTCTACTAACACACTGGCATATTTTCTAATCTGTGACAATATAAGTAGTACGGGGTTGCATATATTGATTCAATTCCGTTATTTTTTCTGTAAGTTCGCTTACAAACGGGACCAGGATGTCTTATTCTTCAGATCTGCCCGTGAAGATAATTTTGCATTGTGAGAACAGATATTCTTAAACTTCCCTTTAGGAGCAATAAATTTAATATTTTAACAGATTTTGCACATGATTGAGAATTATAAGTTTGTTTATATTATATACTCCGTACGAAGAACGGGTATGCTGCTAGTTTTTAATAAGTATAGTTTTAATAAGTAGATATTATGTTCTTCGAAAGAAAAACGATTTAATTGGCATGAACATACTAGATGATTTTCTTTTTTAAATATAAGTTTAACATTGATAATTTTTAACATCTTTTCCGATCTCACAATTTTAACGGGATATCACAGGGTGGTTATTTACGTATTCTAAAAATGCCAAAATTAGCACTTGAAATTATTTTTCATCAACTGCAATATGAATTGCGCATGTTACCATCCGTATGACAGTATGCTCATAAATGATACTTCCCATTCTCTAGTCGGTTATCTAAGTAGCTGCTTTTGATTATCATCCATTTAATGACTAGAAGGCTGGCTGGCATTTGTACATGTAAAGCTTGTTTTTAGATAAAATTCTGATGTGAGAAGCACAAGACTTTCCCTGCAAAATAAAATTCATTTTCCCATTTTCGTTTCATGAAACATTAAATTCAGTTTAATTGCAAAAAACAACATGGATAATTTTCTGATATTATATCCAAGTTGCATCCTCGTTTCAATTGGCAACTTAATGTACTACAAATAATAAAGTCTTCAGCTCTTTAACCTTTTGCTTACGGGTGGGACAGCTTCAATTCCAAACAAAGAACCTTGGGATCGGGATGTCCCACCCGTAAGTAAAAGGTTAAAATTAAAAAAAAAAATTCTCGAGAACGGTTCATCCCAAAAGTCATGTGATTAGTCTTATGCGCTTTGCTGTCAAAAATGTCAAGAAAAACAAGTACTTATTTAATATACAGTAGTGGCCAAAATCGTGGAAACCTTTTGAAAAAAGTTTATTTTGGAGGTTTGATGGCTCATAGCACCACTTCTGTATCAATAACATAAAATTATACAGGGTGTCCCATCGAGATCGCCCAAACTCTGCACAGTCAGATTCCTCGCTTAGAGTATATGAAAATTAGCCAAAGTACCTCTACGATCCATAGTTTTCGAAAAAATGCGAGGGGAAAAGTATAACGTCATATCCGGTGTACCAAAAAGCAACTTTATTAAAAACTTGCACATCGGTATTTGCATATGTTTACATAGGAAGATGTTCTAAATGTCCACTGCGCATATCGAGGCATGCATGCGCGCGCCTTGGAATGGCTGACTGCACACGTTGCTGCAGCATGGTGTCCACAAAAGTACACGCAGCATGAAAACGAGCAACTAAGTCACTTTTTGTAGTAACTAGGTCTCGATAGACCAATTCCCTCAGATGGCCCCATAGGAAGAAGTCCAAAGGTGTCAGATCTGGCGATCGCGGCGGCCATAAAAGCGGACCCCCACTTCCAATCCAGCGGCCTGGGTATTCCATATATAGCTAATTACGTACAGGGGAACTGAAATGCGCCGGAGCTCCATCATGCTGAAACCGTAGGTCATGTATTGTCGCTAAGGCGCGCGCAGGCATGCCTCGATATGTGCGGTGGACATTTTGAACATCTTTCTATGTAAACATATGCAAATACCGATGTTCATGTTTTCAATAAAGTTGTTTTTTCGTACACAGGATATGACGTCATACTTGTCTATCTCATTTTTATCGAAAACTATGAGTCGTAGAGGTACAGTTCTTTGGCCAATTTTATGTATTCCAAGCGAGGAATCTGCCTGTGCAAAGTTTGGGCGGCCTTGATGGGACAGCCTGTATATCAATGGAAAGATAATTTAATCAAGATTGCAATGCAATAACATTTGTTCAATTATGTGTATTCTATATCAAAAGTTATAGCCAAATAATCAGAAAAAAGAAACACAACTTGCTTAGGTTTATATAAAATAGCTTTCCTTCAATTGAATGTAGGCAATGAGCATGAGTGTTTAGAGAGCCAATCAGATGTCACCTTGTTTTGGCACTAATCCAATAGGTGACATAACATTTATGAGCGTGTTATGTAATTGCTATCATGTTGGTTGGTTTTTTTGATAGTGCGTGTGTTCTTTGTTTAGTTCATTGATTCAGCAATTTTAGTCATTTATTTCAGATTTTCAGGATTTTTCCTTGTTGCGCTAAAATCAGGATAATCCTGAATTAGTATAATCCAGCATCAAGATAATCCTGAAGGGATGTAACTACTAAATTTTAAGGAATTTCTTTACATAGTTTTTTAACTGCAATGAAACACAATTGATGTTTCAAAGAAAATTTGAAAGTGGCAAAGAAACTGGAGGTGAAAATTCTTAGTAAACCACCCTTCCTCCTCCAGAATGTTGTGTTAAATCCAAATCAGTTACCTTTTAATCTTTATTAATAGGCAATCTAGAAATATAAATATTCAATGAAAATGGAAAATATTATTCCAGAAAAGAAAAAAGAACCAGACGTGGACGTCCTTAGTGAACTTCCTACATCCTTTAAAATTCAGTAGTGAATCAATCATTATTTAAGCTATACCTATAGAAGATCCTGAGAAATATATGCTTCAATAATATGCTTGGTAAAACATAGATAGGCAAATTGGATTGCCGTCAATAAATATATAAATAAAATATATCATGACTTAAAATGCTAAGTAAATATGGTTCAGTTTGATTGAAACGATTTATATTTTATTTTAATAAAGTACATTGAAGTATAGAAATAGAGAAACTTTTATCGAGTATTTTATTTGAGGAACAAACAGGCAAAAACTACAAATATCAATCGTTTCTTTATAAGATTATAACTGCTTCCTAAGAACCTGGTTTAACAATTTTTTTTAAAAAATACATTACACTTTATTCGTACACCAAAAAATACTTATCTGTCCCTCAGATGCCCACGACTGTCTTACTCGTTATCAGAGTAAGAACTTTCTTCAAAAAGATTTTCCGTTTCTAATGGGATTCTTCAGATTCAAACATCCCTTTCTTTGAAATATTTTACCTTTGTTCTAAAAATGCATTATCTTCTTAATTTTTTACTCAAGATTACAAGTTTATCTCGTGAAATATTTTTAAATTCTTATGTGGTATTTTTTTAATTAAATGCGAAAGAACACACAGAAGCATTATATTATGTATTATTTATATCTCTGCTATTCATATTAATGCAAAATATTCAAAACTGAGTAACATAATTTATTTACTTAAAAAATCATCCCGGGCATTTAGCAAACCTGCCTATAAAGACGTTTCCAAAGTAAGAATCACGCTCGCATTGCAGATAACATCATCTATGGACCAGTTTCGAGCATATTATGCGTTTGTCATCATGCCATAGTCGGTACCGGTAATCCAATGTTATGCTTAAAAATTCTGATGTAGACAACACATGACTTCCCTTATATAATGCAATGAATTTACAACTTTTACAGTTAAAAAATGTTATTCTTATAGTAGATACTTACATTCTCTCCAAGATATTGAATTTTCTTCAATTAGTCATCATTTTCATTAATTTAGCGTCATTTTTATCTATTTGGCGAGATTTTCGTGAATTTGTCAGCATTTAAAAAGTCGTCAAGTTGGCGACATTCCACCAAATTTGTCGCCAAAATCACCAAGCGCTATGGACAGAGATATAAGTTATTCTTATAGCAGATAAACGATTATTGGCGTTCAAATTCAAAAGTCTGATGTAAAATGATGATGATGTCAAAGTATCTTTTTTCATGAACGGAACGAGCTAGATCCACGAGAATGATGTCACCCAATTTATCGCAGGATATCACATATGAAAAGTGAACATGTTTCTCAACAGTTAATATTTTTTTTTTAATTTATGCGATTTTTTGATAAATTTATTTGAAAAGAGTGCAATATATCGAGATCGGGTTTATGTCAATCGTTTTCTAAAGGAAAATTACACAAGAAATGTCTACTTGCGTAACTTTGTTAAAGGTTTTAATTTTTTGATGATTTTTTCAAAATTTCACTCGGAAATTTTGGGAGATTCTGAATATTCGATTGCGTTTAAAAATAATAGACTTCCAGTATTCACGGATTGTGATTTTTGTACCAAATTTCATTCGAATCTCGCCATTCATTCGTGAGATATCGTCTCCACAGACTCACTGACACACACACACACACATACTTTCACACACACAGACATCACCTCAAAAATGTTTGATTCGTGATCAGGGATGCTTGAAACGTGCTCTCCGGTCGAAAACTCGAATTCGAATTTTCGACCCAGTCACAATACTTTCCTTATACATTATGTATATAAGGAAAGTAAAAAGCTTGAAGACGAATGCGTGGTAAGATTAAAATTGTCGATCTTCATAGAGCTTTGCTAAATTGTTGCAAGTGTCTTGCTGCTATTGTAGGTGTTGCCCACTACATATTGGTGAGCACATGATAAGCGCCAAAACGGTCCACGGATGCTATTATCTGAATTAGGAGAGCGATTCTAGAGATGTACTTCAAATTACAAGTTTTTAAAAATAAATTCAGAATTTTGAGAAAACAGTCTTTACTCTGTTTCTCTGAAAGTATTCTAAATCTAGTTTAGTAGACATACTCCGTAGATTACATAGAATATTCATTATGAATGCGTTAGTTAAAATAGAAAATTTCTTTAAATTTGAAACATGATTTCACGATGATATTAAGATTCACGATGATGATTCGTAAGAACATATTTCACGAAGATTATTATTTGCTGGCTAGGGTACAAACTTAAATTGCAATCACTCTGGGCTTTTGAGGAGATTTTTAAAGTTAAATCAGGGATCCCTTCATTTTTGGTGAACTTTATCATAGAGTAGATTTCCTTAAAATTTTCAAATAAAGAGATTGATCTCTTTCATCTTGACTAATTAAATCGTAAGAAGTTGTAATAATTGGAAACGATACTATATCGATCACCTGAAAAAAATATATTTTGCGGGAGTTTTTGACGTAGAATAGCGTCTTTGTCTGTCTGCGCCAGGTATGCGGGTCATGTTGGCAAATCGGGCATGGCGAGAAATGGTGAGATTTGTATAGTTTGTAGCTCGGTGTTTGTTAGTTTGAGACCCAGACCGTCCGACCTACCAGAAAGGTGTAAGGTATCCATTTCTACGGCCGGGAAGTGCCACCCAATTTAGACCGGAAACCAGTGGGAGAGGCATCCACAGGGACCGTACCTTCCTTCCCTTACCACCAACCTCTCGGAAGGACTTTCGGCCCCACATGTTTAACGTGATCGTACTCCGCATGAACACGGCGGCAGTTGTGGCAGAATGCAAATCGAGCGCGCAAACCATCGGGCTACCGCGCCCGAAATGTGCCAACAGCACGCGGTGTTCCCATTTGGTCACCCACCCAAGTACTAACCGCGCCCGATGCTGCTTGACTTCAGTGATCTAATGAGAGCCGTTGTTTTCAGCACGGTAGGGCCGTTGGCTTTTGTAGCCCGGTGTATAATAGTCGGAGGAAAACAGCAGTGGTATCAAGTTTTAGGCCGAAGACGTACACGTCATGAGGGGTGACTCATTGGGGTGGTGCGATTGAAAGAGGAATGCGGCCTAACGACAGATAAAATAAATATTACAAAGCAATAATCGAATTGCCAAGCTTTCATGTTTTACTTTCCCTGCAATACATGGTATTGTATAGGGAAAGTATTGGAATCATGCCGAAAATCCCAACTCGAGTTACCGACAGATCTACCCGTCTCGAGACCTCTAGAATACGAAAAAAATATTTTAGCGTGGCGTCTGTCTGTGTATCTGTCCGTCTGTCTGTGCAATATTTATCCGCTCTAACTCAAAAACTAATGCACTGAATTTCATAAAATTTGGTAGGTAAGTCACTCACTTGGGTGTGACGCTGGTGCTGATTCGTTTTTCGTACTATTCGGGATTAAAGAACTCGCCTTTTTTTTTAATGGCCTTCAAACTATCCACTCTAGCTGGTATCCACTCTAGCTGAAAAACTAATAGATCGAATTGCACAAATTCGGTAGATAAGTCGCTTATGGGTTATCCTGGTGTTGATTACATTTTGGTACGATTCGGAAAAAATAACCTGCCTTTTTTTTGCAAAATAGCCAGCAAAAATCGTTAAAATATAAAATAAAAAACTACGTATGCTTAAATTTATCCATTAAATGCTTGTTTTATACGTAATTTGTAACGAAGAAAATAATAAAAACAACTCCATTATACTAGGACTAGCCGTTCTCGAGATATTTTAGTTCTTTCGTATTTTTTCTACCCCACCTTTGAAAATAAGTTCAGTTACCAAATGAAAAAACGAAAATTGAATTAAAAGTGAATTAAATTTAATTAAAATAAAGATAACTTGGATATAAGTCTGCAAGGAAAGTCATGTGCTGTTCACATCAGATTTTTACTTTCCCTGATACATGGTAATGTATGTGTTGTTGTGTTGTGACTTATCCCCCGTGGTGAGGAACGCCCAGCACCACGTCCACTAGACCCTTGGTCCCATGGCGAAGGGGGGAATATGCAGCTTCACTTTTTATTGAGGCTCCCCAAGGGCAGAAGGCTGACTTTGCCTCGACTGCACAACATCCGTGCCGGCTGGTGGGATATGAACCCACAACCCGGCAATCCAGCGATCAGACGGAAACGCATGGCTCTGACCGCTCGACCACCGAATCGGCATGGTAATGTATAGGGAAAGTTTTTGAATCATGCCGAAAATCGCAGCTCGAGCTTTCGACGGATCTACACGTTTCGAGACTCTAGGATATGAAAAAACTATTTTCAGCGTGAAGTCTGTGTGTGTGTGTGTCTGTGTGTCTGTCTGAGTGTCTGTCTGTCTCTCTGAGTGTCTGTCTGTATGTCTGTGTGTCTGTCGGTGCAATGTATGTATCCACTCTAACTCAAAAACTGATAGACCAAATTTCATAAAATTTGGTAGGTAAGTCACTTGTGTTTGATCCTGGTGCTGATTAGTTTTTAGTATGATTCGGGATAAAACAATCCGCCTTTTTTTGCTAAAAGGCTAACAAAAAATGCCTGAATCCACTCTAACTGAAAGACTAATTGATCAAATTTTACAAAATTTGGTAGATAAGTCATTTGAGGATCACCATGGTGCTAATTAGATTTTGATACGATTCTTAAACAAAGAACCTGCATTGTTTTACAAAATAGCCAGCAAAAATTATATATATTCACTCTCACTCAACTATTCGACTAAATTTAATAAAATGTGGTAGGTAAGTCAGTTTGGTGTGATCCTGGTGTTGATTAGTTTTTGGTACGATTCGGAAAAAAAGAACTCGCCTTTTTTTGCGAAATGGCCCGCAAAAATTGTATGTATCCACTCAAGCTGACAAACTAATTGATAAAGTTACACAAAATTTGGTAGATAAGTCGCTCGTAGGATACAGTAATGCTAGTTAGATTTTGATACGATTCGAAAAAAGAAAGAATCTGCCTTTTTTTGGGGGGGGGGGGATGATCCACAATTCTAAAATATTGGATTTTTTACTTCCCCTGCAATTATGTTAATGTATAGGGAAAGTGTTGGAATTATTTCGAAACGCGCAATTCAAGTTCAACAAATTTACACGTTTTGGGACCTCTAGAACACGAAAAAACTATTTTTAGAGATATGTCTGTGTGTATCTCTCTGTGTGTGTCTGTGCATATGTCTATAATGTATGTATCCACTCTAACCGAAAAACGAATTGACCAAATTTCATGAAATTAGGTAGGTAAGTTACTTGTAAGTGACCCTGGTGTTGATAAAATTTTGGTACGATGTGGAATAAAATAATCTGCCTTTTTTTGTGAAATGACCCGCACAAATTGCCTTTATCCACTCTAACTGAAAAACTAATTGGCCGAATTTCACAAAATTCGGTAGATAAGTTACGTGTAGGTTTTCCTAGTGCTGATTAGATTTTGACACGATCCGGAATAACTGAGCTAGCCCTTTTTCAAAAAAATGGTCCGCAAAAATCATTAAAGTCTGAAATAAAAAACTACATGTGCTTAAATGTATCAATTAAATGTTTGTTTTGTATTTAATGTTTAACGATAAACGGAATAAGACCAACCCCATTAATCTAGGGTTAGCCGTTCTCGAGATATTTTCATTTTTTTGCATTTTTGCTACGTCGCCTTTGAAAATAAGCTACCACATAAAAACGAATATTGAATTAAAAGTGCAAATTCAGCGTCATTTCAAATAAGTGGAGTTATTTTGTGCCATTAAACTCAATATAATGAATTATTAAAGAAATAAAGAGAAAATGAATTTAAGTCTGCAGGAAAAGTCATGTACTGCTCACATCAGATTTTTAATTATGTTGCTTAACATTTCGTAATAAATTAACTTTACAACTTATTTATCCTATCATAGACCACTGTGGGCAGTTTGTAGAAATAAATTAAATTGTAATGTGCATCGTTTTTCAACCGTATGATAAGACGTATTCTACATTGCGAACACGTATTTTTTATACCAGATGTTCCTGCGTAGCGGGCTGAAGGTAGCTATGCGGGTAACACCAAAGCAAAGCAAAGTTTTACAAGTAGATAGAGAGTGGTACTGAAAATAGCTTTTTAAAAATACACCTTTAAAAATACATATAATGTAGCTCGGGCTGGTGGCTAATGTTGTGTCAAATGATAATTGTCGAACATATGAAATCTATAGACTCATCTATTATCGTTGTCAGTGGTATTAGTAAAATGTGACAAAAAAATTGGCAATTTTGGTATTCAAATATGACGACAAAAGATTAATTAAAACCATAAAATCATAATTTTACACTTTAAAGTGTGAATATAGGGGGCATTTCTCAAAACTACTGATTTTTATATAGATGCCTCTTCCAAAAATGGTGTTTTAAATCTATTCCGTTGCGAAAATGGGTAATTTCTTTGCAAACTAATAAAATCCAAGTTTACTTTTTGTACTTATTAAATTTGCATACTATACACATATATAAGTTTAAAGTATGAAAGAATTTAGTATGCTTTTACATTTTTTTATAATAAATTTTTCTTCTAAACTATGGCGCATATTTCGAATTATATATATGTTTAGTTTGAAAAAAGTGTTTGAAATTCTTATGCAAGTCGTTTAACTAAGCTATTTCGTCATATTAACTATACCGAAATTTCTCTAATAAATTTCTCATGGGTTCCAGTGCAAAATGAATAATAATAAAATAAAGAATTGTGGCGTGTAGCAAGTTTTTTTACTATCATCGCAGATATTGGTCATTTGATGAAGAACGTATGTAAAGCGTGATACTGATCCATGGATGCTGTTATTCGCAATGAGTATCTCAGAAAAATAAGATATTCATAGATTCTTTTCGTTACTAAAATGCTCGAAATTATTTTTATTTAAAATGTTTTCTTTGAAAAGTAAGTCTATGTTTCATTTCTTCACAATTCGTTAAAATTCCAAGTCTCTTCTTCCACTCGTCACCTGACTTACAAATCAACATTTTTTTCGTAAGATATTCTATACCCTGAAAAAGGTATTTTCAAAAGTATTTCGCCAACAAAATTTAGTATTTTCTGTTTTTTCACGAAAAAATAGGTTCAAGTTTAGTTCACGCATCAGAAATCTAAATAAAATATCATGTCTCTTTTGTTCGTATTCCGACTACAACCTACATTTTCTTTACAAAATTATATACTTTGCAGCAAGATTGAAACAAACGGTACTGTAAAATAAATGTATTGAAATATATATATATATATATATATATATTACTATCAAAAACTCTATGTCGAAAGTCAATGTCTTCTACTTTAAAAAAAAAATGCTCTATCGTTATTCTTCAGTCAAAATATCCAATTTCTGGTTACTTGTGTTTGTCTCTGAAGTATTTAATCTGCATATCCATGTCATCCAGATACGTGTATAGAGGAGTATTAACAAAGTCCTTAAACTCCCCAATAGATTTGTAATGAAATTCGATGAATATACACGTTATGCCTATCAATAATAAAGTGGCCATGCCCAAAAGTGGCCTAAAGTTGACAATGAATAAAATTATGTCCATCAACTGTAAAGTGACCATACCCAAAAATGACCCAACGTTGAGTATGAATGAAATGATGTCCATTAACTGTGTAGTGACCATGCCTAAAAGTGACCATGAATAAAAATATTTCTATCAACAATAAATTGACCATGGAAACGACGGCAATCTAAAACCTCCTTCCTGATCTGCGGTAGAATATGCGGGGCGCCAAAAATATTACAAATTCGCTCAATTAATAATTCATTAAATATACATATGAAATCTTAATTTTTTTTCTTTGTTGTTTCTTTAAGGAAAATTATAGAATTGTACTAATATGTATTATAATTTCTCGGATGCGCCGATACATATATATGAAGTATGTCGTACGGATGCAGTTTAAACATCGTTGAAAAAAACGTTTTTCGATCTTTTTCGTGGTTTCAAAATTCTATGGAAACATTTTAGGTCATAAAGAACAAATTTTTATAAAAATGTTGAAACGCAAAATAACTAAAAAATTAATTTGAATATTAAAAAAAATTATACCAAGGTGCACCTTTCCAAGTCCTTAAGTACTTGTCTACCAAATTTCATTCGACACTTACAATACCAAATTCGATACTTGGAGTTGCCGCTACAGACCGGTCAGACAGACACACACGCACGCACATACACATACACACGCATTTTCCTTTATTATGTAAGAAGATGATCAAAATAACTTTATTTCAACTCATAATCTTGCTTACATCCCGCAATTCGAGTTCACACTCAAATATAAAAGTATTCGAACAAGTCAATGGAAAAAATATATTCTTATATCATTTCTGATGTAGGAAAATTGCATTTTAAAGACATCATCCAAGCATTCTTGTTTCGTCGGATCAAAATACATTTAAAGTGCAAGACTCAAATGCATGAAATTGAATATCGCAGGGAATTGCAATAGGGATTATCTGTTGGGAAATGCTTTTAAATGGATCTTATTTTTATAGGAAGGATTTCTATATAGCCTCACACATCTTACGATGTGGAGGTGGAAGATTGTGGAGACACAATTTATTTTCAGGTTTCAGAAGCTCTCCAATACGTCCAATCGCTTAGTGCACTGGATATGTAAATAAAATATATAAAAAATTTTGAAGTTATACGATGTTAGTAAAGTACACTAAAAAAAAGCTTTAGCTATTTTTGGTCATGTGTACATTTATGGTCATAGGCGAATAAATTTTGGTCATGGTGTGAGAGAGCTATCTAATATTTTTATACGTAACCCTGGGAAAAAAGGGCAGTGTAATGTATTTGAAATGTATACAATGATGTTTTGTATGATGTATATAGCTAGGCCTCTGCACAGACGAAATTGGGATTTTATGGCGCCGTTGGGTTGTATGCACACTAACATGGATTGTAAATATTCAGAGAATTAATTGCAGCAAAATGTCAAAGTAGAGCTACAAATCTCTGAAAATTTATAGCCCTGTCAGGTGTGGCTCGCGTCGGGGTCCGTCCTTGGACCACCCGGTTTGTAGAAAGCCCTCTGGTTCTTGTGTTTTAGTGGAGCGCATAAAAAATGAGCGTCGCTTCGAAAACCAATGGTATGAAGCATTTTTGGTCTGCCTTTTTTATTGCGCTTGGGAAACAGCGAATGGGAATTGGGGGACTTCCTCCCTATTTTTGTCGTTCCCCTCGTCTTAAAATTTCTGGAAGTTTTAGAAAATTGTAAAAAAGTCCAGACGCAATCTGATTTTCATGGAGAAAGGTCTCCTGTGTTCCTTTGAGCACTTGTGTGAGGAACGCATCCGTGCAACGAAGTTAGGCGGCACTTGACGGCAGTTGTTGGACGACAGTGTATGCAGGTTTCACTGAATCAGCGCATTTACCTAACCAGGGGTAACAGACTCTAGGGTAGCGCATATTTTCCAGAAACAGCTTTCTTTTTCTGCAGCTGAGGCAGTGCTTAGTCACAGCTGTTTAGAACGGTTCGACCATTTTAGCCTAATCTTTCACTACGAAGGTACGTGGACGGAGTCTTGTAGGGGCATCTATCCCTGGCTCCTAAGCAGCAGACGAACTTCAACTGGGTGTCATCGAATGGATGCAGTGAGGTCCGTGGCCGATAGCCCATCTCCAGATTAACCCGTGTCTGAACATTAGTCACCTGCCGATCCAAATCGAGCTGCTCAGACTGACAGTGAATGTGCAGAGGGCACAGCACTCATTGAGAGTCATTCTTATGTAATGAAGGTATGAAAATTATATTTGATTTTAAATGTTTTATATGTAATGTCTAACAATATGTTGATGTAATCTACAGTGTTCAGGGTAACTTTACGCTTCATGGGACATTTGCCCAAATGAAATTTATATTTTTGTTTTCCTTAAAAGTAATTAATACAAGTTTTTGGATAATAAAAAAAAAACATACAAATTAATGCAAAATTAACTGTGCACCCGGAGGTCAAGCTTAGGTAATTGAGAAGTGATTTAATGGTGTATATTTGTTATTACTGTTTTATTTGAGATTTCATGTGTTCTGTAAAAAAATTGTTAAGTGGCCACCAAAAAGGAAATGAGTCTTTAATTAGGGAATGCAATGTACTAGGTCCAATCGGACCCCACTATACATAACGCGGTTGAGCTGTGTGGAACTATTGGTGAGTAACAGTAGGGTATTTATGTGTTCTATTTTGTATTTATGTGTAAAAATTCACCTCACCACCCATGGTACTTCAATTTAATTACTTCATGGTACTTCAATTTAATTTTTCATGGTACTTAAATTTTGGTCAGATTATTTGGTCATGGTAATTTTGTTCATGGTACATTCTTGGTCATGTGCGACTAAAAATGAAATCATGAGTCATGGGGTCCCATGAAAGAATTGTATTTAGTCATTAACTTTTTAAGAACAGTAGAAATTATAGCATAACATAATACGAATTATTATTTAATTCATTTAAATTTCTCTATGGCAATTTCGATTAAAAAATTCGCCATTCTTGTATATGTCGTTTATATGTCATCACTTCTGCCGTTCTTTAAAATTCTGATAATGTCCAAAAACAATTCTTATATGGGCACTCCACGATTTCATTTTTCGTCCCATATGACAAAAATATAGCATGAAACTCGGTATTAACTATTGTAAAATATGTTCACTTTTTATCCGTTAATATGTGGTTAATTGGTTAATATAATCCTGTGTATGTAGTTCGTTCCATTCACGAAAAAAGATATTTGTGTAATGGTCTTGTAATTTACGACCAACCATTCGCCAGTAGTCATTTATATATAAGAAACGCTCTTTTCTTCTGTGTGCAACGCTTAATGATAAATATGAATAACGGAAATAATATAACCGAAATAACGGAATTAACTAAATAACGGAATTGACGCCGAATTAAATAATTAATTATTAAAATAATTTAATAGAGTGATTATATTGCTTCCTGCGGATGCCATCTGTATTGATAATAATCTATTTAGGCTTGCGTAGTTAGCTTAGTACTACGAAGTAGTTCTACATAGTCAGCCGGAAAGGATCCAAATGTAGCTGTACAATTAAAAACATTCTGCAGTGAGTATAATAAATCATTTTTTAGTGCAAAAGAAGTAAATTAATTGCATTATATAGGCAATGCCATGTGCTGCCCACTATAGAATTATTTTTTATCCCTAATAGCTGATACCTTTTTAAATGAAACATTTCCTCTTTAGTTTACTGAAGCAGTTTGAACCAATTTTATGTATTCATAGTATTACTACATGTTCCGGTTGTTTATGGAAGCATAACTCGATATCTGCAGAACAAACATGACTTTATTTCAATGACTTTATTTTAAATCATATCCTTGTTTAGGTGCATCTTGCAATCCAACCGAGTTCTTACAAAATGGATATGCAGTCATAAAATGTCTTCCAGAAATTTCCTGGGTAAAATATACATATATATATTTCTTCATATATCATTTCTGATATAGGAGAATTGCATTCTAAGGACATCATCTAAGTATTCTTGTTTCGGCGGATCACGATAGATCGCGATTTAAAGTGCAAGACTCAAATGCGTGAAATTGAATGTCGCGGAGATTTGCAATAGAAATTCTCCGTTGGGAAATGTTTTAAATGGGCCCTTTATTTATTGGAAGGATTTCTATATCGCCTCTGTGGATGTGGAAGACTGGGGAATTAGATTCAATTATCAGATTTCAGAAACTCTGTAATATGTCCAATCGCTTGAAGCACTGGATATTTGTATATATTTGTTAGATAATGGCCAGGCATTTGATGCATTCAGTCATGGGCTACCATGGGGGAGGACAGTTGCCCCATCTTGTCCTGTCCTGGACTTTCATATCAGTAAATTGGACATCAAGCTAATTGATTTTGTACATTTTATCATTAAGTTTGTTTCACTAGCATCAGTGGTCTGCCCCTTCCTGAGAAAAGTTCTATAGGCGCTTATACCGGATGGCCATAAAATTCCGTGAGGTGTTCAGAGTCTTTTAGCGAGTAATGCATTGGACGAAACGTAACAAAATTCGCTGGGCGTACAGAGTGGAACATGCGGTTTTGATTTCTGAAAAAAAATACTGCCAAAAGTCGTCTCCAGGGGAATTTTAGAGCTGTTTACCGAGTAAAATGCACTAATTTGTATAATTGCGTTCCGTGTGGCGATCATGTGGATAAAAGGAAAGGCTGGGAGAATTCTCATCATTCGGAGGCGAACTACCTAGTACCTTTCGATGGCTGTTACCTTGCGTGACCGCGCTTTGTTAGTCAAGCTGTATTATCAGCGGAACGAGAATGCCAATGCTGCTCTTCATGAATTTAAGTGGTTGAAGAAGTGACAACGAGGACCGACGAGCTTAACAGACTTACGAAACATGTATCAACGATTTGAAACTACCGAAAATCTAGCAGGACAACCAGGCCGGGGACAAAAAGCGGTCAGTCAACAACAAGTTGAAGAAGTTGCAAATGCTGTTGTGGAACAGGAGATGACGAATGTGTAGGATACCAACAGTGCACGGGCAATATCCCAGCTAACGTATATCCCATACTCAACGGTGTGGAAAATCCTGCAACAGATATTGAAATTTTACCCTTAAAAAATATGTCCTGTTCAAAAATTGCTGCTTAGCAATGGGGTCACCCGAATTGAGTTTTCCTTGAGATTCTTAGCACGCATGGAAGTGGGTGATGCATGGCCGTGGCACATTTTATGGAGTGACGAAGCGCACTATCAATTAAACGGTGTTATTAACACACACAACTGCGGCATTTGGGCTGCGACTAATCCGCATGCGTGCCCGCAGAAACCTCTCCACCGCCAAAACTCACGGTGTGGTGCGGCTTTACGGCATCTTTTATCATCGGTCCTTACTTTTAGAAAGACAGTCGGCAAAGTGGACCAGTGACCTGTTCCATCAATGCTGACAGGTATGCCAATATGATACGCAAACTTCGTGGTTCCACAACTGCAGCAACGAGGATGACTTGATTCGACCACATTTATGCAGGATGATGCACCACCCTACATCGGACTTAAGGTACAGCGTTTGTTGCGGGAACATTTCTCTGACAGCAGAATTATTAGTCGTGCATTTTCTACGGCATGGCTACCGAGGTCGCCAGATCTCAATCCTTGTGACTTTTGGCTGTGGGGATTTCTTAAAAACGTTGTGTATCAAGGATGTGTCCCCGATATCACAGCGTTGAAAGATCGAATAATATTTCACTTAACGCTGCCATGCATCGTTAATAAAATTGATGTGTAATGTCTCATTTGGCGTTCACTCATTCATTATTCACACTATCACACTTTTTCATCGCCAAAATGTCCCCTAGAGGCGACTTTTGGGACTATTTTTTTTAGAAATCGAAACCGCATGTTCCACTGTGCACACCCACCGAATTTTGTTATGTTTCGTCCAATACTCACTAGAAGGCTCTGAACACCTCACGTTATTCTATGGCCATCCGGTACTTTCAATCATTCACCGATACATCGACCAGAATCGTGAACCATTTAGCTGTCACAAGACGCTGCCCCGATGCACCAGTGGAGGTGGAACGCACTACGCAACAACACAACATTCTTGCCCGCAGGTGGGACTCGAGCTCATAACCCGGTAGCCGAGCGAGCACGAGGAAGCGCCTGTCCTGACCGCTCAGCCACCGCGTCGACGGCATTATAAAGAACTAGCTTCGCCTCGTAGCTAGTTTCTAAAATTTTCGAGAACCTGTAACCGAATCCGTGATTCGAGTTAATACGATTTACCTTCCGATACTTGATCCATATCATCTTAAAAGAAACCTAGGCGTGCCCGTTTGTGCTTGCGGAGAATCCAAGTCACGATCAACTATGAAATTTCGTACTCGAAAGTTTTGGGATAAGTCATAATAGATTTTTTTAATTCATTTTAATTCAGACAAGTTCTAATAGATTTTTTTAAAATTCGTTTCTGTATTTTAGTTAAGTATATTCACACTGGATTTTTAACGATTTTCGACCAGTTTGCTGAAAACAAAGAAGAAAGAAGCCGATTTTATGCCATCACAATTTTTAACAAACTGACAGTTTTCACGATACATTTAGTCGTAATAAATAGACTGAATTTAAAAATGTAAACTTGTAAAATTCTTAATGTTATATCTGTAAGCTTCAAATTACATATGTAGACATGTTTCATTACTAATCTGTGCAAAATACATGTGAATCTATAACAATAATAATAATAATAAACTTTATTTTGCCACACAATACATACCATTTCAACTTATAAGTGATAATTACGCAAGTTAGGATTTTATTATGATGATAATAATTCGTGTTAACATTTTATTTGACTGAGAGCTTTTTTTTCATTTTATTTTGTTGGATTATTGGGAGAATTGTTTTTTTTTTCATTTACCAAGAGTGATACGCACTCTAGACACAGTCATCTGTGCCCTATTAAAAGTAGCGTCGTGGCTACTGATCGCATCTTGGAGCTTTTACTAAAAAAGTTCAGGCTGGTCGCCTTACGTGGCTGGTACCAACCAAATCCCTATATGCTAGATTTTATAAAATCAAGACACAAAGGAATAGAACTTATAAGCTTTCCAAATACATTTAATATAATGTCCGGTTAACTGTGACCAAATCAACCAAACTTGATTGATATATAATAAAATTTATATTGCTTTCAAAGTACGATACAATGAATTATCACTTAACCATACGAGTCATCTATATCCTGTTATTCAAAAAAAATATTTTTACAGGATGTGGTATTCCGAGTTAAGCAGGCACCTATCAATTACTGTAAAATATAAATTTAATTTTTGTTTTAAATGCCGTTCACCCATTGCAGGGTTAACCAAAAATAGATTTTTTTCAGAATTACTATAAAATAAATGGCTACCGCAGTTAATTTTAGATACCTATGGGAAATAAATTAAAGCTTCAAAAATAATATTTCATTGTGTTCTAAATAAAATTTTAAATTAATATTTTAACCTCACTTGCATGAAGCGAAATAAAATCCATTCATTACTAAGACACCAACGTATTCTACATTCACAATTTTAAAATTAATATAAAACGTTACTGATAAGAAAAAAATAATCCTCAGAAATTTGTAAACCTCATCTAACAGAAAAAAATTTATATTTTACCCCCCATATATTTATAGTTTTCAACAGACAGTGTATAAAAGAACAAGTTTCTTCTGTCCGCGACAGAAGAAAAGTATAGATTGTAGTTGACAGTTCAATTCATGTTCTTGGATAAACAAAAAATAGTTCTATCGCCCACACTTCTTTGTAGATATCGACAGTTTTCTGGGAAAGTTTGAAATTTTATTTTACTTTCATCAAGATATTTCTGTCCGAATGAAAATGCGCCTGGGGTTAAACTATGTAATATTGCACACTTTGTTGGTATTTTAATTTATTTTATATTTAATGTCTAGCATTCAATATGTGAGTCAGGTTTCGTTGTTTTACAGCATATTCATTCATAAACATGGCACAATTTCTCTCAGGATGTTATCATCATTACATCATATACGGGATGGAAATAGATGGGAATGTATGAAGACACGTACCATGTGAATCAATGAATAAAAATGAGAGATTTTAATGCATATAAATGATCTTATTTATATAATGGTCTTGTTGGTGAAACGTTTCATACACCTGGTAGAAACTGTTAAGATATCGCAAATAGCTTGCTTAAATTATCTCTTTAATATAAATGGTCATAGGGTCATTACAAGCAGAGAACCTTAAAGCGCTTTAACCAGACAGAAAATTTAAACGTTTCAACTGTATCACACTTGTGAAGGAAGTTTCGGTGGTTACCCGCATTTATACCATCGCATATCCAAAATACAGAATACACAAGCAACCGCAACAACAGAATACTCAAGCAACCACAACAACGGAATACACAAGCAACCGCAACAGCAGAATGCACAAGCAACCGCAACAACAGAATACACAAGCAACCGCAACAACAGAATACACAAGCAACCGCAACAACAGGATACACAAGCAACCGCAACAACAGGATACACAAGAAACCGCAACAACGGAATACACAAGCAACTGCATCAACGGAATTCACAAGCAACCGCAACAACAGAATACACAAGCAACCGCAACAACAGGATACACAAGCAACCGCAACAACAGAATACTCATGCAACCGCAACAACGGAATACACAAGCAACCGCATCAACGGGATGCACAAGCAACCGCAACAACAGAATACACAAGCAACCTCAACAACAGGATACACAAGCAACCGCAACAACAGGATGCACAAGAAACCGCAACAACAGGATACACAAGAAACAGCAACAACAGGATGCACAAGACGCCGAAACAACCGGATGCACAAGAAACCGCAACAACAGCGTACACAATCAACCGCAACAACGGAATACACAAGCAACCGCATCAACGGAATGCACAAGCAACCGCAATAACAGAATACACAAGCAACCTCAACAACAGGATACACAAGCAACCGCAACAACAGGATGCACAAGAAACCGCAACAACAGGATACACAAGAAACAGCAACAACAGGATGCACAAGACGCCGAAACAACCGGATGCACAAGAAACCGCAACAACAGCGTACACAATCAACCGCAACAACAGGATACACTATCAACCGCAACAACAGGATGCACAAGACGCCGAAACAACCGGATGCACAAGAAACCGCAACAACAGCGTACACAATCAACCGCAACAACAGGATACACTATCAACCGCAACAACAGGATACACAAGCAACCGCAACAACAGGATACACAAGCAACCGCAACAACAGAACACACAAGCAGCCATAACAACAGAATACCCAAGTAACTATATGTCCAGGATTTTTACTCCTCTACATGCTGCAAGAACATCAAAGACACAGCTGCCAATCCTAAAACTCTCAGCCAATATACCTTTATGTCATATAACCAAAATAATCTCAGTAAACCTATCAACAAAAGTAGCAAGAACCTCAACAATACAGCAACAACTTTATAATTCTTAATGTAAAATAAGCAATATAACCTCACTACTACACTTCAATGTTTTCTCTATATTTTTAGATCTACAAAACTAGTCCAATTTCTAAACATGGACTTCTATGATTATAATTGGCAAATCTGAATCGAAGTCTATTGGTTATAGTGAAGAGAATCATCTCATGCTTCAGGGCGTCATTCTTTATTTAACCATCAGCGGCTTGACGTAAAAATTTTTAGTAAAGATTTGAGGACAAGAGAGGGTCTAAATAAAAATCAATAATACAAAACAAGTTAAATTATAGAATCGGGAATAAAAGCATATTATAAAAATTAGCAATATGTAAATATTTTATACAGATTTTATTTGAAAAATTTTATTAGCTGTTTCATTTCATTGAATTTCAAAACAAAATTTGAAATTTTAAGTTATAATACTTATTCATGCATTTACTATATTTTAGGTTAAAATTTTTAAATCTTCCTCATTTCATATTGGATCCCGCATGTCATTTGTGCATATCCACTTTTTTCAATATAACGGCATAGGACTATCATGATGACTGTTTAATACAGTTTTGCAAGCTTTGTAACAATATTTTTAAAAGTAAAACATTATATACAGAGAGAGATGGTAATCGCACAAGCATTTTGCCTAATATTTCTCATGTCAGAAGTATAAGAAAATATAGTTAAATAATGATAATGCTTTAGGGAAAACACTTACTGGCAAATGGCTAATGCTACGCATAGTCTTATCAGATTGTTGACGACCCAAAAAGATATTAGTTGCAAACTTTATAATGCTATAGTTTACTGTACTATTTGCATATTTATTCCATTATACAGGGAGAAATAATTCTTCAGGCTTGAAAATTTTATTTCAAATTTTATAGGATTTAGACGTTTTGAACATCACATAATACGGAAGATTTCGGGTATTAGAATAAATATAGATTATATTGCTTACTATGTGCATAATTATGTATGTAGTATCACATTTAAACGTATAAGTTTTGGTTCCGAAATTCTTAGTCAGAATATAGTAATATGTTGTAAAAGTTTAATCGTTCGTGAAGTTCGTGCGCAAATTGATATGAATACGGCCGCTTATGTAATTTTTTGCATATAAATCTCTACCGAATCACATAATTATAAGATATTAATCCCTACCGAATGATATCTAATTTGCTTTAGCGTGAAATATGTCAGAATAGTTAGAGGTGATTCGTTTTTATCCTCAATCTTGGTGTCTAGAGAGGAGTTTTGATATTTTTTGCATTTTTTTTTAAATTATACTGTTTTGATAATTTAATGAAACATAATTTATTTTTCCCGGATCGTATCCCAAACGACGAAGTTATTGTTGATGAAACTTTTGAATGTAATACATGCAGTCACTCCATCGGACGAGCGTGTGATCGACGCAAGCTACTAGCTCATATTGGAACATAGTGCATAGGTCGATGCACAGATGTCGCAGATCTAATATTTATTTTTTGCACACTTTCTATCAGAATTGCTTTATAATACAGATTAAAAAATATATATAATAAGAACTATCACATATTGGGTTATGTATTAAATTCCTCAATGAAAGTACAGTACGTCTGTTACACAATTTCTTTCATGCCATTTTTTTTCATATTTTACCCTGACAGTAACGCATTCATAATTCACGTTTAACTCGTATCACGTCAACAACCCCAACGAACGATACCGAGCTTATATATACCCTCTGTGTAGTTTTAAAAAAAGTACATAACTCGTGAATTTCTCAGGCAATCTTCAACATTCTTGAAGTTTCCAGAAATCTTAAAGTTTGCGCAATTTCGTTGCGTTCGTGGCCAAAATGAACGAATGTGTCGTCAATGCCACATGATAAGCACCTTCATATTATAACAATGGTCTTCCGTTGAACAAATCATAACAATTTGATGCCACTTCAAGTGTAGAAGAAAAATACTATCGTACCAGTTACCCGTTGCTTGGTAAGATGGAGATTGAGAGTTCCAATGTTTCCTGGCCGTTTCTTAGTAAAAAAATTATGGACGGAAAATGGGACTGTTACACTGCTTTGAAATAACAACAACGTAAGTACATGTTTTAGTATAAATATAAAAACATATTTACGACACGAAATCTGCATCTAAAATCTCGTTTTATGAAAGTATTTGTTTATTACTGCATCTTCTTGAAAACTAAGTTCAGAATTTTATCTTCTTTGATAGTTGTTATTAAAACTAGTTTGACGTCTAATAAATATATTTAAATTCTTTCAAAACTTCTTAACTGTAATTTTATACACAAAAATATATTTAAACCTTTTCAAAAATACTAAGTCTTATCAATTGCTTGGAAAAGCTGTGTAAGTTTGGAACATCTAATCAAAGTTCATTTCAAGATTCATCCCTACAGCCATAAAGAAATTTATTTTTCTAAAAAAGTTTTCCAGGACGCTTATAAAGAACAAGAAACCCGTAATTCCATAAAACACTATTCTAAAAATTTAAATAAATTCGAAAATGTTCGATCCATAGAAAATCCCCTCTCCATCTCAATAGTTTTTTCTATAAAATAAGGAACGGCGGAAAATAGTTCCAAATTACTGAAGAAGAATAAAAGTTGTTGTTGTTGAGACCCAGACCGTCCGACCTACCAGAAAGGTGTAAGGTAACTGTATGGACGGCCGGGAAGTGCCACCCAATTTAGACTGGAACCCAGTGGGGGAGGCATCCACAGGGACCGTACCCTCCTTCCCCTACCACCAACCTCTCGGAAGGACTTACGGACCCACATGTTTAACGTGATCGTACTCCGCATGAACACGGCGGCATTTGTGGTAGCGTGCAAATCTAGCGCGCAAACCACGGGGATACCGCACCCGAGATGGCCAACAGCACGCGGTGTTCCGAGGTGGTCACCCACCAAGTACTAACCGCGCCCGATGCTGCTTGACTTCGGTGATCTAACGAGAACCGGTGTTTTCAGCACGGTACGGCCGTTGGCCAGAATAAAAGTTGTTGTTGTTGAGACCCAGACCGTCCGACCTACCAGAAAGGTGTTGTTGAAACCCAGACCGTCCGACCTACCAGAAAGGTGTAAGGTAACTGTTTGGACGGTCGGGAAGTGCCACCCAATTTAGACCGGAACCCAGTGGGGGAGGCATCCACAGGGACCGTACCCTCCTTCCCCTACCACCAACCTCTCGGAAGGACTTTCGGACCCACATGTTTAACGTGATCGTACTCCGCATGAACACGGCGGCAGTTTCGGCAGTGGCTGGAATCGAACCCAGGCCTACCGAGTGCAACTCCAGCGCGCTAACCAATGGGCTACCGCGCCCCTACCAGAAAGGTGTAAGGTAACTGTATGGACGGCCGGGAAGTGCCACCCAATTTAGACCGGAACCCAGTGGGGGAGGCATCCACAGGGACCGTACCCTCCTTCCCCTACCACCAACCTCTCGGAAGGACTTTCGGACCCACATGTTTAACGTGATCGTACTCCGCATGAACACGGCGGCAGTTTCGGCAGTGGCTGGAATCGAACCCAGGCCTACCGAGTGCAACTCCAGCGCGCTAACCAATGGGCTACCGCGCCCCTACCAGAAAGGTGTAAGGTAACTGTATGGACGGCCGGGAAGTGCCACCCAATTTAGACCGGAACCCAGTGGGGGAGGCATCCACAGGGACCGTACCCTCCTTCCCCTACCACCAACCTCTCGGAAGGACTTACGGACCCACATGTTTAACGTGATCGTACTCCGCATGAACACGGCGGCATTTGTGGCAGCGTGCAAATCTAGCGCGCAAACCACGGGGATACCGCACCCGAGATGGCCAACAGCACGCGGCGTTCCGAGGTGGTCACCCACCAAGTACTAACCGCGCCCGATGCTGCTTCACTTCGGTGATCTAACGAGAACCGGTGTTTTCAGTACGGTACGGCCGTTGGCCCAGAATAAAAGTTGTGAAAAGATAAAAAGGTATCACTCATGATTATTTTTAAGTCATGGAGCAGAAACAGTGTAATCCTTTTAGCACTGTTAATTTTCTAATCTCCTATTTTTTATGTGTTCTATGTCAGTTCATAGAAAGCACTTTCCTAAAAGTTAACACTTGGAGTTAATATGTATTTCGAATTTAAAATTTTACCACAAATGCACGTTTTAAAATTTGAAACAAGTTTAAAACATATTTCAAGATTTAACACAAGTTTGAAACACTTTTGTTACAATGTTCGTATATACAATTGTCCTATATTTCTCTTCTTCTCCATTTTAGTATCTTGAATTACAATTTCAGTAATAGAACAGATTTGCGATTTCAACACACTCGGCGAATTAGGTTCTTTGCGTGATATGCCTGGGTTGTAAGGGAGTGGTTAGTCTCTTAACTCTTAATACTACAAACGTCATCATTCTTGTAAAATAGGTGTATTGATATTACAGGCTTCTTCTAGGCTTACTTTTTTAAAAGCTAAAGGGTTTGGGGTTATGTTTAACTATAATGTTAATACTCTCAACAATAGCCTTTCGTGGCGTTTCGTAATTACTAGCCGAATATCCTTTGAAAATTAATGGTCTCACAATAAGCAACGTGAATTTTTTTAATATTCAGTTTTTCCAGTGATCTAATTCAAACTGTTTGACCAGATTTCACTTATCCGCCTCACTTCCAACTGGGCATCCCGTATTTAATCCACCGATTAAACATTTAAGTGTACTCCCATACACTTTATTCCCATCTAACGGTATATCTATCCTTGCACCCATTTTAAAGTTTCTATATCAATGCAAATTCCGTTTTACGATCATTTAACATTTCGAACGTTTTGGTGAGATTAAATAAAAGTTTTGGTGTTATTAAATGAACTTTTTGATGTTATTAAAAGAACGTTTTCGAGATATACGGTTTTCCTTTTTTTAACACTTAACAACAAAGTTGAAAAGTGTTTATGAATTTGTTCGTTCTGTCTGTCTGTCTGTCTGTCTGTCCTTTAGCACGATAACTGCCGTAAAAATGACTTGATCGAAATGAAATTTTAGTATGTTGTTAAGACAGTCTGTAGGACCTATGGGAATATGAATGAATAATATCACCCAATTAGTTTTGGATTGAATTCGGGTTGAAAAAACGAAATACATTGAACCCTATGGGACCTAATTTTTCAAACATTTTTTAAGCGGATTTAAAATTCACAAATGGCTTCGAAAATTTTAGGTAATATTCAAATTGTTCCATAAAATATATAAAAAAAATCAGCGAAATATATTCAGTAGTTTTTTAAATAAAAATTAAAATAATAATTATACCTCTTATATGAAACGATCACGTGACCATGATATGAAAAGATCACCTCACCCACTTCAAAATGACATATGGCATCCATCTTGTCTCAAAATCGTGATTTTTAAAGTTCTTTTTAATTCGTGTTGTATCCGTCCTAAAACCGCTTTATTTTTGCTTAAATTCTGTGCATCTACATACTGAAACAATGCGATTACAATATATGTGAGCTTAAATGATCATCCAAATTTGATTATTTCTGCAACGAAGCCTATTTTTCTCTTATGCAAAATGTAAACAGCAAAATATGTAGAATGAGTTGTAAAAGAACTGCTGCATTTCTTTAACGCAAAATTATTTAGCTTATGGAGTCTGCATAGCTGATATGAATGAAATATTCATTGATTTTACTGAGAGAAGGATGCTTTTTTTCGATGAAGTTTTAAGCATAGAGTTTAATTACTTATAGCTCCGTGGTTTTAATTTTTAAATAATATAAATTATTATAGTATTGTGATGAATGAAATGAATGGGAAAATGTTATGAATGAAATGCTGCTTTTATAGAGAGAGCCAGGCGTGTTATTTTTTCTATGACGTCATTTGAATGAATTTGAGTTGTTTTCGATGAAGTTTCAAATATAATAAATTATCGTAGTATAATGATACTTTTAAAATATTACCGAGGAATATATCGCATTTCAGAGATGTTTAAACCAGGCAATTTATATTTCAATGACGTTTTTTGAATGAAGTTCATTTTTCTCGATGAAGGTTTAAGTTTTCAAGTATAATAAATTAATGTAGTATTGTGATAAGTTTTAAAATATTATCGAGAAATGTATTACATTTTAGAGATTTTTGTATAAAATTGCGTTGAAGTTGGAAAGTGTTTCATAATCAATGCTTTAAGCAAGATTGATCTTTCTTGTTTGAGATTTCATCGATTGATTGACCCGTACACCAAATTTCAAATCTTATTTCACATTTCTAACGTTTTGGTGTAGAGCCCCCTCCACCGCCCTCTTTAGAACATTTTTAAAAACTCATTTTTTTTAATCTTACGGTTGACCCGTGTATCAAATTTCAAGACTATATCTCATTTAAAAGAAACGTTTCTCATTCATTCCGCAAATAAAACAATTTAGTGTGCGATACCCTTGAAGAAGTAAATATTGGAACACTGAAATTATACACTTTCTACCTTTCGAACATTCTACCCTCATACATAATTTATAATATATATCTGATCGTGAAATACATTTTAATATCATTTCATCTTTCGAATGCTTTGGTGTGGTGCTCTCCTCTTGCTAAACATGTTTGAAAAATTCGAATTATTCCTAGGATTTTATTGAATAATTGACCTGTGTAAAATATTTCAAGTCTCCATCTCACTGCAAGACCTTCATCATTTATTCGGCAAATCGAACATTTTGGTGAGTGGCAAACCCTGAAGTAGCAAGTATTGAAAACCTAAAATTGAGCCCTTTCTTTCGAACTATCTACCCATACATCGAATTTGAAGTCTACCTTATCACGAAATATTTTTTCTATCGTTTTACATTTCGAACGCTTTGATGTGGAACACTCTCTTAACTGAAATTTTTTGTAAAATTCGAGTTTTTCCAAAGAGTTTCATTGAACAATTTTATTGACCGTGTACCATATTGCAAGCTTCTATTTCACTTAAAGGTGTTCTTCATATATTCGGCAGATCAAACATTTTAGCATGCAGCAGCCTTAAAGTATCAACTTATGGAAAATTAAAATTGTACATGTGAGACCAGAAATTGATCTCACACTTTGATGAGACAGTTTTATGAGAATATTTATTGTGTACGAAACATCGAACAGTACTTGTAGTCTGGATGGCACCGAGTTTTACAACCCGTGAACCTAAAGGTCAGAAAACCATAAATTTAAGGTTGCCATGACAGAGGGGCCGAGCTGGCCCTTAAGAGGATGTGGAATGGTTCCATTGGTTAAAAAAGTAACCAATAGAAAAAAGGAGCTTGTGGCGTCACACTAAATGCGGCAAATGAAAATAAGGGGAAATGACACCCCGAAAAGAGAGAACCACAACCTGTGACCCGAGAACGACGAACGATATAACTTGTACAATATGACTTAAACAGATAACTGAAATCATGACTTGAGTAGATGTGTGCAACGACTGCGGCGTTATGACTTATGCGGAGACTTGCCTGCCATTATGATAGAACGGCAATACTAAAGAAGCAGAGTATTGAGTAGAGGTTCCCAAATAAGGGAGATCTAGGATGTGTTCTGTGCAACCAAGAATTTGCAAGCATTATGGTCTATTGTAAAGGCCCAAATTGTAGGTATGTTTTCCTCAAATATCCACAGGTTATTAATTACGTTAGGTATATGGTTAAGGGTCCCACATGCTATCTCCTCTCACATGCTATCTTCCTAAATAATTAATAAGCATGTAATTTCCGTAATTGAATTTAATAAGTATTTTATGTTTTTAATAAATGTTTTTGTTAAAGTTAAATTGGTGCAATCCTTTTGGTAAAATATTAATTAATAATTCCTTTACAGGACTCACGCAGTGGTTAAATAGTTGGAGGGTTTATAGCGTCACAATAAAGCAATGTACTATTTAGTTAATAAATCCACTATGTGTGAATTTAAGGCCATGTTAAGAGATAAAGATAGATATGTTAATGAAAAATAATTGGAGGGTTATTGGAAACACAACTCACAACGTAATGATAAATAGTGTTAATAATAATTTAAGTTCTTGTATTTCTATTAGTTCCTACAGTACACTTTCTTCTTTTCGATCTAAATAGATCGAAATAGATCATTACATCAAATTTAAAGTTTCTATCTGATCGTGAAGTATGTGTATCTATTATTTCACCTTTAGAATGATTTTGTGTGAAGCACACATTCCCTTAAATGAACATTTTGGAAAAAAAATGTATTCTTCTCTGCTGTTTTATCACATGATTGATCCGTATACCACATATCAAACCGCTCACATTTTATCAAGCCTCTCACATATCAAGCCTCTCGCATTATTTGGTGTGTGGCACCCCTTATTGAATAAAATATTGGGAAACTGAAATTGCACACTTTCTTCCTTTAGAACTATTTACCCGTACACCAAAATTCTCTATCTCATCCTAAAGCATGCTATTTCATCGTTTAAACTTTTGAACGTTTTTCTATGGATCACTCCCTTAAAAGACATTTTCTAATAAAAACTCTATTCTTCTTGGAATGTTTTTTCAAATGAGTGACCCATGTGCCAAAATTCCAAGCTTCTATTATATTTTAAAGCAGGCATTTCTCATTTATTCCAAAATTCAAATATTTGGTGTGCGGAACTCCCTAAAATAGAAAATATTGAAAACTGAACTTGTACAGATTCTTCTTTTCTACTAATCTACCGGTACACCAAATTGGAAGTCGATATCTTATCCAGGTCCATGCTTTTTTATCATTTAACCTTTCAAAAATTTTTCTGGGGAGCTTCCCATAAATTAATAATTTTGAAAAACGTTATTCGTCGTAGATTTCTTATCAAATGATTTACCCACTTTCCAAATTCCAAGCCTCTATCAAATTCTAAAAGAGGTGTTTTTCATTTGTTCGGCGAATCGAACATTTTGGTGTTCGACACCCCTTAAAGCTAAGGGGCTACCATCGCAAAGCATGCTTATCTATCATTTCACTTTTCGAACGTTTCTGTGTAAAGCATCCCTTCCACAGGACATTTTTGGAAAATTGTCAAACGACCGATCCCTGTACGAAATTGTAAATCTAAATCTATTCGGGAAGTGCCTAAAAAGCGTGACAGACAGATGGACATTTAGCATTTGAATAGTTTGAATGTCCTTGAATAGTTTCAGAAAAAATTACCTTTCTAGAAAACCTCTAAAAGTCAACCATTACGAAGTTAGGTATTTTTAGGTAGCAATTTTATAAAAATAGAACAATTGGTATATATCGTACCTCGTACGAAACTCGAGCCAACCGTGTCAAGTATGAAACTCGAGCCAGCCGTACCTCGTACGAAACACGAGCCAGCCGTATCTCGTACGAAACTCGATCCAGCCGTACGAAAGTCGAGCCCTTGTACGAAAGTCGAGCTAACCGTACCTCTTACGAAAATCGAGCCAATCGCACCTTTTACGAAACTCTAAGCAACCGCACCCCGTACGAAACCCGATCCAACCATACCTGTTACAAATATCGATCCAATCGTACCTGTTACAAATATCGATCCAACCGTACCTGTTATAAATATTGAGCCAATCTTACGTGTTATGAACGCAGTACCAACTTGAGCTGACCGTGCCTGTTACAAAACACGAGCCGACCGAGCCTGTTAAGAAACTCGAGCCGATCCTGCCTGTTACGAAACTCGAGCCAAACGTGCCTCTTGAGAAACTCGAGTCCTAAACAGAAAATATTGGAAAACTGAAATTGCTAGAAAATATAATAAAAATAGACAATATTGTAAAACCGTACCTTGTACGAAACTCGATATTAGACCCAAACAAGCGGATAAACCAAACTAAATAAAACAATATAATATATACAGGCTGACGCAAGCGCCATTTTCAAATCGATTGCTTGTACTACTTCAATAACGTGCATGTTACAAGACTGATACTATTTAATACGCAATTTAGCTGTGAAATAGGTGTTTCTTTCTAATCATTCAAGTGGTATAGGGCGTTTTGGTTTTCTTGAGATCCAGAGAAAAGGTCAAGAATGTAACCCTATTATCGATCTATACAGGCATCGAGGACTGAGAGTCGAAATGACTGCCATTACGCTAGCCTGTATATTTAGAAGCCTTAGTCAAGATCGTTCAGTTTTTCTGCGGGTCACGTGACGATGATATCTGTATAGCATGTTGTCATTTCGGAAATCACTTTTTAATCCGAAATTTTGTATACTGAAGCCAGATGAAGTACACAAGAAGGAGATATCATATGATGATAAAAAAGACTCATGTTAACAGCAAATAGTGATCCTGGGGGGGGATTCTGGGTTGCTGCATAATAGGCATACGTTATTATGTTGAGTTACATCAAACACATTTGATACTGCTTTATATTACTCTATATGAGTACTTGCAACAGCATCTAAAAACACTCGATTTGAGCTTAGAGATGTCGATAATGCGAAATTTCAGAACAAAACCGGATTCGAATTTTTAACCCCGAAAAAACATTTTCTCTATAAATATTAACTATACAGGGACTGTAAAGATGTCAGACTTTCTTTTTCCTTATTTAAAAGTTAAAACTTCAGAAGCAGTTTAGAAAAAAAAAATTCAATATTCAGGACATCCAATCAAAGTTCATTCCGAACAACCCACAAAGAAAATTCTTTTTTCTACAGAAGTTTGCTAGAAAACTTTCGAACAACCGGAAACCTGTAACTTTCTGAAGAAATATTTTTTTAAAAATCTCTGAATACATTTCAAAGTGTTCGATCCATGAAAAACTCCACCTCTATCTCACGTGACTTTTCCAAGAAATAGCGAGCCGTAGAAAAGAAGTGTTTGAATTACCTCAGGATAGGAAAAAAAAAACAGGAGAAACTTAAAACCTATCTCACATGATTAATTTAACCCATCGAACACAAAATTTGATTTCCCGTAGAAGTCGTTGCTTTAATGTCTTATTTTTTATATAGCGTTTTAGTTTTTCAATATGTTTTATTCGGGTGAAACACAGAATATTGTTAATAAAACTTGATATATTATTTATTTAGTTTTATGCTCAATCTCAATGTTTCATTAGGGTGAAATATAAAATATATATAATTATATATTAAACTCACTTTAAAATAAAAAGTTTATTTAAGCACACAGGATGTGAATTACATAGATTTACCAGAGCGCTTTCGGGCGTAAAACATCCTTCATAAGATGCATATGACATGGCTCGAACACATCAGAGAACATACAGCAAGCCTACAAACTATATTTGCATGTTGCAAATAACCGATTGACAAGAAGTAAATTTATACAAAGTGAAGAGGCATAAAATAAAGATATTACATGAAAATTAAATATAAATATATTAAATTACAGGGTGATAAAACATTAAAAATGATGTGTTTAGGCCTATCTGTAGGAAGCACTACCAGTGTTTCTTTCAAGCATACTTCCGGGGGGGGACGATTCCCCCCAGAGACAATTTATAATAACCTAGTTTCTATTTATGTAACACTACATTTAGCTATATGTACATATAGGGCAAATAGATAATTTACCCCCTTACATTTTCATTCGCCTCCCCCCGGCCAAAAAATCCTGAAAGAAACACTAACCACTAATGGACGAATCGCAACTACATCTCGTCGTATACCTACTTTCCTGAATATACGGTTTCGATTTCGAAAGAAAACAGATAGTTCACGTGTCGGCCTCTAGGGGTAAAATCTGGCGCTGCTGTCTCCATAATTTGCATATTGCGAAGTATATCTTACAACCAGGCCTATGAAAGGAATCACAAAGCTTTTTTTCACAATTCTACGACTCGCGCGACAAATCGCGCGTTACTTGTTGCACTCATCTATCAAGGAAACAGCAATGCTTCTGCGGCACTTAAAACATTTCAACAGTTAAAGGGTTTAAGTAGAGGTCCATTTATAATTCGTAATCTTCGGAATTATTTTTTCACCGATATTTATTATTCTTACGAAACGTATCCTCTAGAATAGTGGGTGGACACGCAGAATACAAGAACAAGTCCGAGTTTCTGGGTAACTAACGTTTATTCACAACCACAAAGTAAACAGAAGCAATATACAATCAAACATCCCTTACTCCACTCATTTTACAGAATAGACAATAATATTCTCAAAATACTGACGAAAATAATTTCATAAAATAACGGCTACTATTCTCAAAACACTGACAAAAATCACGGTCTGATGTAGCTCGTGTCACGTCCATTCTTCAACTTCCCTGAAACGGAGGGATGAGTCCTTTTTATGGTCTCCCCACAGAAAATTCTAGAAATATCTATATCTCAAAGAATAATCGTTCTATCAAGAAATTTTTGGAACATTCCGGAAGTCGCGAATTGTCGGCAAATTGGCGATAATTCGCCAGATTTTGCAACACTTCTGACTCAGAATTCTAGAAACAATAGAGTGACGTCAGGGAAAGAATGTTCGTACCGCTTTCTTCTGAACAAAATACTCCGATAGCGCCGTTTTGTCTGCGATAGAGACGAAAGACAAGACGGGGGAAGCCAGTGAGAGAATATTACACTTTTGCAATATTATGGATAAGTTAGGCAGTTAAGATAGTTAATTAGATAGTTAGATTAGATAGTTAAGATAGTTAGATTAGATAAGTTAGGCAGTATCCAAGTTGGGGAGACTGCAGCGGAAAATTCTCCCCTGACGGCCGAAATGTGAATATTTTTTCATTCAGAAATCGTAACCGCATACTCAGCGAAGTATGTGTACGAAATTGGGTTGCAGTTCGTCCAGTAGTTTTCCTACAGAGAAACACACCCTCATTAATTCAAAAACACACCCTCATTAATTCAAAAACACACCCTCATTAATTCGGATCACCCGGTACAATGCAGAAGAAATAGTAAAGCATTAAATGTGCAGTTCACACACAATGGTTGGTTTCACTGCCATTGAATAGGCAAAATTACGTTTCTGAACAAGATCGAAATTACAAATGGAATTCCGACAGAGATATGTAAATTAAGTTCCAATGAGCCTAATGGTTAGCGTCATGTTCTACATTTAGTTACATGTTTTGCATGACCATATAGCTGATGATCAAAAATACACATATCTTGGATTTTCATGGTCTATATTTTTATATATGGATTTCGTTTTGATTGATATACTTAAAACATCGATTTTAAAACTGTAAACGCATGAATGTCCTCAACTAATCATCTATCCCCACCCATGAACTTTGGTATCTCAGTTATTGCCGCTCGTCAGTATGATACGGACAATGTAGTATAAAACTTCTTAAAGCGAAGATTTTTTCATTTTTCTCGTAGAAGTATTGTAACTGCTAAAGAACCAGAAATATTCTTCAAAAACAAAAATTCTTCTACCAGAAAAAATTATAAAATTCTTATCATAAGGAATTTTGTATATGCTAGTCATTACATCGGCTACACTCTGCCGATTAGTTAAGCACTTTTTTGCTTTTATATTATACCACGATGTTATAAGGCAGTAGTCGCTTGACTGATTTGTGTTGAGTCAATCTGTTTTTAATCCTTTCTTCGAAAATTTAATTTTCTTTAATTGAGAATAGTAAATTTATTGCAACTGGGTTAAAATTTACCATCGAACTTTCAACAGATTTACCTGTTTTGAGCCTTCAAGAACATATATTATTACTTTCCCAATATACATAGTATAATGTATAACGTCTTTTGATGGGGTCGAAAATACGAATTCGAGTTTTCGACGGAAGAGCACGTTTCCAGCGTACCTGAACTTAAATCGAACATTTTTGAGGTGGTGTATGTGAGTGTGTCCGCGGGGCGGTAGATGCGATATCTGACGAACAAATGGAGCGTTTTAAACGAAATGTAGTATAAGTATTACAATCAGTAAATACGGGAAGCCTATTGATTTTAAACGCAATAGAATGCTTGTGATTGCTCCCCCTCCCCAAATTATAAAATGGAATTTTGAAAAAGTTATCAAACATTTTTTTATTAATGTTAGGTAAGTGACTATTTCTTACATAGTTTTTCATTAGAAAGCAATTGAATTACATTTTAAAACGCTAGCATAAGCCATTCCGGGGATATTACACGTTTTCCAAAAAATGAATAAAAAATCAGATAAAAATTCAAAAGTATTAACTATTGTGAAATATGTTTACTTTATAATATAATATTATGCGATAAATTTGTTAACATCTTTCTCGTGAATCTAGTTCGTTCCATTCACGAGAAAAGATACTTTAGGTAATAGTTTTGTATTTGGACGACTAACAATTCCTTCGATATCCATTTATATAAAGAAAAGTTGTTCTCTACGTCTGTCTGTAACGCTCGGTGATGAATTTGGCGAACTTGGCCAGTCATTTAGTGGAATTGGCAACTTGGCAATATTTCGCCGTATATTGGCAAAATTATCGTAAAAATTGCAAAAATGATACTTAAGTAACGAAAATGACGACAAATTGATAAATTAATTATTCAGATGTGACTTACTTACCTATAAATTTTATGAAATGTCATCACGCTGAAAATGGCTTTTTCGTGTTCGAGAGGTCCCGAAGCGTATAGATCCGTCGAAAATTTGAGTTGCAATTTTCGACACGATTCCAAAACTTTACCTATACATTGCCCTGCATTGTAGAGAAAATAAAAAAGTTGTAACGCATGCGCAGAAAGTAATGCATATTCATGAGCAGGATAAGTTAAACGACTCGAATTCAACAATTTCACACTCTGGTTAGGCAAAAAAATTACACAAAATGAAAGAACAAAAACAGCAGCTAAGTTCTTTTCTTCCACGATGAAACAAAAAATAAATGTTTTTCTGAACTCGAGCATCTAATTCTACCATCCAAAAATCTAATTATCTCGCTGTAAAAGTAATTAGTTAAATTCATTAAGCAAACTATCACATGTGTTTATGAATTTCTTGTGTACCTTCATATACAAGTTATCTTTACAGCGTTACATGTTTACATAAGCATTGTTTTTCACTCTTATAATATTTTCACACATTCGTGATGCCAAAATAAGTGTATTCTGCTATGTAAAAAATAATATAATAATCATGTTCTTAGTTCTGATTCTTGTTTATTAACATCATGTCCATTCACTGCAAATCCAACCAAGAAAAATTAATGTTCGTGCTCTAAAGCGATCATTTGTCCAGAAAGGCGTTTATTTTTTCTATAAGGGACTAGCAGCATACCCGTTCCTCGTACGGAGTATATAATATAAAGAAACTTATAATTCGCAATCATGTGCAAATTCTGTTAAAATATTAAATTTATTGCTCCTAAAGAGAAGTTTAAGAATATATGTTCTCACTATGCAGAAATATCTTCACGGACAGATCTGAAGAATAAAACATCCTGGCCCCTTTTGTAAGCAAATTTATAAAAACAAAAAAAAAGGAATTGAATCCATATATGCAACCCCGTACTACTTATATTGTCGCAAATTAGAAAATATACCAGTGTGTTAGTAGAAAATTACCCGTATTACAATATAAGTCTCAAAAATATTTGCCAAACTAAAAGAGATGACGTAATAAATTGAAAATATCAATAATCCCCGTACTCTTTATACCAGAAGGTCGTAATTGATTCCAATACATGCCAATATATATCAAAACATATGCCAATATACCTGTATTACTTATATTCCCGTAGTTTAAAAGATATACCCGTGTATTTGTAGAAGATTACTTGTACAACGTACAATATATGAGTTTAAAAAATTTTTGTCATAATAAAACAATTGCATAATAACTTGAAAATATCAATAATCTCTGAATCAATAATCCCCGAAAATATCAATAATAATAACGTTTAAACCTGAAGACCGTAATTTATATTATCCAGTCAAAAATGCTATAAGAAAAATCAAATCGTTCTTTTCTAAAATATATTTTTAAATCCATTTATTTATTATTCAAATCGAAAAAATAATTGTTAAAATTAACATACAGATTTAATTTAATTACATTTCTGAGTAACATGATATAAGATAGAATCCTCCTCATAAACTGCGAAATTAAATAACCATTTTGATTTCTTTATACGTTTCATTGTTCAGTAAAATCTTATTTAAAATAAATCATGGAGATAGATTTCCCATTTAAATCATGTTTCAAACAATTCATGTTTTCAGAGAGTGACTAATTAGTGCAAAAAATCTCCCATCAAACTCAGAGATTAAATTTTATTCACTTTCAAACGATTTTCAAGCTTTTCGTTTGGATAAACGACGGAGTTAGAGAGTAGAACTCCTAGGAAAAAGTTTCGGTTTTCACTAATATCTCGACAACCCCTGGTCTTAGATACTCAAAACTTGAGCTAAATTTATGGGGGCTATTTCAATGCTATCCACAACATTTCATTAAATTCGGTTCATCTGTTCTCCCGTGATGATGAGACAAACGAAAATGTCGTTTTTTACTAATATCTCAAGAATCACTGATCGTAGAAACTCCAAACATGGACTAAATATCAAGTGGGACTATTTCCAGGCTACTCACAAAATTTCATCAAATTCGGTTCAGCCGTTCTCCCGTGATGACGGTATAAACAGACAGACAGACAGACAGATTTTAAGTTATATATATATATAGATTCTAAATAGAGACGGACAAAGGTTTTATGGTATTGGTACTTTTTAACACCGAATATCCGATAAATGCATTGACAGGAATAAAATTGGCCATGTTCCTCAGTTTTAAAAATCTATGGGATAATATTCAAAATTTAGAAAGATTAAGATTGTCTACACAATGCTGCAATGGGCAATTACAATAAACGTGAGCACACGTCTACTGAACGCATTAGATTCATGAGATTACTTGGTATGTTGCTGCCAATGGCGAGTCTTAGATTTTGGTTGCGCCTTATCCCCGCGTGGCTTAAAACATTGCGCCCACTTTACCTCTCTCTTGTATGTCATTATGTACGTTATTATGTACGTTATCCCCTCACGTTATTACTGCACGTCATTGTTGAGAAACGTCCACTCTTATGAAATGTAGAGGGCGTTTTATACATAAATACTGTGAACACGCAATTAATATTTTATTTTCTTTTATGTTTACATCCTAAGCACACAGTTTGAAAAAACACTATAAAATAATAAGATTGAAAAAAAAAAGTCTACTAAGATTGAAAAAAAAAAGTCAAATTTAAAAAAAATCATTTGAAAAATGTTCAATTGAAAAAAAGTCATTTGAAAAATGTCCAATTGAAAAAAAGTTCAAATCAAAATCAACAGTAATATGCAATTTTACAGTAAATTTACACACCCTCTTTAAAATAGTGTAATGTAGAATTTAACAAAAGAATGCTAAGAATGCTTTAAAATATTTTTTTAATATAGAGCCTTTTACAAAATGTCTAAAACTTATTCCTTCGGGACTTTGATGTAGACAACGAATCTATAATGAAACTTAACGTTACTTTGGCACGTCTTCAATGTAATAAAATTAATTTATTCTTTTCATATTTTTCATGTTTTCTCTAAGAAATAGCTCCCCTACTAACCCTCTCAACACTGCGCCACCAAATATATCCAAACCTCTTGTACCTCTACATCAATTCGGGTCGGTATGTCTGCAAGTATGTTTCCCGCTTTAAGAAAATACGTCTAATTTTAAATAAAGAAAAACAATTTAAAATAACACATTTAAAAAATAAACCCATTAACAAATTCTTATGGAACATACAATTTTCTTTTCCAATCTCATTACTAATTGTGATACTTGTGTTCCAAAATAATATGTAAGAATCTGATGTGTGCAGCGCATGACTTTCCCTGCAGTTCCAAATTCGTTTTGTCTTTATTTCTTTAATAATTCAATAAATTGCTTTAATGACACAAAATAGCACGCATACTTATTTGAAATGCCACTGAATTTGTACTTTTAATTCCACTTTCGATTTTGTTTGGTAATTGAACGTATTTTTAGACGGCATAGCAAAACTGCAAAAAAAGTATATATAAAATAAAATAAATATCTCCAGATCGGCTAGTTCTAGGATAGTGAGGTTGGTCTAAAAATTAAGTATAAAAACAAGCATTTAATGAATACATCTGAGCATACGTATTCTTTTATTTTGGATTTTGACGATTTCTGCTGTCATTTCATAAAATATAGCAGTTTTTCTTTTCCGAATCGTACCAAAATCTAATCAGCACCAGAGCAACTTACAAGTGACTTATCCCCTAAATTTTATGAAATTTGCTGAATTAGTTTTTTTAGCTAAAGTGGATGCATATAATTTTTGTGGGTGATTTCGCAAAAAAAGACAAGTTCTTTTATTCCGAATTGTACCAAAATATAATCAGCTTCAGGATCACCCACGAATGACTTACCCATAACATTTTATGAAATTGGGTCAATTAATTGCGCGGACAGGTATATACACAGACATAACTCTAAAAATTGTTTTTGCATGTTCTAGAGGTCCCAAAGTGTGTAGATCCATCGCAAACTCAAATCGACTTTCAATTTTTGACATTCCAATGCTTTCCCTATACATTACCATGTATTACAAGGAAAGAAAATAGATGTATGAGACAGTCAAGTGGAGCCTAACAATCCACATATTTCATTATACTTCACCATATTCACATGAGTTGATAATATCATTTAGAATCACATCTCTTCTGGATATCTCTTAGACCTCTGGCTTCAAAACCGCAACGAACAGTCTGCGGACATTAATTTATTAACGAAAAATGTTTGTTTAGTATATAAAGAAACATGCTGTCCCAATGGTGAATCCAACCCTGGATCTCCAAATTGTCCAGCCGATACTCTACCGTTGAGCTACTGGTACAAAATTTAAAGATCGTATCATGAAAGTGGAATCTGCATTTTCCCTCTGCATACCCTCTACTGCCAGATTATCGGGTAACTGACATTCTGGCTGACCATTTCCTGCTCCTTTTACCCCAAATTTGCCTCCTGCTACTACTACTTTTACCCAAGTTAGTCTCCTGCGTGGTCGTTATCCTCTCAATTTGAAATTGGCGCTCAATATTCCAAAGTCCACTGAATCCGTACTAGTCATACTAGGACCAATTTCAGACTTCTGAAATCTTTGTACTCACCTACAGGGTTGATCTGTTCGGGCGCCATTGTAAAGAACCTAACTGTCTCAACCGGGAATTGAACTCTGGATCTCCGAACTGGCAAGTCGACGTTCTAGCGTTGAATTACTAGGACGAAATTTCAAGCTTTTATCGTCGAAGTGGGCTTTGCAAGAACCTTTCTATCCCGCTTTGAATCTGTACAGAGAGTTTCGATCACCCTGTATAGTGCTTTAGCACGCAAACCAAAAATATCGCAACTTCTTATATTCAACATAAAAGCACTATTTTCGAGTTATAATTAAGTGATTAACGTGTGTAACTGCATTTGTGTGTTAGTATGAGTTTGCTGAAAAATTGATATGGTAAAATATTCTTCTCAATAGTGTTTTTCCTTGGAAGCGGATATGTCGCTATACATCTATTTTTATGCGAGAATTAAGCAGTCATATATATATATCGTTGCACAGAGATTTAAAATCCATCGAGCTTGCACTTCTGGGTTATATACTAATGCAAAACGCATGAGAAAAGTAGTTTGGAGCCCGTAGAAAGCAACATAATGGAAAGAAATAAACTCGCGAGGACAAGTTTCATATTGAAAAATCTTCGTTACAGGTCTTTATGGGATTGTGCTGACACTAGAAAAAATATACATCATTTTGGATAATTTTATTCGAAATTACTAAAGAATCATTTCTTTATTGAAACATATGTTCGAGCAAGATAAATATTATATTTTACTAAAATTGTAAGAAAATGTTGTTTTATGAGGATTTGACTAATGATGTATCAAACACAAAAATGTACTGAGTTATACTTTCTTCTAATAAATATTCACTAAAACATCCTATGAGGTAAAAATAAAAAAAAGTGAAAAGTGTATAAGTGAACGACGTCATTTAGAAGCACCATCATTAAAATTGCTTTATTTTTTTTATTATAAATTGCGAGCTGTCTTTGACAATTTATTTCGGAATAACAAGAGGCAATACATTTAAACGTATTTCTTCATTTATTTCATAGCTGGTTTAATTTTTTCGAACAAACGCTAGAGATACTTTCATGATGTGTAACAAATCTAATCAGGACTATAAAGCTAAAATGTTGAGAAATTTAAATATATAATTATTTAAAACTGTACTGGTATTAAATGAGTTAAAATTAACATTTTAACTTTGAGTTGTGCGAATCTCCAGAACCTGCCTGTTTGTTTTGCATTTAGGAATCTATATAATACTTCTCCATAGTTTGCTGAAATGTCATAGATATTGTCTTACATAGTAAAGAGGTAAGGTTTACAATTTCACTTGTTTATTATAAAAAAATGTAATTTTTATTTTTATCAAATTTATCATTAGAAAATTTTTCCAGTATTAATCTGAATTTTCACAGTTAAAACAATAATTCGGTTAGATAAAAAAAAAATTCCAGTATTAATCTGAATTTTCACAATTAAAACAATAATTCAGTAAGATAAAGATCATTTTTCCAGTATTACTCTGAATTTTCACAATTAAAACAATAATTCAGTAAGATAAAGAAAATTTTTCCAGTATTACTCTGAATTTTCACAATTAAAACAATAATTCAGTAAGATAAAAAAAATTTCCAGTATTACTCTGAATTTTCACAGTTAAAACAATAATTCAGTAAGATAAAGAACCACCTCGAAACATTTCTAAAATATTTGAAATTACGGGAAATACTGCGGCAATACAATAAATATTTAGAAATATATCGATGGAAAGTAATGACTCGTTAGTAGAGATATTAACATTAATAAAATATGACCATTCATAACACATCACCATTCATAAAATATGACTTCCAACATCCTGAAAAATCGGCATTTAAATAAAAACGTGAAAAATTGTTTAAAACAAAAGCCCTCATACATATTCATTAAAGTCAAGAATTTGGTTCTCGATTCTCTTTGGGTATCTCTTATTTGAATCGAGGGGTCTTTCGTCCACTTTTCGCTCAATAGGGCTTGTTAGGTGTTATGCTCAGCATATTTGTACGGAGTTACCATAGCACAACTTCCATCACACACACTGCAAATCACGTATTTACTTCTATTGTTTCTTACTTGGTGAGTTTTAGCAGTCATTTTTTGCCGTGGTATTCTCCATGGTTGGTATTTTTAGATTTGCTTGGTATTTTTACATAGCTCTCTGCTGGAAGTTGGCACTGCACTACAGTGCCTATAAGGACTTACTTCTAGGCACTGTAACTAGACATCGGATCTCTCTTCGGCGTCATTTTCTCGCGCCGGGCTATTTGTCAGAATAGTTATCTGTAAGTATGCCCCTTCTGATGCTCGATTTCGTCACATTTTGTACTCAGGTGGGCACTTCACGATACGTCCCTAATAAACTTCAGTGCCATCAAGTGACATGTTGACTCCGTTATTGTTGAATGTTTTTGAGTTTTATACCCTGGTGTTCAGTGTTGCCTTTGAGTAGTAATTTACTATTTATCTTTAAAGTGTTGTTTACAAATACCGGTTATTTGATCGCTAGGCCATTAGACAACGAGCTCATCAGTATTTCTCAACGATTGAATTAAAAGTCACTAGTGCCGGGCACTCGTACAAATGTATTCTAGACATAGGCTGTCCTAGGTCATATAAAATACAATTCAGGGAAGCAGTATGTCCACTTTGATGAAGATGATCCCTGAGACAGCCATGACTAGGCAGAAGTCTGAACCTGACAACTGCTTCTTGTCGAGGACCCTCTGGAATGAAGGAAATGTTCTTGCTGAGTCCGTTCCATGACTTTCCCTTAGATGTCTCCAGAGATTCTGCCTCAATTTCTCTTTTGCGTAGCATTTTAATGTACAGTTGTGCCGAATGAAAATTTATAGGTTTTGAAAATATCTGATCCAACATAGTACCCATTTAAGGCAAAAAGTTCGCTTTTTCAATTCTTGGTACTCCGCAATGGGCAGGCACCAACTGCACAATGATTCCGTGCGATAGGTCTTTTAAAAGCGCCCCGATCTTCTGAATCTGGGTACTAATGTTTTACCTTTAATGTCCACATCTCAATTTTACTTGCATACAAAAATACACGTGTAGCATTTAAATTACGTCATCACAGATAGTAACGAATGTGTGAGACCAGAAATAGATCTTACATTGAGTGTTGTGTTATGGTGAGACAGTTTTATACTAGTTATTTATTAATCTAGAACTTCGGACAATACTGACAGTCTGGATGGCACCGATTTTTACAACCCGTGAACCTAAAAGTCAGAAAACCATAAATTTAGGGGTGTCATGACAGAGGGGCCGAGCTGACCCTTACGAGGATGTGGAATGGTTCCATTGGTTAAATAAGTGACCAATGGAAAAAGAATCTTGTGGCGTCACACTGAATACGACAAATGAAAGTAAGGGGGGAATGACACCCCCGAAAAAGAGGGAGCTGCAACCTGTGATCGAAGAGAACGACGAGAGTGATACCAATATGACTTGACAGAGTAAACTTCAACAGATAAATGAAATCAACGTCTAGAGCAGTGATGATTTAATACGACTTAAGATAACTTCGACATTATGACTTGTGCAGATACTACAGAGATGACTTGATATACTAAGAGAATGAAATAAGCACAAGTGTTGGACTCAGCAGTACAATATGATCGACGAAGTTACGAGTGGATACATTACACTACGAGTTGATGCGGGTAATAAAGACGACATCAAATACGTGCTGCGAACAAAATCCAAGACATATTTGAAGGTATGTGCCCATTGAAAATGATATCTGGTCCTAACTACTATTTAGACGTTTCCATTTTGGTCACATACGTCCCCTCCGCTGAAATGATATAATTAAATACTGCAATTGAATTATTTAAGTATTTATGTTTTTTAATAAATGTTTTTGTTAAAGTTAAAATGGTGTGATCCATTTAGCATTTTATTAATTAATAATTCCTTTACAGGACTCATACAAAAGTAAATAATTGGAGGGTTTATAGCGGTACAATAAAGCTATGTACGATTAAATAATAAATCCACTATGTATGAATTTACGGCCATGTCAGTATTAATAAGCTTAATATTAAAAGCTCTAATATTTTATTTGTGTGCCACAGAATGTCTGCAAAATTCCCTAAAAAAATCGAACAGAGAGTTTTGGAGCTAGAGTGGATGCATGCATTGCTTGCATATACAAGCAAGCATAGAACTACACATATAGATCTTAGGAAAAAAGTTATTAATTCATGTTATTAAATACACAAAACGTTTCAATATTTTCAGAATGGTTTTAACATGTCTGGTGAGAAAAAGAAAAATTGTTGTCAAAATTTAAATCTGGATACTTATAATTAGAGCTTTTCTGTTATTTCTTTTAATTTCAATTTATCAACCGAAATAATTAATAAGATTTGATTTTAAATGAAGAAACACAATTTTTCACACCAACAATTCGAAAATCTGCTCATCTAGGCTGTCGAAATTATTTAAGATTCCAGAATTAAAGTACTTAGCACAGGAAAAATTCCCAGTTGGATGGAGAAATGATACTGAGTATTAATTTTACGGCGTTCATTTTAAATGATTTGATTTAAAATAATTATTGTAATTATCTATTAATGTTGGAGAAATAAAGTAGAAGTTGGTGAAATAAAGTAGAAGTTGGTGAAATAAAGTTGAAGTTGGTGAAAAAGAGTGGATACCTATATTGCACAGACCGACACCCACACACACAGACGCCATGTTAAGAACTGCGTTATTTCGTACTCTAGAGAGATCAAAACATATATAATTCGATTTCTAATTTCCGCCTCCATTTTTTACCCACTCTATACATTACTATGTATTGTAGAGAAAATTAAACTGATGTGAGCAGCACATGACTTGCCCAACCTGCTCAAATTTATTTTCTCTTTCTCTTTATTTCTTTAGAGGTGAAATTAAATTTAACTTTGATACAATTAATTTTGACTGCACAAAATAATGCTCCATTACTTGAAATTATATTGAATTTGCACGTTTAATTCAAATTTAGTTTTCATTTGATAACTAGGCGTAGTTTTAAAGGCGGCGTATCAAAAATATGAAAACAATATCTCGAGAACGATTAGTCCTAAAGAAATGGGACTAATCTTATTGTTTTCATTGGTAAAAATTACGAATTGCAAGCATTTAATGGATACATTTGAGAATACGTAGTATTTTATTTTATATTTTGATGATTTTTGCGGTCCGTGTCGCAAGAGAAATCAGGTTGTTTTATCACGAATCATTTCAAAATCTAATCAGCACCAGGATATCCCCCAAGTGACTTACCTATAACATTTTATTAAATTTGGTCATTCGCCTTTGAGTTAGAGTGGAGACATTGCACAGGCGTTATGTTAAAAATAAATTTTCCTTGTTCTATAGTTCCCAAAACGTGTAATCCGTCGAAAATTCGAATTGCGATTTTCGACACGATTTAAATATTTTCCCATATATTATCATCTATTGTAGGGAAAGTAAAAAAGCTATCAATGCTATCTCAGACGAATCTAATAAAATCGTATCATCGAAAACCTGCAGCGTCTACTGGTAAGATAAAAATTGATTTTGGATTTTTTTTTTAAAGAAAAAAAAATAGTAATTTTCTAATTTTTTAGAACTTTTATTATATCCATTATTATTTTTTTAAAGTTCGGAAGTGCAAATCAATTATACAAATAAGTACCTATTCTTCATAGCAAGACCAGCCTTCTACGATTTATATTGGAATTTCAAAAAGTAATTCCAGTTAGACAAGAATGGTGTCTCTTTTTCAGCAAATACGATTTGAGAAAATATCTTTTACTTGCAACGCTTTCTGGACAATCCTCCCACCCAATAATTAATAAAAGATCGAATTTATTTTATTAGTTCATGTATGTTTACAGATCCGTAATGTACCTACATAACTAAACTGTCTTCCAGAATAAAGTATTCACAGAATCAAACCGATACACATAAGTATTCATACAAAGATATACGATACATATGTACGTAGACTGAATTCCTACGAGTAGAAGTAATGCCATTTAGATAAAAATGGGGGTCTTCTTTTTCAGCAAGTACGATTTGTTATAAAATCTTTGTTGCTAAAAATACGATTTGTTATAACATCTTTGTTGCTAAAAATACGATTTGTTATAAAATCTTTGTTGATAAAAATACGATTTTTATGAAATACGTTGACCCATTTTAAAAAATTAGATAAAATATTGGAATTCCAAAAGTTAAAATATGTATAACTTTTATTTCTTCTACATCTTTTAAATTAAATGTTTCTTCATTTTTCAGGAAAAGTTATTTATATTCATGAAGAACAGCCTTCCACATCAAATGCTTGAAATAATGCCAAATAGATAATAACAAAGTAAATTAGCATTTAATACCTTAAGCTATTGCATATTTATCTTAAATAATGTCATAGCACCTTAACAAATCCTTATCATTACTCATAAATACTTCTTATATACATTCCAATATATTTTTCAATAGCTTTATAAAACATCATTAAAATATATTATTTACATTTATTTCCATGTCATTTATTTTGTTCATTCTTATTTGTTCAACATTTTGTTGTATTATTATTCTCTAATTGTCCGTTTATTTCATTCCATATTTATAAATTTAATCTATATTCATTTAAGTTTATTCCGTCTTGGCTTTGTAAAGTATTGGTGGTATTTATTATTTACGTTTCAAAATAAATATGTGTTACTCAATTTTACATTGTTTTTTGCATACTTTCTGTGTGCTTATTCCCAAACGATTTTCTTTGAAAGCCTCATCGAACGTTCTTTTAAAATCTACATAGATTTATACAAACTAAATTTGTTTGTTAAAAGAAAAACCCCATTCCGCAGAGACAAAACATTGTTTCGCAATTGATAGAAATTGACGTTTAAAATAGTTGGCAGTACACTTTATATATTTATATGCATATTGCTTTTTCAATTGAAAATACAAACAAGAAAGATCAATCATGCTTAAAGCATTGATTATGAAACACTTTCCAACTTCAATGCAATTTTATTTAAACATGTCTAAAATGCAATACATTCCTCGGTAATATTTTAAAACTTATCACAATACTACATTCATTTCTTATATTTGAAAACTTAAAAGCCTTCATCGAAAAAAATGAGCGTCATTCAAATGACGGCATTGAAATATAAATTGCCTGGTTTAAACATCTCTAAAATGTGATACATTCCTCGGTGATAATTTTAGAATTATCGTAATACTACGATAATTTATTATATTTGAAAATGCATCGAAAACAACTGAAATTCATTCAAATGACGTCATAGAAAAAATAACACACCTGGCTCTCTCTATAAAAGCAGCATTTCATTCATAACGAATTTATCATTCATGTCATTAATCACAATACTATAATAATTTATTTTATTTAAAAATTAAGACCATGGAGCTGCAAGTAATTAAACTCTATGCGTAAAACTTCATCGAAAAAAGTCGTCCGTCTCTTTGTAAAATCAATGAATATTTCATTCATATCAGCTATGCAGACTCCATTAACTAAATGATATTGTGTTAAAGAAATACAGCAATTCTAGTGCAACTCATTCTACATATTTTGCTGTTTACATTTTACATAGGTGAAAAATAGGCGTCGTTCCAGAAATAATGAAATTTGAATGAGCATTTAAACTCAAATATATTGTAATTTCGTTGTTTCAGTATGTAGAAGCGCAGAATTTAAGCAAGAATAAAGTGGTTTTAGGACGGATACAACACTCAATATGAATTAAAAAGGACTTTAAAAATCACGATTTTGAGACAAGATGTATGCCATATATCATTTTGAAGTGGGTCACTTGATCTTTTCATATCATGGTCACGTGATCGTTTCATATAAGAGGTGTAATTATTATTTTAATTTTTATTTAAAAAACTACTGAATATATTTCGCTGATTCTTTCTTATATATGTTATGGAACAATTTGAATATTACCTAAAATTTTCGAAGCAATTTGTGAATTTTAAATCCGCTTAAAAAATGTTTGAAAAATTAGGTTCCATAGGGATCAATGTATTTCATTTTTTCTTCCCGGGTTCAATCCAAAACTAATTGGGTGATATTATTCATTTATATTCCCATAGGTCCTACAGACCGTCTGAACAACATACTAAAATTTCATTTTGATTAAGTCATTTTTACGGCAGTTATCGTGCTAACGGACAGACAGACAGAATGAACAAAGTCATAAACACTTTTCAACTTTGTTGTAACGTGTTAAAAAGATAAATTTTTTCAGCCACATTTTGCGACCTATTTTGTCCCTTGTTAAGCACGTTGTGATGTGCGTTTTTAGTTGTCGTTGTAAACTGTGTACGTAACTGCGTAGCGGGTGAATAATTGCTATGGATAGTTAGTAATCGAAAATATAACTTGTTCTAGCATATCACCTAATAACATCGATTGCCTTCAAAAAAGAACAAATCAATCCTCAATATATACAGTCTGTCTATATTGTCTACCACTTCCGCCTTTAGGAGTGCTGTCGCTGATGTTCATTCAAAAGGGCGTCAGTGGAGATTGCTTAAGGTGGCTTCCAGAAAAATTTATGTCTGGTTAGAGGGCTACACATGTTTAGGACGAAATATGGAAGTTACCAACCGGATGTAAAGACAATTATGTAACGAACTCTAAAATTTTTAGAAACGAGTTCAATCCATAAGAGCAGATGTCCATAGTGGTAGATGCCCATAGTGGTCTGTTTCCAAAGAGATTGTGGATTCATTTAAAACTGAATTTTATTAATTTCTTATTTTATATGATTAAATAAAATTGTTTATAAACTTATGTTTAAATTTATGATTAATTACAAGTATTTATTGAAAAAAATAGTAGCACACTCTGATCAGGTTAATCATTTATAGAACCACCGTATATTAGAACGTTTGTTATTGTAGTAAGACGTATATGACCATAAAGATAATCTGTGTGTGCTTCACTAAGTAAAGTGGCATATTGGTTTTGTAAATCACATCCAAAGGTGAGTATATTTGTTGAAAGTCTTAGAGTGCACCATTACACACCATTCCCTCCTATATAATTAAAACATTCAAAAAAGTATATTTCCCTTTTCCAAATCAGAAAAAAAAATGAAAATGAAACCTGCCTCTAGAATTGCCCGATGCATCATAGTAAACACACACTGAAATACCCCTTTTACAGGCGAAAAAGAATATAGCAAACTTCGTGAAAATCTCTCTCCCTCACGTTTTATTTGCCAAGAGGGTTGCATTATTAGGACCCCGTGGGAAATTAAGAGCACGAATGCGAAACACCTCTTCCAGATCGTTGAAAAAGCTCGTGTTTGAGGAGAAGCAAATAACGGGTAAGATGAGGGGGGATTCAGACCACTTTTTTATCTATCGATTTCCATTTAGCTTAGTTACTATGCACAGTGTGAACTAAGACAGTGGTGGAGGACTTTGTGTCTATGCCAAGTTTGGATTTAAATCGTTGTAGAGGGCTGTTAAAATTTTCAAAATTTTTCACTTTTTGTAATTCCAAATGAAGGGAAAAGATGATGACAACCAATATACATTGTGTCCCAAAAAGATTGAAACACGCTTTATTTTTCTTTACCTGTTAGAGATAAGTGGGCAATGTAGATTGCAAATATGTTGAAAGTAAGGTAGGAAATAAGACTACGTTAATGAAATAGCCGACCCATTCATTTTCAAAAAGTTACACTTTTTAAATGTTTATATGACCCCCTTAGACAAATTGGATCAATCAGAATTTTTTACTTTTACTGCAACAAGATCATTACAAAAACCGCACATCTGTATCTTTAAAATTGAGCAAGTTATATGTAATTTAAAATTGAACATTGTGAATGGGGACTATATATCCAATTAGAAATGTAACTTTGTGACATATCACAAAAAAGATAAAACTGAATGATAATACGTAGGATATCCAATTTCGTAGTGAGTACCACTGCCTTATAGGATCTCTGTCGGTGTAATGCTTTATTTAGATGCATTTGTGATAAACAATTTTGACTCATATTAACGTATTGTTGATCTAAACAATTTCCATCGTCAATTTGTTGATGATCCCTATTTTCTCTGATGAAACAGCCTTTCACATGGTACGGAAAAGTGGCATAAGTCAAATTTTTCCCTTTATCATAATTCAGTTGATTTTAAAGATTCATATATGCGGGTTTTTGTAATGATCTTGTTGCATTAAAAATGAAATTTATCTATTTCACCCAATTTGTCTAAGGGGGTCGTATAAAAATTTAAAAGGTGTAACTTTTTGAAAATGAATGGGAGGACTATTTCTTTAACGTAGTCTTATTTTCTACCTTACTTTCAACATTTTTGCAATTTACATTGCCCACTTATCTCCAACAGGTAAAGAATTAAAGCACGTTTCAATCTTTTTGGGGCACCCTGTAGACTAACACTACAAAAAGCAGTGTTGAACTGTATTTGGTGTCATAAAATAGAATATTGTCTTAATATGGATTTTATAGCGTTTT